>JAIGNY010000558.1:1142500-1615000 GCA_020152595.1 Chiridota heheva
GCGCACGACTGAAATGCTGGAGGTAACCGGTTCAAGCCTTGGTCAGGTCTAACCCGTTTTTCCTCTGCTATGCAGACAGATATGTCAATGATCAAAGCGGAAAACGTTGTTTGCAGCTCCTGCTCCTTATTCAGCTGTTGAGAGAAATGGCAACGGTTGAATGGTGCTCGCCATCCTTTGAGGGGACGTTAAGCCGTCGGTCCCCAATGGTAGGACAGTAACATCCTACCTAGTTCTCTGATCACAATTCGAAAAAGAGAAGCATGTAAATGTTCATCTACTTCCCATCTTGGTCCAGTCAAGTTTAAGGCATCTTTTCTTCACCATGCTTCCCTCTACAACCATATTTAATTCTCCTCTTCCACCCTTTCTTTACTTTGTTTTTGTTTCAACCATACACCTCCCCTCTCGATCACAGCTTTCTGACCTTTTGTTCTTGAATTTCTCTCATTCTCCCCCTGTTTCCTTTCCTTCCTACCTTTAGAATGATCTGACCTCTCAGGCACAATTTGACCCTCGTTGTTACGGTGCCGTTAAGCCCTCATCCAACAAACAAACAAACCTCTCTACCTCTAGAATGATCTGACCTCTCAGGCACAATTTGACCCTCGTTGTCATGGTGCCGTTAAGCCTCATCAAACAAACAAACAAACTGATCTTGAGCTGCGGCGTAAAGAATTTGACTTGTGCACAAGCAGACAATGTAGAATTGTGATATTGCACATTATAAGAAACCGATATGATATGACGAATTAAGATTTCATCTCTTCATACAGCACTTTATTTGATTCATTAGAATTTGGCAGGTGAATTCCACATAGCTTACTAACCAAACATGCAAAAAAAATGATTATGTGCTTGCTATTTTTCCAAAGTTTCAAATCTGTATATCAAAATATATGTGCAATAAAACTTATTTGGACAAAACCTGAATTTCAAATGGTCAGTGCTTGTAATGTGTGTTTGACTGATAATGTGGATTAATATTCAATGACTAATGCATATAAATGTATATACAGTAGCACTCCTTATTCACCAAGCTGATGGCCTCAGGCTGCAAAAATTGAATCATTATGTCACTCCTGCCAGTGTGGAATGGCTTCATCACCAACAAATGATAATCACATTATTGTGAAATTAATTATGTAGTTTTTGAGGAAATCTTTTTTTCTAATTATTTCAAATTAAGACAAGATAATATGCTGCACCATACCATCCATTTCAAGAAGTTATTTAAAATTTTGGTTTGTAGGTAGTCATTTAAAAATTTGTTTTTAAAATCATTCCAAAATTGTGATTGATGTAAACTGTACCAGTACGTTAGAAACATTGTAGATCTTGTGTTATAGATTCCAATTAATAAATTAATGAAAGTTTGGTATTTATATACATTGACAAATATACCCTACTTCAATAACTTTTGGAAAATTGTTAAAAACAACAATTAACATTCAAAGAAAGACATAAACATTTGCAATGGAATGGACTACTATGACATTATCAAACACAAATTCATCTTACTGTACAAAAACTTTATAAAATGCAATTGGGAAATCTGTAAAAATCCATATCTCCTGAACGGATTATGATATCAACCTGATTTTTGTACCAAATTGTTTCTAAAAGTATGCTCTTTCAAATAAATTTACAAAAATCATGGAAATATTCCTTTAATACTATATTTCAGTGTATGAGATGAACAGTTGTTCATTGTGGTAATGCTTAGCTTGTAAACACTGGGCCTGTATCTCAAGATCAACACACTGGATTTATGTCATATGTGGTACAATTAAAGCCCATGGTCTGTAGATATGCCATATAATTAATGATGGTGATGTCATGCATATTAATAGGTAGGTGGGACTTAATGTGAAAATCTTGAAAAGGCTTGATTATTAACTGTATGCCTTAATTGTTCCACGTGTTAGACATTCTGTGATTTTACCAGATTTTAAATGTTTGGGAGTAAAACTAAAATAAAGCAAATTCATTCATGTTTTTACAAGTGTTATTGTTCAATGCATTTTGATAAGGAAACATTTACTCTTTTGATTGCCTGAAAATTTTGCTGGTGGCACTGTAGTCTTCATGGAATGGCGTGGTATAAAAACCTAAGTATTGTATGTACTAAAAGACTTGTATGTATTACAAAATTTGCTCAAAAATTATCATATACATTAAAATTTATGTAATTTTGAAACACTTTTCCCTGAATTTCATTTCTTCATTAGCTTATTAGATATTTCATGAGTATTTTAAATTTGAGCACCTGAGCCTTCGTGTAGCTGTGACAGATATGAGCAATTAACACCATGCACACATGACATACAGTATTTACTTCTAATTATACCTTACCTTCCATGCTTATAAATTTGCAATCTGGTTACATGACCTGATTCTAACGCACTTCTAACCAACCTTAAAACGTGGTTACCAGCCCAGACCTGACCTCCATAATACCTCTACTAACCCTCACTTTCGCTCAAAGAAGGCCATATTCGCTTTGAATCGGAGGGCATTTGACTCGTGCCCGACCCAGTCTTCTTAGCCAAGAACCAAACATTACAGTTTTTACCGGAACCTATGTTCCGTCCGTCACTTGCTACGTTTTCTGACATGGCAGAGGACAAGGCCTGGTGCCTTGTTCGATGTCTCAAGCACTATATTAAACGTACTCAAATTTTTTTCGAACGACGTAAACGCCTTATTCGTGTCCTTACAAAATTTGCATCGCGCCGCCTTGTGTGATACGATTTCACGTTGGATTGTTTAGGCAATCACATACAATACATCGGCGTTATTCACGGAATGATAGGTTAAGGTACATCAGGTAGTGGTGTTCCCCTTAACGAAATTCTTCGTTCTGCGGTATGGAAAACACCAGCCATGTTTGTCTCCACATATCTGAAGGATGTACAAAACTACCAAGGCGGAGTTGCAAGGGCCGTTCTTTCGAGAAGAGGACCACCCTTTTCTTAGAGCTTAATATTTTTGCTTTCAATTATTCACGTTCTCTCGTTCAGTTATGATTCTTCCGTTAATTTTTTTAACGTCTTAGTTGTTCTCTAACGGATTTCAGCCGCTGTTCTGGCACGTTTAATTCTTTTGTTTTTACTAACAAAAATTGTTTGCCATTTAGGCTCTTTTTATTTCATTTATTCTTACTAACGAAACTTTGCCGTTGTTTTGGCGATTGTTCTTTCGTTGTCTTGCTAACGGAATTTTGCCGATCTTTGGCACCTTTTATTTTGTTTCTTTTACTAACACGGTTCTGACGCGGTTCTGGCAGTTTACACACGGTTTGATCCCTTCATGCTTAACCAAACCGCCCCAGTCTAACGAACCTTGTAAGTTTTCGTTATAATGTATTGGGCATTGTTTACAGTTTGACTCTGTTTACTAACGGATTCTGTTTCCATGTTTTTGCGGGTGACTAACCTATGTTCTGTAGACGTCTTGCCTCGCCTATTTTTAACAGAGTGCTTTCTGTTCTCTTGCCATAACTAGCAGTGGCTTACTATTTTTGATAGTTGCTATTCAGAGGTCTTTCGTCCTTAAGAGGAGAAGGAGTTTCGCCCTTTAAGCAGGATAAGACTAGTGCGAGTTTTAGGACCAGCTTTTAGAAAATTGTGCTGCGACCTGAACTCCCTTCCTTCCTATTCTCGGTTGCAATCTGATTGCATATTCATAGCATGGAAGGTAAGGTATAATTAAAAGTAAATTTATCCCGCTAAGCGTAGCAGGGATATTTACGAGAGTTATACTTACCTTCCATGCATCACAGCCCGCCTTCCCTCTCTCGTTCAGGCCTCGGTGGAATGTTAAGTGAGGGTTAGTAGAGGTATTATGGAGGTCAGGGCTGGGCTGGTAACTACGTTTTTAAGGTCGGTTAGAAGTGCATTAGCATCAGGTCATGTAACCACACTGCATATTTATAGCATGGAAGGTAATTATAACTCGTACATATCCAAGCTACGCTTAGCAGGGTAAATTTATCTTTGTTTCTCTCTGGTTTAATCTTAGATACAGTAATGTAGTCAGTCTGCACATGTACTTTCATGTATATCAGACCCCTAGCTTTGCTGTTTCACAGGGTGGCCTGCCCTTCCCCCTTCATGGGCATGCCCTTCCCCCTCCCCTTTATGGGCGTGCCCTTCCCCCTTCTCTAACGGGCATGCCCTTCCCCCTCCCCTTCATGGGCATGCCCTTCCCCCTGTGGTTCTCCCTGCCCATGGTTCTCCCTTCCCCCTGGGGTCTGCCCTTCCCCTGAGTCTGCCCTTCCCCTGGGTCTGCCCTCCCCTGGTCTGCCCTGCCCCTGGGGTCTGCTCTGTTCCTGGGGTCTGGCCCCGCCCTGCCCCTGGTGTATGCCCTGCCCCTAGGTCTATCCTACCCCCTGGGGTCTGCCCCCCCCAGGGGTCCCCAGGGTCCGCCCCTGCCCCTGAGTCTGCCCTGCCCCTGGTGTACACCCTCCCCTGGGTCTAAGGGTCCGCCCTGCCCCCTTGAAAAAAAAAATGTAATTTTTTATTTTATTTTTAGATTTTTTATTTTTTTTATTCAATAATCTTAATTAGCCTCATAAATGAAATACCTTACATGGATGCAGAACACAGAATGATAGCATAGTAAGCTATTGTTCTTTTGACTAATGACTGGAGTCATGTACTCTCATCTGTTATGCCATTAAAACTGGGGATAAGCACTGGCTCTATTAGCCTAATGGCGTGTATGGATTTAGCTAGTTATGTTAAATGGAACACTCGGCTGAAATGAGGGCATATTTTTCTTGAGTCTCAAGAATATTTAAACACACTTTCTGTGCACGTGATGGCATTGCTAGCATTTGTTGTGAATATTCAAATTAAATGTAAATATTTCTAAGCAATATTTAATTTTTAAACAGCATATTTAAATATTTAAACAGCAATTTATTCCACCTAGTCTAAACCTCCCTTTCCTTCTCTGCCTTACCTTCACTCACCTTCCTTTTACTACCTTAACTTCTTTCCCTTATTCACCTTCTTCTCTCCCTTCTTTTATCCCATCTCACTTTTTTTCTCTCTGTCCTAACTGAAGCACCTTACTTTTTAACATCCTTTGGCACATTTGACTCTGACTGTTACGGTGCCATTAAATATCAACAAACCAATCAAAACCAATATTTAAGATAATTTTTCAATGACTGAGTTTTAAAATTTGATCTGTTTTTTTTCTTCAAAATTCTTATGACTTTTAAGACAGCCTCCCTTTTTGACCAAGAGCTACATGTATGTTAAGCCTTACACTACCAGCAGTCTTTTGAAAACGCGCTTGGGAGGCGGGGTCGAAGATGGGCACCCAAAACAGCGATAATATGGTCGCGTGATAGAGTAAGGGTTAAGCACAAGATGTACAGTGTCTGTTTCTTGCATTGCAATATATGACCATTGAAATTTGCATGTCGAAAATCACAAAGACTGGCACTAATTACAAAACAACTTCTATTGTCAAAATGGACTGGTATAAAGCCTTCACATTATCATTTTACTCCTTTTTTGGTACCTAATAAACTCTGTACCAGAATAGCTAGCAAAAAATTTTGTTTGCTTTTCTGGTACAGAGTTTAAAAAAAAAAAGGGGGATATAATGGTAATATGTGAAGGCTTTATACCAGTCCATTTTGACAATAGAAATCCATTTTGAAAATAGAAGCTGTTACAAGGACTGGCACTTGAAAATCAGATAGGATTATTGGAAAGGTTAAAGGAATAGTACAGTGGTCTTGAAAGCAAGTTCATCTTATATAAAAGATGACTTTTAAACAAACAAAATTGTGAAGAAACTACTTAAATATCTTTTTCTGTTAAGGAGATATTCAACTTTTCAGTCTTATTTGTGTAGAACCGACTGGTATGGAAAGTCAACGACGCACACTTTCTTAACAGTTGTCAATGTACTTTTAACCAAATCAGTTTGAATTTTTTTACATAATTATTGAATAGTATTTTTCTTCAAACTTTTAGTTTTGGTGGTAAATTATAATTACCTCACTAGGTTTTTAAGCCACAAAATCTCAGGACAAAATATTCTAGAATAAGTATAAAAATTAAGCTAGTCTTATTTCAGTTGAACTTAGTAGTTTCTATGCAAATGAGGCAGAATTTAAATCTTTAGCATCTCTTTAAGAATAAGAATTTTATATTTTATAAGAATTTTAAATTTTAAATGCATTTTTCAAGTCATCTTTTAGATTGAGATGGGACTTGACCACTGAACTAATGCTTTAGCTGTCACTGCACATATTGCAGCTATCCTTACACTGCAGTTGTAGCTGTCATTGTGTGTTTAGTTTGAAGGCACTGGCGGCCGAAGAGAGGGCGTATTTTTTTAAGTCTCAAGAATATTCTAACACACTTTTCGTGCACGTGATGGTATTGAAATCCTTGATGCGAATGTTTACATTAATCATAATTATTTCTTATGAATAAAGTGATTTTCAACGACAGGCGTATCAAAACTTAGCACTGTGTTATTTCCAAATTCCGTTGACTTGGAAAGAAAGATGCCCTCATTGTAAGTGTATGGAATACACATGTTCATATACTGTACACTAAAAGTAGACAGGTAAACTAAGCAATAAATTCAAGCTGCTACAGTATAGGGAATACATAGCAGATTTAATACTAAAATAAAGTTACGTGAGATAATGTCATGAATGAATTGTTATGTTTCCTCCCATCACCCATATTGTTATTTCAACTTTTGGTTTTTAGTGTTTATGCTGTCTGCACCACTGAAGTTGATGAAACCCATTTCTTACACTTTCACTTGATAAATGCAGTAGTTGTACAACAGTTCATACTAGTGTTCAAACTCTAAATCCATCCTCACTGGCATCCTCAACATGCTCTGGCCCAACCCTCTCACTCCACAAATCCTCAACAAACTCCACTCTCTCCTCCTTAGGAAAGAATATTGTCTTTTTCTGGATTCCCAGCCATGTCGGCATTCCTGGCAACGAGAGAGCTGACAGAGTCGCCAACAAATCTCTGTCAAACATTGCCTCTGCTTTTGCTATTCCACACTAAGACCTCTGTCTCTCCATTTTCAACTACATAAAAAAGTAAAACCTGGCAAAACTCCTGGAATCACTAAACCAGTAACAAACTCCTCACCATCATTAAAACCCAAAGTCCGGACCAACACCCCTCTGCACAGTCGCAACGACAGGAAAGACATCGTTGTCACTGGCTTCCGCCTCGGCCACTCCTCTCTTACTCACTTCCATCTTTATCCAGCTCCCTACCCCCTCTCTGTCCCACTTGTAACACCAATCTCTCCATCAAGCATACTAGTGTCATCAGATATATTTTTAAAAGATTATAGATGGCTTAGAAAGCTTTGTTTTATTGCATATCAAAAACAGCATTCATTATTACTGTACATTTTGAAAAAGCTTTCCTTTTTTGAGTTTTGGCTTATCAAAGTTTGAAACTTGTAATATAGGCTCAAAATTTGTGACCTATTAAAGGGTGGATGGCTCAAAATTGTATGTACATGTATTTCCTTGAAGTCCCTGTGTGTATTATAGTGACAGTACAGTATAATCTGTTGACTTGTTTAGCTCTTGCAATTGCATGGGAATCTTTTATATTCACTTTACATAAAGGAATGCATTCAAAAGATTTTAAGGCATGCTGAGGAGGATAGGGCTAGATTTGCAAGAAAAGTACAGTATCTGTTGTATAAAAACATCATCAGTGACCAAGATGAGCAGTTTTTCTTCACAATTGGAAGGGGGTGGGACACTTGAGGTTATCAATGATCAATTGGTCACTAGTCTGACTGCCTGAAACATTAAAATTAGACATGATGTCATGATCTGTAGGTCAGTCCATTTGATAGTCGTTATCTAGTAGAATTTGTATACAGAGGACAATGACAAAAACCATCATGGACAATATGCTACAAGAGTCTTGACTTTTTGTCAAGTTTATTGTCAATACCACAATTATAGCTATTTCAATCAGCAAACATTAACAGAGTATTTGCTGATAGGAACACTCTTAAAATTGTGTGTTTTACAGGTAGGCCTAATAATTTATCAAACTGAAAATATCACCTGTAAAGGGCAAGGTTGTTACCGCCAGTATGAAAATGCAAAAAATTCAAACTTGTTAATTGATTGCTAGTCTGCTAAGAAAGTATAATGATAATAATTTTAAACCAAATCCCGACATCGGTAATACTTTAAAAGCTATACAACACAGATTAAAGGCAATTTCTGTGTTTTCGTTTTGCCCATACACACACGTATACATAATACCACCGACTGCAAAAAGCCCTCTCTCTCAAGAACAAAGCCCTCCGTCTCTTAAAATCCACCCCACACCTTAAAACCTGACAACTTTTACATTCTCACTTGCGCTTTTTGCATTTTCATTTTGCCTATACTGTTCATACTTGTATACATAATACACACTAACATACGTAAATGAAAACGCGGGAAATGGCGGAACTTTGAAAGGAAAAAAAAAACCTGTGTGGAACGTATATGATATGTATTTCAAAGTTATCTAGTATGCCATACAGATTTGGGAAACAGGTTCAGGGGAGAAAAAATCATTGTAGGGGTATTATAATATTCACTTTCATAAGAAAATCCGACATTCATATAGGTTTTTTGGAATTTTTAAATCTTGCAAATTAACTGTTAGTACATTCAAACATTCATTTTGAACTAAATCTCGGCATCAAATGTACTTTCAGGATATACTTTCAGGATGTACTTCCAGGTTCATGGGAGAAAAAATCACTGCAAGGATATTATAATATTTACTTTCATATGAAAATCTGACATTCATATAGGTTTTTTGGAATTTTTAAATCTTGCAAATTAAAAAATGGAGGACATTCAAACATACTAGTATCTCTCCATAGGAGAGATACTAGTCCTAAAGCACTACACAATGTCAAACTTGAACTTTCCTCTTTTGACTGGGGACCTCTATTAAATGAAACTGATGCAGATGTTGCATATAATTTATTTGTTGATAATGTTTATCACATATCTAAGCATTGTATTGTTAAAGAATTTAAGGTTAATTCTCAAAAGCTCCAATCTCTATGGATAACACAAGGTATTGTAAGATCTATTTCCAAAAAGAATAAGCTTTATAAGAAATATCTTTTTCATCCCTCTACTAAAAATAAGTGCAAGTACACACAGTATAAAAATAAGCTTACTAACATTATCAGATTAGCTAAAAAGATACATTTGAAAAATGTTTTGATGACAATAAAAACAACCACAAAAAAACTTGGGATATCAATAATAACATTCTTGGTCGACTTCAGCCAAAACTCCTATTGATAGAATTAAAGACAATGACAATTATATAACCGATAAACATGTAATGGCTGACACATTTAATGATTATTTTGCTAATATAGGTACCAATCTTGCTAGTACAGTCCCCACATGTAATTCAAATTTTCGTGATTTTCTTCCTGATGCAATCTCGATATCTTTGTTTCTATCACCAACTAACTGCTCAGAAATTATTTGTATGATAAAGGGAAACCGTGGATTTTTTTTTTTACCTGTCTTGTATAGCTTTAAAAAGTATATCCGATGTCGGGATTTAGTTTGAAATGAATGTTTCAATGTCCAAACAGTTAAAGGCCATCTATTGTGATTCAAATGTGGCAGCGTACATTTTATTCCAGAGCCATACCGATTGGCTTATCAATGTAGGGCTAAGAGCACATTGTACCATTGTGATTCGACCAATCAAAACACACGAATTGAATGCTATTTATCTTACTGGCCTTTAATTTGCAAAATTTCAAAATTTCAAAACACATATGATTTTCAGATTTTCATATGAAAGTGAATAATATAATATGGTTCCAGAAGGTTATTTCCAGGGTGAAAGTAAAGGTCAAATGATCAATTATTTATTTTTGTTGCCTATTTGTAATCTGACAATGAATTCTTAATCACTATTTAATTACCTTTCAAATGACACCTTTCCCATCAAAATTAGACCTCAGTTTTCGAGTTATGGGTCTCTAACGTTTGTGGGCCTGGCCCATTTTTATGATTTTTCGCAATATTTGATGGTCCGTACTTTTGATCCATAGGTCCGATTTTGTTAAAAATTGAAATTTGGCCTTTTGAACAAATACTGAGATGGTGGTGTATTTGCCATTGGGTCATCTGATATGAAATTTTGAAAATCTATACGACATATAATTTTAAGTTTAAAATATATATCATACTTTCTCACAATGTTTGTCAAAGTTCCATCATTTCCCATGTTTTCGGCGTTATCCGCGTTTCCGTATTACGTATAAATGTTAGTGTGTATAATGTATACAGGTATTTATACCTATGTATGATAAAGGGAAAGCGCGGAAATTTCTTTTAACCTGTCTTGTATAGCTTCAAAAGTATGTCAGATGTTGGGTTTTAGTTTGAAATGAATGTTTGAATGTCCAAACAGTTAAAGGCCATCTATCGTGACTCAAATGTGGCAGCGTTTATTTTATTCTAGAACTATACCGATTGGCTTATCAATGTAGGGCTAAGTGCACATTGTACCATTGTGATTCACATGAATTGAATTCTATTTATCTTACTGGCCTATAGTTTGCAAGATTTAAAAATTCCAAAAACATATGAAATTTAGATTTTCATATGAAAGTGAATTATATAATATCTTTTCGTACTGGCCAGTTGTTACTCTCGTCAGTGGAGGTCAATCAACTTTTATTTAACCATGGCTGACCAGCATTTTAGATTAGATTAGAATTTCAAGACAGCAATTAGGCTTAGCATTAACTATTTGTTGCATTAACTATTTTTGTTTCAAATTTGAAGTGGGTGTGGCAAGTAGTCCAGTGTGCCCTTTCCAACTTTCTCTTTGCAACAGTATAAGTAAAAGTTGTAAACTGATCAATGCATGAATATGCAAGTCAAGCCAGTGTTGGCACTAGGATTTAAATTTGTGGGTGGGATGGATAGGGAATTTGGAAAAAATGGTGGTACTTTGGAAAACTTCAATACCATATGCTTACTTAATTTATTTCCAAGAATGTCCCTCCCAAATTTGTGGGGAAATTTGACATTTTTGTAGGAATCCGACAATTTCGCGTTCTAATGCAAACGCTGTGTCAAACCATGTTGGAGAATATCTTCTCAGTTATCTACATAATAATTACAGGTATATGCAAATAAATGACAGATTCAGTGTTATGTAAATTCAAACCGAAGCTTTTAATTCAACTAATTAATGTGAGTTACTTGACGTCAAACTAAGTAAACAGGGCTGAAGCCAAAGTTCGATTCAAGAGGTTAAGGTGTCCGTCTGTTAATTGATTCTAGTTAATGATTATAATTAGCATACAGATAGTAGATGGAACCTAAGGTAAATGAAAATTTAGATGCTGAAATACTAAAAAGAATAAGTTTCGATGAAGTGGCTTTAAAAACTAAACAGAACTTCATACTTGCAAGGATCTTCAGCTAGATGTATGTTGTCTTTAGTGTTGAGATACCACTATGACATTGATAGCATTTTTGGTTCTAATGTGAAAGCTCATTTTACACGGATAATTAATTTTTTGAGAAACTCTGTCTGGAAGATAACGGACGGACGTGAATATGTCTGAGAAGGCCCTGAAGCTGCTGAGCTCTAAAGGCTGCCAACATACATGTGGGATCCTATGTCGGTTTCTCGTTATTTTAACGATTTTTGGGACACGGTCCTTTTTGCACTGATAGGATTGAGCACAGCTGCAAATCCAATTTGGATGGGGCCCCATCAAGGGATGAGCAGTTTATTGGAAAAAAAATGTTAGGCATTTAATGTTCTGCTGTTAGTTCAGAAACTCGTAGCATCATATTAGCAGTTTTCAATTTTGGCGATATGTTTTGGGAGTGCATTAAGAAGGGAACGAGGGCCATGCAGGCTACATGTTACAGTAGAGCTGCGAAATTTGCAATCAGTAAAATAATTTTTTTTTATAACCAATTTTGAAGATGTTTCATCCATAGGTAGCAAGCGCAGTGATACTTGTATTGCAGTACATGAATATGTTGTTGTGTTCTTAGCCACCCTCAATGATTTCCTTGAAATCTTGCGTACCGCATTGAATCTGTGAAGCCATAAATCTGTCTTAACGTCTGAAGTGGTATGATTAAGATATATAAAGAACTGCCTGACATGTTACCAGTAAATCAGATACACACTAATGTCACTTCCTTTGTGATTATTGGTTGGCCTGTTACTATTTGTGTAAATATTCCAACCAATCAGAAAAGTTGAAATTGTATATGATATCTGTATTAACATAATAATAAACCTTTAACAGAAAATGTTATTAGCAATATTTTTCCTGCATCTGCTAATTTGACCTGCTACAAAAGCTGAAATTTCCCTAAAACCATAATTCAGCTAAAAACACCTTTATAGCCCCCACTCTTAATTTTTTTTCTTCAGCACTCTACTTTGTACGACACATGTGAGACACACTTGTCTCAGCTTACTCAGTCATTGTTAACTGTATCATTGTAATAAGTGTTCCAATGTTCTTTATTAGCCCCCTTTTATGATTAACCAAGTCAAATAGACACATCGCCTGACATGGTATTACAAAGTTCAAGTGTGTATATGCTTATGATGAATTGTGATGTTTTGATTTTGGTGGGTATTATACGGTGGAGTTAGTGGTGCCAAATGTGCTATTCTTGCGGTCGGATTTGAAGTAACCATGTACGAGTTCAGTTCGGTTTTGCTAAGTTTGAGGGGAAACTTTATCATTACAGTCAATTAATGGGATATATTTTTATGAATACTTGTGTCGCCTCAGCCAGTCAGCGAAAAATTAATGGTACTCATATATGTTGTAAACTATTATCTAATACACAACATTCTGAAGAAAAATAAATTCTGTCCAGTATTTGTTGAAAATGTCAAAAAATATGTTTTGACTGCAATGATAACTGACTGTTTGTTTTCCTTTTGACTGAAGTTTGAGATATCAAATTATAGCACTTTAGCAAATACACACTAACCAAGAATTTTTTGCGGAATTAGCACTATATACATGTACACATACTCTCAAAGCTGTATGCCATGGCTCTAATAGTAGTGTACTAGTGTAGGCCTAACATTAGTATTAAAACTTAAGTGTGCAGTCAGCGGTGAGTATGTCCATAATAAGACACTGCATAATTTAGGTGCAACGTGTTAATTCGTGTCTTTACGGGAAAGATAAGATCAAAATGCGATGACATATCATAAAACCCATCCATTAATAATTGTATTCAATCATTATTTCATTTGAATCTAAAATTAATAGAAAGATAACAAATAAGAAAAATCGCTTTTGGCGGGAGAGTTAAGAAATGAGTACCGACATTCTAATGTACATTCTTGTTCTTTTCCCATACAAATTTTTTTATATATTGGCATTGAAAGGTTACCATGAAGTTAAAAGAAATAAATCATTTTGCCTTTGAAAAAGGGAAATTCGACCAAACAGTCAACCCACCCTATGGTCCTTACGCATCTGCACTAGCTCCCAATTAAAATACAATTTCTCCCCACATGAACATTTAACATCGTAGGGGATGGCAGGCAAACATTTTTTCCATGTTAGCTTCACCCTCATTAATAAAACTGAAAGCAAATGTAAGTTCTTCAAGAAGAATAAACCTTATCTGAATGGGAAACTATGAAATGTTTCTGTGATATATATATTCAGGCCCATGGGTAGCCAGCAGAAGGCTTACTTTTTGCAGGAAGGGGGAAGGGGGGGGGGTGAACTTGGACAAAAATCTGTATTTGAGTATTTGGGATGACGTCATACAGTAATAAACGTAAATCTGAACAATAAGTTTGTCGGTGAAAATAAAGCAGTTTACCATTACAGCCAGTGTGAAATATATCGATCATCTTTTAGAGGCCTAAATATCTACATTCGCCCAGGTATTTTTGCAGGAAATTGTTGCAAATTTGGAGGAAATATTGTATAAAAGGTCGTTTTAAAGTTTAAAATATATGCGTGGCATAAAGAGTGGTGTTCACTTGTGCACAAAATTGAATACAAATCGTAGAGCTTTCCTATTGTTGAAAGTAAGCTTCAAATCAGTCTCGACCTGCTGCAAGACTGGAGCAACAAAAACGGTTTTAAATTCTCCAAAGATAAGACAGTCTGCAAGTTTGGGCAAGATGAATAACAATGGGAATTAAGAGAAACCTCATATGCACTTAACATTATAACAGACTGATCGATATTCTTTTGATTTGTGGGGGATTTTATATTGGTAAAAGTTGTTGGGTAGTTCATAGGAACATGTGCCGCTTGGCTTTAGTCGAACGATACTGGGACGAAAATAAAAGCGGTAAAAAGTTTGGGCAAGATGAATAACAATGGGAATTGAGAGAAGAGTTTCCGGCATATGTTTGTACTTTTTTTTTGGGTGGGGAGGGGGGAGGGCACTTTGACAATTGAACATCCATTGTATTTTGAATACCCATTGTACATAAACAATATTTTGTAAATCCTTCTACCATTCCGATTAAAAAAAAAAAAACTTTTTCATTGACAATTTGTCAATAGAAGTGGACTAAATTTGAACAGTTCTTCATGGGAGGGGTTTCTAGGAGGTTATCTTGGATTATCACTGGAGCCCAGCACTTAAACTTGTCTAGCTAGAACCCTGCCATAGAGATAGGTAAGTAAATCCATGAATTTCTGTTTGTCCTAGTCGTTCATGGTCTCATTATACTCATTATTGTTGGTGCCATTATTTCTATCTTTTATCTGTTTAAAATTGCAAATAGGCTGATTATTTTTTTTATTTTTTTTAAATGCTATAAAGGCCCAAGGCTACCCATTTTTTTTAATTTTAGTATGGAGTCTTGTAATAGTCAGGCTTCAAAGTTATTCACTACTTTATGCATAAAAATCCAGAACATGAAAATGTTTCCCAAGGGCTACTGTAAAGATTGGTACTGTAAGTAAATCCTTAAAAATCTGTTTGTCCTGGTCGTTCCTGGTCTCATTATATTCATCAATGTTGGTGCCATCATTTCTTTTTTTTATCTGTTTAAAATTGCAAATGGGCTCAATATTTTTTTTTTTTTTTTGATAAATGCTATAGAGGCCCAAGGCTACCCACTTTCTTTTATTTCAGTATGGAGTCTTGTAATAGTCAGGCTTCAAACTTTTTCACTACTTAATGCATAAAAATCCAGAACATGAAAACGTTTCCCAAGGGCTACTGTAAAGATAGGTACTCTAAGTAAAGTCCTTGAAATTCTGTTTGTCCAGGTTAAAAGTGGTCTCATTTATAGTATATGCATCATTGTTTGTGGCATCATTTCTTTCTTCCATCTGTTGAAATTGCAAATGGACTGAATTTCTTTTTCAAATACCAAATAAAGCCTTTGAAAGCTGCACACATTTTTATTTTAGTATGGAGTTTTGTAAGTGCCGGGCTGCAAACTTTTTAACTACTTTAGGCATAGAAATCCAGAACATGAAATTGTTCCACAAGGGCCATCGTAAAAGTATATGGGTAAAAGTAGATGGTATTTCCATGAATTTCTGTTTGTGCTGTAGTGCCGGATTATGTAATTTGGTCATGGGGAGTGGACAATAGTATGGCCATTTTTGCCTCATTGGGGAAAAATAGCCTATACATTGGTCAAAATTTGATGTCAGTTAACCAAATTTTCTGGTGGGGAAATTGGGGAAGGGGGGAGAGCGACCTTGTGCAGGGAAAGCGATCTTGTAAGTGGGGAATGCTGCCACTGTTATCTTGGTCTCATACTATATGCACCAGTGATTAAGACATAATTTCTTTCTTCCATCTATTAGAATTGCAAATAAGCTTTGTTTTTTTATTGAAATATTAACAGAATACGAAGGCTACGCATATAGTATGGAGTCTTGTACAGTAAGTGCCAAAATATTCAAATTTTTTCAACACCTTATGCAATGAAATCATTGAAAACAGCTCTATAAAAAAGTAAACGAAATCTCTTTTGTCATTCATAAGAATACATCACACAGTTAATTGATAAGCAGAAAAACATTTATTTTTACAGATTGAACTTGGTTTATACCCGTATTCTACTGTCTTGACCAGACGAATCTCGTCTTAATGTATACTGAAGTAAGGGCTTAATAGGTTATATCATTCCAGTGCTAGAGAGATACTTGCGAGGTGTTACTAAACTAATTTATAAACCCACAATGCTCAAAGATACAGGATGCACTAGGGATTTCAAGCAATGTCATGGGTCCAGTCCCTAACCTTGTCGAGTCGTCGGGTGGTACCATTACCTGCAGGGACCTCACTGTTTGAATTTTGCTTGACCAGAATTGCAGTTTGCCATTTGTGGGACTGGGGTATATGCTTGATCCTTTGCGTTATTGTTCTAAATTTATTAGAAAACTTTCCTGAAATTCTTGCCTGTCATATATACAGGGTGTAGGGAGCTTTTGAAAAGTGTGTGTGTGTGGGAAGGAGGGGGGGAGGGGGAGGGGACTCTTCCAAAGTTGTAGACATACATGTTCCACCAGTATAATTAGTAAGCCCAAAACAAAAGTAAAAGGAAAATTTTATTCTTAAAAGGGGAACTTTTCCAACAAGGACACAATCAAACATTTCCCAAGTGGGACCCATATGTCGTGGATTATCCAGGTGGCAATCTACTGCACATCTTTCTTGACCAGACAGACCCTCAAAAGGACAAGAAACCTTACAAACACTAAATTTACAATTATGGTAAGTTGGTAACATTTCGTGTTTGGTGCAAAATTAGAATTGAGGACATTTAATTTGCCAACTCTTTAAAATTACTGAGAGAAAGGAGCAGTCATGATTTCCTAGCTGTACACTTGGTCAGATTGTCTTCAACTGAAAATTAATTCGAAAATGCGGACTGGGTGAAAAAAGTGGGCAAGATATGTTTCATTAGTAGTTGCTACTCTAGGGTATTTTCTTCCTGGGACGTACAACATAAAATTCAAATGTAAGCAAAAAAAAACATTAAAATTCATGCAGAATAATGATGATATACACATCAATAGAAATTAAATGCTGTCAGCCTTAGGGTGGATTTTGTGTACACAAAGTGTGTGGGGGAGGGGGGGGGGGTAGGCCACAAGGTTAATGTACCCTCTCCCCATTCACTTGTTCTTAAAGCATAAAAATATATGATATTGAAACACATTTTAACTCTCAAAATGTTGGTACTTTTAATAATATTATTAACTTGTCTCATTGCCTATGTTGTGAGCAAGGGCTGTGGGGCAGTCAAAGGGACAATTCCCAAGAATTTAAATTTCGGTTCTGAATGTTGGATGATGGTCATATACTGTAAGTAGACAATTAAGACGAAGAGATGAAATATCTTTTTGATTTATGATCTGCCAGTTATGAAATGCGATCAACCAGAATGAAAACAAATTCGTGCAGAAACAACAAAGAAAACTCATTATTAGACAATATAAAACAAATGATAATAAATAAACTATAGCATGCTAAACATTAATTAAAGAAGGAAAGATACAAGGATAAAGTTTACTTATCTCCCTAAAAAGAAAGAAATGGGGAAAATAACATTAGATTTTCATGGAATACAAAATGGACATGACCAAAATTGTATAAAGTAAACTTAACACCAATTTTGCTGTAGGCTAACTTTAATATTGAATTTTGTTGACCAAAATTGTATAAAGTAAACTTAACACCAATTTTGCTGTAGGCTAACTTTAATATTGAATTTTGTTATTAGGGGAGGGGGACGCACCCGATTTCATGGCCATCACGATTGGTATACTTTAGGCCAGGGTACGTGTAGCCAGCCGTAAACTGTATATTAAAATTGCTTCACTGACAGCTAAAAAAAATAATTGCTTCTAACAAAAGTTATAAGCCTGTTTTGTATTAATTTTAATGTGCTACTCAATGGCTGTTGCTATCTTGTTTTGGCAGATTACTGATGATATGCGAGGGCAAAGGTCAATTTGACCGAAGCATATTGTGAAAAATACATTTTACAATACATATACAGTATGGTGTCAGTATTTCAACACAATTCTAAGCCTAAGCTAGTGTTTTTACATGTAAGCATATTGGTAGGCCCCTAGTAGTACCGTTAGGCAAATGATACTAAGATTGTCTGGCAAAACTTGAGACAATATCTTTGTCTTGCACAGTATGAATTCACTGATGCAAGAATAGCAAAAAAGCGTGAAAAAAAAAGGAAGAAAAAAATCGGAAAGTTTTGAATCTGGATGCACTTTGGTTGAAATCACCATTTTATGCAGGTAGCATGTAAGATATTGTTGATGTGTGATATTATGGTATATTGTTTAATCTTGATATATCATTGTATAATTAAAACGTATAGTATTGTGTAGTTAAAATTTTATCTTGATGGCCAATTTACTGTGTGTGGTACTTTAGGAGTAAGACCCTTGAGAGTATGTATAAGAATAAATAGTGGTTTACCTTTCATTCATTTTATCACTGATACAAACTGCTTTAAGAATATATTGTGCCACAGTCCTCATAAATAATGACTTGCCACAGCAAGGTTTAACAAATAATGGAATAACTTTCCCAAATTTGTTATAAGGAGATAAAACTGCAAAATTTTGATGAAGCAATTTACATTTAAGAGATAAGTGACAAGTAGGTAAACATGTAATTTAAAAAAGAAGAAGACAAACTCTGATTAACCTCTACCACTGCCTTCTTGCCCTCCCCCCCATGGGCCTGTTGGTAAAAATTAAAATCCTTTTCATTATACAAAGGCCCTATATAATTCCAACATGTTTTTTGCCCTTATTTATTAAAATATTAATAATAATAATTAATAATTTACATTTAAGAGATAAGTTACAAGTAGGTAAATATGTAATCTAAGAAAGAAGAGGACAAACTCTGATTTACCTCTCCCCCCTTCTTCCCTGGGCCCCCCTTTTCATTTACAAAGGCCCCCATGTTTTTTCCCATTAAAATATTAATAATAATAATTAATAATTTACATTTCCATGATAAATTTTTGACAAACTCTGATTTACCTCTACCCCCCCCCCCTTCCCATGAAAATTGTCCTTTTAATATAAAAAATAAAAAAATTTTGCCCTTATTCATTTACAAAATAATAATAAATCAATTATTAACAAAGTTTAAGGAAGATTAACTCCCATTGCAAGCTGCCCTATATCTGTTCTTTCAAATTGATTTCATGTTGCTATAAAGATAAAGTATAAGCCCCCTCATTATTTCCTATTGGTGATTGCAATTAAATTTCATTTGGTTGAAATTCAAAGAAAATGCACATTGAAATGGTACACACGAGCTTAGTTAAAGGAAAATGCACATTGAAATGGTACACACGAGCTTAAGCAACAATTGAAGTGTCACCAAAATATATCACACGGTGTACTTCAGGAAGCCGGTGAAATGCCGCACCACCTGAGGACTAAAGCTATTACTTCCTGGATCTTCTAATCTCAGTATTTGTTATTATTCTTTTTCCATGAATCTAGCTGGCCATTACACTCATGTTGGCAAAACTCCAAATGTTTGCATGCCTTGAAAAAGCTCTTTTAAACTTTTTTTGTACATATGCAGCAAATCAAGATTTGGGACGAATTAACAACAAAAGTAATCAAAAGAGTTCTTTAAAATTTTGCATAAATTGTGGCAACACAACAAATTTCCACTACAATTTTCAAAATCAGTACAAAATTTGACACAGCACAAGCTGTTTGAAAAGTGTATATTTTTGTAAAATAAACAAAATTGAGCTAGAGACAAGACTAAAATGGAAGAAAAAGCTCTCAGCCGAACTGTGAAGGCGTATTATTTTTGAGTGTCTAGAATATTTGAATTTTTTTCTTGCTCATGAGGGTACTAACAATGTTTGATATGAATATTTAAATCAACCATAATTATTTGTAATGAGTACTTAATTTGTTTTTCAACAATGTAAGTATTGAAAACGAGACTTGTTAAAGGAAAGGTGTTGTTCCATGAATACGATTAGAAGTGGTAATGTCACTTGCGGTTTTCAATTTCTCTTATGGATTACGAGAAATCTGTGATGTTATCGATAACGGATGTAGACCCATATCTTCAGTCCAGCGGATGTGTGATCGATAAGATCGCAGATTTCTCACAATCAACAAGAAAATTGCAAACGGTAAAATGACGTTGCCAGCACGGCGGCGTTCACTTCTGAATTTATTCATGGGACGATACCTTTCCTTTAATATTTCAAAATTCAATTAAGTATCGAAAAAAAAGAGCTCCTGTGGTGTACACAGCCTATACAATATTACAAAACCTAAGCCTTAGTGCATCCTATATTAGTACAGTAACTATAAGCCTTATTGCAACCTACTGTATACAAGTAAAGTAACTAAGCATTAGTGCCTACTCGAACTTAACAAAGAGAAGGCACATTAATTTCTTCTCTGATGTTATTTTCCATCATAATTTTGCATTTATTTCAGGCTTTTTACTTGCATGATACCACATGTACAAATGTAGCAAAATGCAATAATAAATATTAAATTCACATGTATTTTTGTCTGTGAGTGTTTCACTTCTGATTAGAAGTCTGCATTAAAAGTACAGCAACCTTCTGCAGATGACCTTTGTATTGTGTGCAGGATTGCTAAATAAACCCTTTAAACTTTTGATACTGATTTATTTAAATGTATCATTATTGTTGTTGTTGTTGGTGGTGTTGTTAGTATTATTGTTATTATTATTGTTATTATTATTATTATTATTATTATTATTATTATTATTATTATTATTATTATTATTATTATTATTATTAATATTATTATTATTATTGGGGTTGATGACAATATAAGACAACATGTAGTCACAGAAGAGTAATAGTATGTCCTCTTAATAGTGAAGGCGACACATTCGTGCCATCATTGAAATTATAGAAATGGGAGTTAACTGTAAAGGTGGTTGGTCACTTTCAGTCACAGTGACAGACAGACAGACGGACAAATAGGTAGCAACCAAATTAAACCAATGAGTATAAATATTGTTGAACGTTTAAATATATAGTTGAATGTATAGCTTCGTAAAGAAGTTTACAATTTGACTATGGCCGTTAAAAGCAAATTTGTGCCTTTAAACCTGAAGTGTAGATTGCATTATGTTCAGTTAAGAGAAATCACAAACAATTCTTAGATTTATTATGACATGATTGAGTATTTAAAAAGAATTATGACTTGTCTGTGTGACACTATGTTGCTTTCACAGACAACACATGGAAAAACGCTAGTATTTTATCATTAAAACATTCTTGTCTATGTGTACAGCATGCATAGCATTCCCAGATACATTGGGCACATGCAGGCAAGCTGTTATCTATTTCGGCAGAGATTCTGCGAAATATACGATGCCCACAGTCTGTTTAAAACTATCGTTTACGCCTGTCAAACATGGTGTGCATTATTTTACAAGCTGTCAGACTCATCTAGGAAGTGATAGGACTATAGCTGTATCTCATAATTAAATGTTTGTGATAGAACCTGCTGAGGTGATTAGACAGAGTGTTAAATCCATCAGATCAATGCGTTTCCGTTTGGAGAGGATGCTCCAAATGTAACAGACTTTTGGAAGTCAGTTTCTCCAGATCAGAGTCTGACAAGATTGGAAATGTGTTGCAAGCGCAATGCGTTGCAAGTGCATCAGAATGAAAATGTTCTACTGTACTGTAGTTTGAAAAGTGTATGGATGAATATCGTTTCCCAACTTTGGGTTATTTTGTTCTGAAGAGTGAATTGAGTAGTCAGGTAAAAGGCAGGGATTTTGTTATGAAAAAACAATTATTGTTTTATGCAAATAAAACTATGAATGATATCTGATATTTTGGTTGATGTTTCAATTATTTTTGCATGTATATGTTCTTAAGTGTTAAAGGTACTATATTTACAGTTTTAAAGAGGGAATCTTGTTACAACAAAATAAATCTTTCCAGGTTTCCAAATAGGCCACACCCACCATAGCAACTCAGTAACTATGTGGGGCAAACAAACCTCAAGTCCGCATTTGTGCATTACCAATGCGTTGACATTTAGATGTTCGCTAGGCCTGCTGCAAGCTTTGATTCATTTATGATGCTTCTCTGGACTTAAAATTTTTAGCAAAAGGATAAACAAAATTCAGTTTGCTAACTGTTCTGGGTAACAGCATTTAGATTTACAAAGCCCACAGCGGGCCTCTTAGGGCAATTTTTGTTCACCATTTTGCCTTCACTCAGTATGTGTGTGCAGAAATTTGTTTTATGCAGTAAGTTGCATTGACTACATGAGCGCATGCCATTAGCTAGCTCTACTGTACCAGTACCACATAGGATGTTTGCCCCTACTTAGTTATGCAAATTTTGTTGCTAGGCAAATTCATGCGGTGATTGGTTAAAACAAGCTGTCAATCATTAAACCCAGAAATGTTAATTGCTTTACACATTGCCCGTAAATTTGCGGCATACCAGCGACGTCACTTCCACTGTAATTTTTGATTGCCTTGTCAATATTTGTGTAAATATTTGCCAATGAGAAACGTTGAATTTGATTGCCTAAATTTTCTCCACATTAACACAAGAACTGGCTTAAAGAGTTTCTCTTTAAGCGCCATAAAGGCATTCTTACCAACATTGGTTGAACACCATGTAAATGGCCAAAAAAAAAGATGTTTTGGAACTGTTATGATCTTCAGATTTGCAAACCCCAATGTTAAGCTAAATAAAGCTAATAAATGCTTAGCTATACTGAAGGGGTTATCCTTGCTGATACTACTGTATTTGAAAGTGTTACTGGTTGTTTAAAATTCCCTTTAAAATGAATTAATCATCACTTTATTTTTTTTCGAAGAAAGTATCACTAATTTTAGATCAGCCTTAATGAAATATTAAGGACAAACACACCTGTAAGGTAATTTGTGCTGTTTTTTTAATTAAGACAACAAATTTAGTTAATTTACTTCACAGATGTTTTAAATTGCTTCCTTCTTTCAACACACAGTCATTCTTTTAAACTTTTTCTATTTATATTTGTTTCCTTAGAATCAATCACATTTCGGAGTTGAAACTTATTATAAAATTTCCCACGGTTCTGAATAAAGGTGTCATAGATCATCCCAGGAAAAATCGCGACAGAAATTTTATTAATGTAGTGAATATATCTTAATATACTTTCCTATTTCACAATTTAATGTAGTTTTTCCAAAAAATTATATGGGGACTTTTTTGAAGGCCTATTTACCACATATAATGTTGTTTACTCAAGAAAAAAAAAACTTTTCCTTTTTATATTTTTTTCCTTAGAATCACATTATCTTTCAATCGGAGTTAAAATGAATTATAAAATTTTCCTACGGTTCTGTTTCCTACGGTTCTGAATAAAGGTGGCGTAGATCATCTCAGAAAAAATCGCGACAGAAATTTTATCAATGTAGTGAATACATCTTTCCTATTTCACAATTAAATGTACTATTCATTGCACAATTATATGGGGGACTTTTTTGAAGGCTTATTTACCACATAAAATGTTGTTTACTCAAGAAAAAAATAAAATAAAATCTTTCCGTGAATTCCTGATTTTCCCACGGCTATAACTGCCGGAATCATAGATGTTTTCCAGCCCCGCTTTGTTTAAGTTACTGTAACTTCTCTGGCACCATTGACCATGTTGTTGATGCTCTGTTATACACCACCAGTTTTGTCTCAATCATGCACCTCCCCTCTCAATCACAGCTTTCTGACCTTTTATCCTTAAATTTCTCTCAATCTCCCCCTGTTTCCTTTCCTTCCTACCTCTAGAATGATCTGACCTCTCAGGCACAATTTGACTTTTGTTGTCATGGTGCCGTTAAGCCCTCATCAAACAAACAAACATTTTGTTGGTAGTAAACAATATTCTGTCTAAAGCTGCTGTGTTAATTTGATCTGTTCATAAATACAGCACTCAGAGTCAACAACAAATATATTCAGTCCATGAGCCACCCTATCTTTGAGAATCTTTTCTTAGACTCTGGCTGTACTTTTGGGAAACTTCTAAAAAAATGGGGAATCGACTTTGATTTTTATCAGGCATCACTTCCTGCGTTGAGGCAGAGAGAGTTCAAGTTAATGGGTTCTCAAGGACTGATGCTCTCATGAGATTGCAGATTGGCCATGTATTACTTGAAAAGTTCTTTAGATAATGTTTGAATCTATAGTAGAGCGACATGAGAATGAAAGGATTGAGGTAAAAGCTGTGTGAACGGGAGAATGATTGAAGTGAGATTCTCCTGCCTATGACTTAAAGGATTAGTTTAGTGGTCAAGCATGTTCCATCTTTCATATAAGATGGACTTGCTTGACCACTGAACTAACCCTTTAAATTTGTGTAACATCGAACTCTCCCAAAGCAAACATTGAACATTGTTGTATTGTACAGAGAACATTACTTTGGATTTTGGAAAGCGAGAAAATTCTATGGAAAATGCGCGTGGTGTGACAGTGATACATATTGGTATAAAGCCCTATTGTTAAGATACTGGGTGGGATATAGTTTGTGTTGTTCGCTTGCCATATTTAATATCATTATCTGTGACAGCTGTAAAATAAAGTATTAGCTAGTATATTTGTCGCATTTTGAACTGTTTTATTGGATAACTGTGAGTTTTATACAAAGTAAGCGCAGGACGATCTGAAATGATAATACCCATGGGTACTCTGAATTGGTAATATCCGTGGAACCGCCCAGCCGTACTGGTTAACATACTGTAAGCAGATGTGCTACAAGTTTTATACATACTTTTTTTTATAGAGTACAATGAATCACGAAAAATCAATCGGACCAGAAGTAGAATTACAAAATAGATAAAGATAGTTGATAGTTGAACAGTTTTGTATTATAACCAGAGAAAAGATACGAGATGTAAATTATGAGCTATCAATTTAAAAAAAAAACTGTTTGAGAACTAAAAGTTGATAATTGTGATTTGTAAGTGAGGCTTTAAGCCTTAGAGGGACTCTTGAGATTCCTTTTATATAGAGACGCAAGAATGGAATCTCAACAGAAATATTCAATTCGTGGTAGAAGCTGAATTGTCATCAAATCAGGCATTTTATCATTATATATGTCATACTGTAGGTGGTAAGTCATCTTTTATTGCTGTGTACATGTAACATTACAGTACATGTAGCTTGAATCTGGAAAGTTTTACAGATAAAATAAATTGAAATCCGAAGCTGGTCTGTTCCTTCATGATGCACAGGCTCCAAGGCAGATCTGGGAGCTGGAAAAATTTACTGTATTAGGCTGATATGGTAAATCAGATCTTTATTATTGTGGGAAAATTATCTATATCTATGTTATCATTATTAATTTCAAAAACAACTTTGGTTTGCATCATGCAGATTTCAATCTTTCCATCAAATTTTTAAGTCTAGAATCTAAGGAAGGAAAGCATAAAAGAAGAAAGAAAAAATAATAATATGCTGCAAATATTCTGTTCAAATCTCACTCATTTGAAATATTTCTAAAAATCTGTTTCACTTGTAAGCTTTTGTTTAATATACAGTTTACTAAGAAAATGACATCACAAAATGTTGGTCAGGATATTTTTGATATCAGGGTATTTTTGATATCAGGGTATTTTTGATATCAGGGTGTATACAAGAAATGTCAGTCACCTAGAGGGATGCGTCAATGTACATGTTTTGACCACCTACTTTGGTGCAATGACTCACCTTGTCCGGGTAGGAGGGGGGGGGGTCTAGGGGTGAGTCACACAATTGATTAGTGCATAATATTGTCTGTACTGTACGTACATGTAAATGTTTCAAGCAATGTTATATAAAGTTTATATACTATGCTGTAATTAATGGAAAGGTAATGTATTATAGTGAATAATGTAACGCATACAAGTCTTCATTAGCTACATATATATAATGACAGTGCTTTGCATCCATTAATGTGCTCTCTGTGTAGTGGTATTTTGCACAATTAAGTGATATAAATTTGCATTTTAATATCCCTTGTTGTGTATGTCATAATTGACAGTGTATGAAATTCTGCACATGAGTGTGTTCTTAATACATGCTGATGCTTTGTATGAATAAAATTAATCTAATTTCTAAATAAGTCTTCAGTTCTTTTACTGTTAAGTTTTGTCTTTAAAGGCATTTTGCTGTGTACAAGTACATATGCAACATGAATATCAATGAGTACTCTCGTGACAGTGAGTGCATCCTTTCACTACATATGACTGTTACAGTGCATGTGCTTCATGAATATCAAGGAGTACTCTGGTGGCAGCGTGTCACAGGTTGGGTACCGGCGGCTGACAGCAAGACAGGGTTAAGTAAGCTCTTAACAAGACTACAGTGCCAAAAACAGCTTTAAAAAGATATAACTATTTGCAAGTGTATAATTCCTTACTTGCTTGATCTACATAATAGACGAATGACATACATACATGAAATATACAAGAAAATATAGTAAACCAAAATTCTAACCCAACTCCTACGCCAGGTGTCCTGTGTCGCTTAAGGACTACAAGTGTATCCGAGACTTTTTGTCAATGCCTCTTGCTATGTTTGACAGCAGAAGTGGGTGGAGTCATAGATTTGATGGTTGAAATTTCCCTATCGCTACTAATGGTTCGATCTTTGTAGCGTCTTAAGGATTCGCTCGCGAATTAATTAATTTATGGACTTTTCTTGCGACTTTGAAGAGCTTCGGATAATAATAGTATGTGTACTGCCTTGCTAGGTTAATATTTCAGTCAACATTTTTACTTTTGGCCAGTGCGTTTGGTAATAAAGCCTGCAGTGGAACCTTTCAATAGGCCACTACAGCTCTTGCTTATCAAAGGGGCACTGACTTCTTATTTATGGTACAGGAATTTTGGGTCCTATGGTTGTTGTTTTTTGTATTTTTAAGGGGAATTAACCAAATCTTCCAGAAATTTGGATGTTGGATGGACAGCATGGATACAAATATTCAGTATAGCTTTCATGATTTTTGGTTTTATTTGCAGCCAGAGAAAATGCTTTGTCAATTTCTACTAACTGTAACATTGGCTAGATTGTTTTAAAATCTATTAAAATACATAAAAATAACAGTATTTGATCAACATCTTTGTTATTCTTTCATTTTTTTCTTGTAAAGCTTTTATTACTGAAAAATGATGAGAATATCAATTCCTCTAAGAATTGATTGGGGTATTCTAAAAATTAAAAGATTTGGGTCAAAGTTTGTTGCATGCCATCAAAGAATTATGATAGACAATTGAAAAAAAAAACATATGTACACAGTCATAGGCTACACAGTCATGCATCCATCACAAGGAAAGAGCAGCTAGTAATGGGAGGTCTGTGAAGACGCTTCACGTTGGAGCGCAATCAACTCTGCTGGTGCAGCCAAGTTTTAAAGTATAGACGAAGTTGGAAGCATAACCAGAGTACATGGAGAAAAAACTTTGACATGTGTCAGAAACCGAACCCACGCAATTGTGAAGACATAGTGGGGTATGGTTACCCATTGGCTACTCTAGCTGTACATCACAAATTAGCATAACAATTTGTATATTTGATGCCTGCATGGTCAAGTTTTTACTGATTTGATAAATTATTTGAAACTCATTGGCTACTCTAGCTGTACATCACAAATTAGCATACACAATTTGTATATTTGATGCCTGCATGGTCAAGTTTTTACTGATTTGATAAATTATTTTAAACCCATTGGCTACTCTAGCTGTACATCACAAATTAGCATAACAATTTGTATATTTTATGCCTGCATGGTTAAGTTTTTACTGAATTGATTAAATTATTTTACTGTTCCCTTTTTTTGTTGGATTTTATCAATTTTAAATCAATTTAGCTTATTATATCTCCACAGACCTTAAAAAGTCCTCTGTAAATGAGTTCATATCAGGGATCTAGATTGCTTTATCTTTATATCAGGTTAGTTTCAGACCCCTAGCTTGATTTAAATAGGGGCAGGGTGCTATACTTGTTAAGGGGCACATTAATGTGTGCGTGAAGCGCTGTGTTTTTTTGGCATGGAGTTCAGGGTCCCTTTACAAAAAGGACAATTGCATACCAGGCTATCATTCTGTGTTCTGTATTCATTTATGAGGTTAATTAAGATTATTAAGTTTTAAACAAATCTATAAAAATGAAATATACAAAATAATTTATTTTTCTCATGAGGGGCAGGGTGGGCACTAGGGGGCCAGGGCGGGCACTAGGGGGCCAGGGCGGACCCAGGGGGCAGGGCAGGCCCACGAAGGGGCAGGGCGGGCCGCCCTTGTAAAACAGCAAAGCTAGGGTTCTGAGGTTACAGAGATGATTATTTCCTCTGACAGTAAAGACTAAACAGGAAAGACCTCTAGTACCTGAACGGAATACCGACAAGATCAAAAACTGTCCATGGGAAGTTTTTGACGACAAAAATGCTTACAATATGAGCTTGATTTCTTTACACAGGCTAGCACGGAAATCATCAAAACAACTTTAGGAAGCTATCAGTGTTGGTAGTTGGAATTTGTTTAAAGTCACTTCTTCTTGGGATTTAGTTTGGTGAAACTTGTGGGCCTCTTCAGTTATCTAAATCTACTTCAATAGTTTATGATTTGATCTAGTCTTGTACATCATCTGGACATTGTTTGTATAGTGCTGCTTATATTTAATATCCATAAAATGAGATTTGGTTTTAGTCGCAATTGTAGCACTAATTGCTCTGTACTTAGGCACATTCTGCGCTCACAGTTTGCACTTGAGAACTTTTGAAGTTGTTATTTCTTCCTGCTCGCTGGAATATTTTATTGTAATGCATGGTGTGATGTTATCTATGATACATGTATCAAATAAAATGTGTTGTAGTCGGAGCGAAACATTGACTATTTACTGTTAATTCAGTGGGCATGGAGGTTATTATGTGTGATAAGGGGAATCAAATATGTAATATGGAAATCAATGCCTTAAGTTATTCCTAGGCATGGATTTACATGAACTCAGCTGAATGATTTTGTACTCTCCATTTCAAACAAATACTTTATGACGTGGAATGATATCTTTTGAATACAGAGGAATAAAGAATATCATAGCAGTGTGTATCAACTGTAAACGGTGTTATACTTGATAACAGGAATTGGATACACTTTTTGTGGTATTTATTTGTGACGGTTTTTGAGTTCAAGTCAGCTTGGATTTTGTTTCATCTCTCGGGAACTCAAGAAATATCAAGAAAATGTTTTCCTCGATGTTTACAACACTTTCCAAAGAGAATATACACGTGCCATCTTATTCCGTGAATGGAACAACGAAACTGGTATTTTGTGCTCCTTTTTCTGCATGCAAAAAAACAAACCTAAGAATTACCGTATATAGTATAAATTGGGTACTTTTGAAATGTTATAGTATTTCCTTTCATATTCCTCCTGTTAAATCCATTAAGAGACCGTAAGTAGACCTAAAGTATTAGGGGGGCATTAAGGAGACTTACTGTAAAGGTGTCACATTTGGCGGATGAGGGAAGGTGTTTGCAGATGTCTAAAATTAAAGATATTGCATCATGGCCCTCTTTTGTAGAGTTTAAGGCCGTTACACGCTGAACGCGACACGACGAGCGATTTTTTAGATAATCATACAGTAAACAAATGATATAAGGTGCTTTGACTTTTTGCTTACACATGATGAAGATTACAATTGTGGCTTTCTTTTGATGATACTGGAAAATATGTAAGAAATGCTTTTTTGTTTAAACTGGAAAAATTCGCTTTAGTGGTTCGCAATGCAAATTTTGCTTTATTGGGCGTAGAAAAGTACTTTCAATCAATTTTCAGTCATCATCTAAATAGCCATGCGATGACGATGCTTCTCTGAACAGGTCAAAATGTTTCTTTTCCTTTCTTTTATTCAATTTTGGTTTAAAAAAATTGCTCGTTGCGTTCGGTGTGTAACGGCCTTTACACCTATAAATTAATCTTGGCCAGAAGAAGATAAGACAATACCCTGCTCCCCTTGTGATGTTGAAAACATGTAACCTCATGTAACAACATGGACATTGGCTGAATGCAGAAGAAATTATTGTCTGATTCTGTCCCAACCGTTTTAGCCACAATTTTAGAATGGACATTAATGTTTGGTTAAATACATTATTCATAATTTTTTTTTTATTGAAAGTGTAAAGAAATTGAGCAGATTATTTTATGTTGCTTTTTAGTTTGTATTTCTTAAATATCTTTGGTGACTGATTCATGCATTATCTTTGGCTGTTCAGAATCTAATCCCTGTTTTTGCCAATAGTTTTCTAAATTATTGTTGTCATACTGTACGAGTAACTGTTCCTAACATAAGAATTAACCATCAGTGATATACAGTAGCACAATACTTTTGCACTATCCAGAATGATAAATGGTGTTCTGTACTTGACAAGTAAATCGCTTTTGATCGCTTTTGATGAAGATTGTAAACGACCATCAGAGGAGTAAGGTTGCTGTAAATGTCAAGTTGTCTCTCTTTAGTTCATTGATTTGCTATAGGAAGTCACTAATGCTAGACAGTACACGAGTACATGCATCAATTTTGACCGTACATTAAGAGGACTATAGAGTTTTACTGACCGTTTAGCCGGTTTAATTGTGTCTAAATTTTCTTCTTTGGTCAAATTTATTGGGCTGAACCCACTACATGTTGATAGTGCAAGAGAAATAATGATATTTGTAAAAAAGTAAATTTTGTTTAAAGTTCCTGAATGGTAGCTCTACTAAAAAGGTAAAATAAATCCAGTTTGTATTGGTGAAGAGAGGCAGGTAGGGGTGCTATGGCTTGGAGAAAAATAGTATTTCAGAAGGAAAAAAAAAAAGGATTTAGAAAGGTAAGTTTATTTGGTTTTCTGTAGGAGTATATTCAACACTCACAGTTTCATCAATTTTCACTTCATGATTGCTTATCTAGTGTGTATAGCTTGTATGCCATCAGGGGTCAGCTTATTCTGAGTACAACAGTATTTACAAATGTAGCGAGCAAACGTGTGTTGCAAGGTAGTATTTGGAAACTTGATAGCTTGCGCACGCATGCACTAGCTTGCGCAAGCGTGCACTAGCTTGCTGCAAGCTAGTATTTGGAACCCTGTTAGCTTGCGCAAGCTTCGATCATTAAGCTAGCGCAAGCATGTGCACGCTTGATTAATAAGCTAGTGTAAGCGTGCGCACGTTTGATTATTAAATGCACGCAAGCGTGCGCGCGCTTGTTCATCAAGCGTGTGCACGCTTATTTCTGCAAGCGTGCGCACGCCTATTTCTGCAAGATTGCGCACGCTTGCACAAGCTTAAAAAGGTTCTAAATACTAGCTTGCTGCAAGCTTGCGCACGCTTTGAATAGTTAGCTTCCCACAAGCTTGCTGCAAGCTGAAATTTCTGTAAGGGAGGTCTGGGAAACTTATTCAGTTTCATTAGTATGGATTGCCAGTGCTTAAATTAACATACTATCATTACTGTAAGTTTTTTTAGTTAACAATATCCAAATAATGCATTTCATCACCTGTGCACTTTGTCGTGATTTTATTATGGCGGCGTACATTTTATTCCAGCACACAGTAATCTAACCGAAGACGAGTACTAATTTGCTCATCTGTGTACAGTGTAGGTGTGACCTGATCTATGTGCTATTCGACGAATTAAAGTACATGGATAAAAATGTATTCTATTATCCATAATTCACGATAACTGGCCTTGAATTTTATAAGCAAACAGCTAATGATTATTTAACATTTTGTTTGGTCGCTGTTTTTCGAGACAAAAGTATATATCACTAGGATGTTGTAGGTGTCATGCAAAAATATGAAGATTCTCAAATGATTGAAATTGCATGTCAACCTTGCTTCCACTCTGATTTAGAATTGAAGACTTCTTTGCATAAACTAATATACATTTAATTTTGTGCATCTTTTCCTTTTATTTTGCAGGGTGAGAAAAACCAGGGTTTTGCATGTTTGTACCACAACATGAAACATGGCCAGACATCAACCAAAGAATTAACAGACTTTATACGAGAGAGGTGAGTTGTAGTGACCACGTTCTAATTATACTCTAATGAATATTCAGACATTAAAAGAGTATTGTTTGTTTGATATTGTCAATAAAAGTGTTATTATTCTTGGGTCCCTGGAATGTGATAGTACTGACAATATTTAATTTGATTCAGACCCCCTAGATTGATCCAGATATGGTCAGAGTGTCATTGACCAAAAAGGAGCATTTACAAGGCATCACTTTGAGGGCAGGTTTAAGGGCGCTTGAATTGTAAATAAGGGAGTAATCCAGTGTTCACATTAGTGAGAGGGATAGAGGGATTCCTCTATTTTATCAGAATTTCCCCTTAAAAATATTACAAAGGGCAAAATTTCCTATTGCTTTAGCACAGGACATGTAAATCTCAGCACAGATTAGTCGATCGAACCAATAATTCCCTCTTAAAATCTAAATTCCTAGTGTGAACATTTGAGTAGTCAATACAATAGATACTGTTCCTTTTTGATTTTTTTAATTTGGCGAACTATAGCCCCCGGCCTCCCCCCCTCTCCTAGTCAGTAAGAAAAGAAGGCAAAACGGTTCTCAGAAGTATGTTTTTGTGAACAAACTGTAGATGACTTAATGCAAAGGGGGCAGGGTGGAGCACTCCTGTGAAAGTAAAACTAGGAGCCTTTAAATATTCAAATCAACCTGGCATGAATGTTTTTCAACAAAGTAAGTGCTCAATATGAACTGATGTAGAGCCTGATGCCTCAAAAGAATACTTAATTAAGTGTCTTGGGCATGAATAGAAATTCAACAATAAGTGCCAGCTTGAATAGAGAGGAAACATGATTATGCTAATTCAAAATGACATTGATTAGCAAAAATAGCGCCCTCACTTGTCAACAGAGTGCTCTTTTAGGTGTACACAAGCACTTACAGTTTCTTGCGTTCACTGTGTTGCTTATATCCTCTTTGCTTGTATTAGTTTTGGAAAAATCAGATGACAAATTTATGTTAAAAAGGGAATCGTATGCCACTATCCTCAAATCTGCGGAATGCTACTCCATTTAGGTCACTCTTCAAGGGATAATGCTTTCATTCATGTCTTTCTACAAGATCTGAACACTTGTTGTTTCTCTATGGAATACAAATCAGAATTAAACCAGGGTTACATACATAGCCTGTATCTCAATAGAGTTCCACTATTTTTGCTGTTTATGGCAGAAATGAAACAAGACTATCATTTCTCTATCTTCCAAGAAAAAGTGTAATGATCCTGACCAGTCACGGTCTGATTATGTCGCAAGATAATATTTCAAATGACTGACATATTCTATTGTATTTTGTAAGAGAGTAATCTTCGGTTTAAAATCTCTCGCAATTCTCTATTCATGGAAATCTTTATGATATGCACAGCATCCTGGTGAGGTAAGTGTTACAAAACCAGATCATGAATTCGATACACCCACATAATTTTCACAATGCTCCACAAAAGTGGGCACTTTCTGTATGTGAAGATTTCCGCTACCTCTAAAACAGAGAATTCCTGATTTACTCTTATGAAGCAGCTGGGAAGAAATTTCAATAATCTGGATGAGATTGTTCAAGATCATATTGATATTTATTGATCCAATTCTCTTCTTTCTCTGTCTTTTTGCAACACAGGGCACTTGTTGAAGACAGCTACTATAAGAATATAAGCAAGCTTGCTAAACAAGCCAGCAACAGTTCTTGTATTGGGTAGGTACATTAATTGTTCAAAACTGTGATATTAATGTTCTTGTTTATGTAAAAGACCTTTTAGCCGAATTTGAATTCTTCAGTACTTGAACCAATCAACTGCTAAGGGTAGACTACTCGAGTACGTACTCAGACTCTTACTTGAGTACAAAAATTTTGTCCTTGCACTTATACTCACGAAAATGTACTCGACTACAAGTCTGGCTGAGGGGAATTTTCCTTTTGTGACCCAACCACCTTTATTTGCTCCCTTATTATTTATTCTATTTTTTTCTCCTTCCTTTCCCCCTTTCCCTCTACCATTCCTCTGTGTTCTAACTCTTGCACCTTAGATTTGTAACACCCTCTTGGCACATTTTGACTCTGACTGCCTTGGTGCCGGTAAACATCAACAAACCAAATCAAACCATTACCCAACCAATCAGCTTCAGGTGCTTGAGGAAAAGTTGTAATTAACAATGCGTACGTATTACCTTCATGAATGACCCACATATGATTAGCATTGGAAATCATTTTTTTTTCTCATAAACTTGTTCCCATGACATGCATGATTTATGCAGGCATGCAAGAATCCCCAGTTTTTGATTGGGTGATAAGATATCCTGGGCAGTATACCATTGATCTATTATAGACGTGAATTTGAATTTCGGCCATGTGACATTTAAATTAGTTTTCCGGAAATTGCCAATTAGGGTGTTTCAGCTGACGTCATGAGGTCACATGACTTTCTTTACATCGCCATTTTGTCGGTCAAAAACACTGCTATCTGCTGTAAACTTAGACTTACATACCTGCATACGTTTGCATGTTGTTAAATAAGATTATTTTTTGTAAGATTAATTATGCAGTAGCATTGCTGTGCCGTTAGTTGCACTAATATACATGTGCAGGGGAATTAGAAGACATTTTCTTAGATTTCCATATGATCCTGATCAACGTTCGAAGTGTGTTTCTTCTGTACGACGTAACGGCTTTGAACCTACGGTTCATATGATTTGTAACCAGCACTTTATATAGGCTTTGTTTAAGTATAGCGAACAATCAGCTGGCGTTAATGTTAAAGTTACTCTTCATATACCCAGTGAGTATATAAAGCTTAAGATAAATATGAAGTCAAATCGGAAGTGAAAAAAAAAAAAATTGCAAGTAGTAAAATTTGCTGAACTGGTACTGGTAGTTTAGCATGTAGTATCTTTGTTGTACGTGTGGTGTGACTGGGGCCGTGTGAAGACATAAGAAACGCAACGACGCAGCTGCCCTACAAAATGGAGTCCAGTTGAGTTAGAGTTGTGATGAAATCCCTCTGTTCAGATTTGAAAAGGTTTATGAAATGTTTTCTGTGACGATTCTTCGTTTCATGGAGCAACATTATTTACTGGATGAACAGCATTCCATGCACAATGAGGGGAAAGATTCAGCTTTTCAGAGAGTTGGGAACTAGATTTTCTGGAAATTAAATTTTCACCAAAATGAGGTCACCTAAATTTTCCTTTAAAGAATCATAGAATTTTCAATCCTCACAAAGAATTGATTCATTAATCATACCACATATTTTTCAAGTGCTCAATTAAGACCAGGTCTGCTCACAAGCACTTTACATTAACAATTTAATAGGAAAAAAGACAAAAATAAATCAAATCAAAAAACAAAAAGTAAAAACAAAAAATTAAACAAACAAAACTAAGAAAATGAGGATCATAACTTCTTAGTCATTCTAGAGCAAACAAAATACAGGCACAGGTTGTTGAATGATATAATGATATTCAGCCACCCTTGCAAAGATTTTGCTAAACCTTACATTTGTACTCTGTTAGTGTTAGTAGTGTCATTGGCAAAATTGAAAAATGTTCAACTGTTGTGGTTGAAGGGGTGAGACTTGAGTGAAATGTCATGAGATTCTCTGGATTGCAAATGAATTGATTAATTCTTCAAATCTCTATCTTTGCGGCAAGACGTCCATTAGGGAAATACCCTTTCCTTTTCCCACTTAAGATGGATGAGGATAGATAAGCAAGGAAGCGATATTCAGGCAAGGACTTGTGAACATGTAGCATCTCCATCTTAAGCTGTCAAGTATACGTTTATGCATAACAAGCTTGCTCACTTTCTGCAGGATTGATTACACTGAACTGTCAGATCATATCAAAATACTTAATCATATTTCAGAACTTGAGAAAAGTATTCGCCCGGTTATTAAAGTCCAGTACTGTGTGTTTAGTCCAGGTCATTGTTTACCTACCGGCATCAGCGTTGTAAGCAGTGTGTTTATGTAGTATTACAGAATCAAAGTGCAGTTTGACAGGAATGACAGTGCACTAGTAATCAGAATTAAAGCAGGCCTTTTAAAGGGATTTCATTTTAGAGTGAGGGACAATGACTTAATATTAGTTTCTGTTGTGGAAAATAAGGGAGAGCACGTATAAATGTTCCACTTTTTGCTTATTGGTGATAATTTTTTCCATCCCATCTTTTTAAATTTTTCAGAAATGTAGGGTTTTATTTATTTCATTTGATGATCTGGTACAGTAACGCTGAACTGTTCTTCGGATCTATGAAAATAGAACAGATCTTTCATTTACGTTTCTGGGATCTATAGAAATAGAACAAATCTGTCATTTAAGTTTGTGACATTTTATTGTAGATGTACTGTAAACCTCATGTAAGGGTTTGACCTGGTTTGGATGTCATCACCACCCAAGCGTGCTGGGTTGATGTCATCGATTTCCTAAGTAACTATTTTTCTTTTATTTGGTTTCCATGGAAACCTTATAGATCACAAATTGTTCTTGAGATTCATGGGGTGCAAGGAAGCAAATGTGTGTAATACTATCCTGGAGTTCACCTAATCATTTTGCATCTAGTTTTCTCTGGGTTTTTTCAGGATTGCCTCAAGAAATTATCATTTATAGTGTTGGATTTATTTGTTACTTAAATTTACTATATTAATATTAAAAAAAAAAAATGGAATAATGTATCTTGCGAAGTTTAAATTAATGTGTGACATACTTAACAACTTAAATGTCTCAAAATTGTCTTACAGTATTGGCGCTATAACATTAGAAATATGGATATATTTAGGAAATGGAAGGATTTTAAATCTGCATTTGAAAATAGGAAATGTTTGTTAAATTTCTTGGATACGAGGTGTGGCGATACAGACTGGACGAAATAAAAAGAAAACAGCAAAAAGTTCAGTCAGTCTCTTTATTGTCAATTCTCAGGTTTCAGATTGAGCACTGGGTATGGTAGCCAGTACATAACACAATTTACAATACACCAAAAAAACTAACAACAGTTTATATTTTCAAAATGGTTTTCTATTGTCAAAATGGACTGGAGTAAAGCCTTCTCATTAACCATTATACTCCTTTTTTGGTTCTTAATACACTCTGTACCAGAATAGCAAACAAACTTTAGTTCGCTATTCTGGTGCAGAGTTTTTTAGACTACCAAAAAAGGAGTATAATGGCAATGTAAAGTCCAGTCCATTTTGACAATAGAAATCCATTTTGAAAATAGAAGCTGTTTAACCATGAAATATCTAAAAAGGCAGTGGAACACAGTCAGCAAAGGTGGAAACTATTTCCACTGTGGAAGGAAGAGAGGAAAAAGAACCATAAATATAATAGCTCCAATGACATACACATGCAAATGATCAACATGTGGATATAACACGTATTCCTAGATATTAGAAATATGACCTGTACAAAGTATATTTGGCCTCAAAAACTACAGATTGAATAGCAGAATTCTACCAATTTTCACAAGGGAAGAAATTATCAAAGGTGAAATTGAGTCACTTGACTAATGCCAAAATACAGGGTAAAAAAAAAAACGGGGTACAGAAATATGAAAATAGTCAAATTTCAGATCAACGATGGAAATGCTAATGCAAAAATATACATCAGACTCTTTGAGGAAGAACCAAATTGAAAGTATGATAATTTGTGAAAGTACTCTGACAAATGTCAAATATGACTAATTAATATTTGATTGTTAGATAATTGTGAACAGCATTACTGATTGAAAATTGTAACATGTAGTAAATTGCCCAATATTACATGCATTTCAATGACCCAGTGTCATGATTGATCAGATCATTGATAGGTACTTGGTAAATATGCAAACACATAAGCTAAATATTGATGATAATTAATAATACATACACCAAAAGTAAAAGATTGACATCATGACATGTTTTTAAACCAATATGATAATCCAACGAAGAATGATAAATAAAAGCCCCATTAATTGTTTCCATAAACAAGATACCAGTAGACTAAAGGCCGTGACACACGGAACGCGACGCGGTGAGCGATTTTTTAAACAAAATTGAATAAAACAAAGGAAAATAAACATTTTGAACTCTTGTCTTTATAGATGGATCGTCATTGACTTCAGATGATAACTGAAAATTGATTGAAAGGGCATTTCTACGCCCATTATAGCAAAATTTGCATCGCGACAGAAAATTGCTCCCCACTAAAGCAAATTTCTCCACAAAAAAGCATTTCTAGCAAATTTTCCAGTATCACCAGAAAGTCTCAATTATAAACTTTATCATGTGTAAGCAAAAAGTCAAAGCATCTTATAATACTTATTATACTTTTTTCCTGCATGATTATCTAAAATAGCTCGCCGCGTCACGTTCGGTATGTTACGGCCTTAACTTCTTAATATTCAAGTTATGAATACCAATATTCTCATAATCAATGCAACAAAATACTAAATAACATTTGATATACACTGTAAACATAGCACATATAGCAGTTTGCACGAAAAGGGGAATTTCAGAGTGGCGTCATTCACTGAATGGGCGATCAACAATCTCAAAATTCTTGAGAAATATTCCTACATCAATTATCCACAATGACCTCGTAAATATCGATCAATACATGCAGTAAAACTATTCTCCAAATCATTAATCACATCAAGATATCTTTACGATTGATTCATCAAAGAAAAAAAACCTGCATAACACATGAAAACTTTACTCCAACATATACATCTAATAGCCTAGCTTTATGCATCGTGCGCGCAGCCATTTTGAAAGAGAGGGTGCTCAGACTGAAATATAATTTCACTGGCTTAATACCAGAGCCCAAAGAATGTTGCATAGCTTCTAATGCAATATACCTGACCTTACGTACTGTAGCACACTAAACATAAAAAGTTTACCTGCAGCGGTAAGTGAAATTATAAGTTGCCAAAATACGATCTTTATAAGTTTTTAAAAAGTTTACCTTACATAGCGATGAAACATACAGCTTCATAATAGAAAGATTTGAATGGGAATATAGAAGAAATAATGTTACTGATTTATTGTAGAAGTTCACTGGTTAAGGCTTATTGTGGTGAGTCAAGAGGATGATGCGGTTTGATCATGCAGAGCTAGAGCAATAGAGGGTATGTAATATCGCTACGCAGTGTGATTGGCGATACATATTGTCATCTGTTCCGTGTGTTTACTCTTATGTTTGTGTTGTCTGTTTCTTCAGAACGTTTGCTCCACTTTGGCAAGTCATCAAGAGTGCAACGGAAAAATTGTCAGCATCTCATCAGAAACTGGTGTCCAAGCTCCAGGATGTTGCCAAGGAAGTTCAGAAGTATGGAGAAGACCAGCACAAGAAACATAAAATGGTGAGATCTTATCTTTGCTGGTTCTTTCAGTCATAAAAAAGATACAAAAAATTATTAACTTCCAGGTACTGGACAGTTAGACATGGGCAGGCATGTAGCCATGATTGTCCTTGAGGGGGACGGGTCCGTTTCCTCATTAAAATTTCCAAAATTGACATGAATTATAGGGAAGTGTATAAGATTTGTGTACCTTAGTGGTCAATGGGGGTGGGAAAGCACCTTCACCGCCTCCCGTTCCTCTTTCTGATGGGGGCAAAAATGTCAGTAAAAAAGTCGGTGAAACTATAAATGATCTGAAGTTTCCTTAGTAAATGAGATCTCCATCCACAACTTCAACAAGTATAACATGCTGGTTGTGTGTATGGGGGTTACTGTATATGTGGGAGTGTACCACGAAAGAATAAGGAAGACAATTAAACATGGATCACATGTCATAGTAAGTGTTGGCTTCATGCAAATAAGAGGCCTGATAGTTCCAAAATTTGTCCAGAACGTTTTCCTTCACCCTCCCCCTTTTCTAACTGTCTATTCTTCCCTCAGCATCTGGTGTTTTTTTCACACCACCATCGAAAAATCATGGAATTTCAGTCTTTACTTCAACCTTGTTAATATAGATGTAACTTGAATTTTCCACGAAAATAATATTTAGTCCTGCTATCAGCATTGCAAATTAGTTAAAGGTTAATCTGTTTGGTCAGTCATGAGCACTTTTCTTCCAGTAAAGGTATTAATTGGTTAACAATTACTAGGAAGTGGTCATTTTTTCCGGGTCATGAACGTTGTATAGTGTGATTTAAAACTTGTCACATCACATGTAACTTTATAATGTTTCTATGTATTGTCCTAATTTCTGTGAAATGGCAAGATGTAGAAGTTTGTGTGGATACGTGGTTCTAATCTTATCAGGTAAACTTAAATTTGGGCTGACGCTAAAAGTCTTTTCCCACAAACCTCCAATGACCTCATCCTAGAGCTGTGAACGTTTAGGGATTTTAGTAAACGTGTACACACCAAACAATGCGAACGTGTATCGTGTACACGCGTTTAGTACTGAAATTTTTGGAAGTACTCCAAAATTGCCCAATTTACGATGCTAAGTAAAAAAATTGCGCAACCAGTATGGCAAAAGTACTGACTTTATTGCCCAAATAAATGCTGGAATTTGGTTTTCCAAATCGTGAAAAGTTTATTTCTACAGTATAAATCATCATTTTTATGGAAGATGTACATGGAAATTCAGTTTAGAAAGAACAGAAAACTTCCCTTCAATGTCATTTGATTTCAACATCGCGTAACTTTTTTCCATACTCGGTAGGGCTTTCACTGTGAAAATCTTGCATACTATGATACCTTGCCATAAAACATTTTAAAACTACACCACCACCCTGAAAGTATTGCTCATATCAGTCCTCTGGAAAAAATGCCCGCCATGTTTGTAAAGCACGCAGAATTTCAGCTCTGTTCAAACCTTTTTTTTCGTTTATTTTGCGATGATTATTCTTTCTTGCAAAATTTATTTGACTCATCAGGTAATATTTACTTGTAAATGTACTGATTGTCATGATTAAAGTATTTTGACCCTGTGTTTTGGGGTCCACTTGATAGCTTGTAAAACAGGTCTTGATTGAGTGGATTAAAGCCTTACATGTACATAACTTATGGCCTATTGTTAGTTTCACCAGTTCACTGTTTACTGCTGCACATTCGCGGTGCATTTCACAAGTTACTTGGATTTCGGTGAAATCAAAGTGCATAATATCCCCATTCATAAGTGATTACTGCACATTTGTGATTCTCACATATAAAAAGGATTTTTGAGTGCTGAAAACATTTATTCCCAGGGTTTATATATCGTATGTAGTGTTAACTTTTGCATTAAAGCAATATATTGCTAAAGAAGGGAGTAATATAAAATGTTTGTTCTTTTGTCAGTCTCATCTAAGTCAATGCTACTTACGTTTCACAATTTAAAACAACTTCAAATTTTAAATCTGTTTCAAAATAATTCTGGAGGGATTGCAATTGCTATATGATCATCACTTTACCTAGGGCAGCACTACAAGGTAGGAGGGGGGAGGGGGGACATTTCCCAACAAGATCGCTTCCTCCCCACTTGCCCACTAGAAAATTGTGTAAAGTTACATATTTTGTACATATACCACAATACAAAAGGTGTAAATATTGAGAAAATAAGTCCCGCCTATGCGGCCTGTCCGGATTTACAAAAAAGGATTGTTTTTGTAGTATCAATGCAAATCGGGGACAGGGCTTGCAGTTTATTCATTCCTTTCTTGAACTTTTTTTTCTCCTTCACCGCCCCACCTCTCCTCTCATTGCAACTCTCCACCACCTCTACCCCTCCCCACCATGGCCAAAGTTCATCATAATCTCTTCCACCCTCCCGGTGACCCAGGTCTCAAAAACCTCCCCCCTTTTGCTTTCACCAAGGCCCTGCAGGATCTCATTGGCATCCTTGACCATAAAAAATGCCTTAAGTTCGGAGACATTGTCAAATGATCAACCTCCACCCAATTTAAACTCCTCCTTGCCTCCACCACCCTTGCAAACACCAGAAACTACGTCAATCAATCTCACCGCTGCCTGAACTCCTGTGTCATCTCATCAAGTGCACTGATCGCCAATGAACCTCCCTTGAGGAAATCAAGACCAAACTTAAGTCACAGGGCATTACTGACGTCCGCCAACTTTCTCTCTTTTCAACAATACCACCACCCAGACCAGCACCTACTTCCTCACATTCAACCACCACCCCCTCCTACTTCAACTCCATCCACATCGGTTACCACCACGTCCCGTCTCTTCTTACATACCAACCCCCTTCAGATGCCACAACTGCCAGAGATTCTGTCATGGCAAAAACAATTGTTGCTCTTAATCCCTTTGTGCTGCTGTGGCTCCTACTCCCATGATCACACAAGCTGCCAAAATGAACCCAACTGCCTAAACTGTTCCAGAAATCACCCTGCCTCCTCCAGCACCTGCCCCAAGTGGCTCAAAGAGAATAAGGTATTTAGGATAAAAACTCTTCAAAACATCTCATACCCTGCAGCCAGAAAATTTTTAGACTCTAAATACCCAAACCAGCTCAACACCCGCATCTTTTCCCAAGTCATCACCCACTCCAACCCAACCACCACCAACACCACCCTCATCCCCTCCCCCCACACCCCTGCTCCCACCTCCCCCACACCAATACAATCTCCAGGGGCATCCAGACTGACTTAGTCTGGATTGATCAGCTTTCCTCCCTCCTCCCCCTCTACCACCACTTCCTCCTCCAACAACACCCCAGGCCCCTCACACCAACATGCTGCTTCCCTCCCTCACCCCGGGGAAAACCACTTTACCAATAAGCATCGCCCTAAGGATCTCACCCTTATCAGATCACCTTATCTCAACAAATGTCAAAATAAAGCCCCCAGAACACCCACAGACCCCCTGTCAATCGCAACAAACCGCCTCAACCCTCCTCAATCTTACCTTCTACCCCTGACCATTCAGGCCATAGAATTCAGCCCAACACCAAGAGAACCCCCACTACCAACCAACGAAAACCAAATCTTCCAGTCATCTCACAATGACAAGAGGAACCCTCCAATCAAACCTTCTTCCTCTATAAACCTCTCTTTCATAGATCACAATCCTTTCCAAGACATGAAGGTCGGACTGCCCCCACCGGACTTGTGCCCCCCTCAGGGGCCTCTCCCACTAAACTACTATTAAATGACAGACATACAATGTAATTGTTAAGGTCTCTTCACCAACTTTGAAGAACTTTAACTTCTGATCTCCACTTTCAACCCCAGCATTATCTGCCTTCAAGAAACCTTTCTATCCTCTCCTGACTCCGCCCCCATTCTGGGGTACACGGGATCCCACTTCATCTCCAGCACGCATACGAGATTCCAGCACGCATACTAGGGTCTCTATTCCACTCTTTGTAATATCTCCATCACCAATGACATCCTTCTCTCCAAGAATCCCGTCTCTCTCTTCACTTCCGAGATCCTGGAAGTTGCCAACTTCTCTATGCCCACTTCCACCTTCACCCCACAGAGCTTCAAGCCCTGGTTCACCACTGGCTGCAAAAAAGCAATCTCGCTCAAGAACAAAGCCCTCCATCTCTTCAAAACCCACCCCTCTCTCCAAAACCTGGATAACTTTCACATTCTCATAGCCAAGTCCAGGAATCCTTGGATCTCCAGACCGCCCCTTCCAAGGTCTGGAACATGATCCATAACTTCAAAGGGAAAAGCTTCTCCAACAATATTTATCATCTCAACCATAACAACACCAAAATCACTGAAGTTAAAGACATCTCCAACTGCCTATCATCCACTTTCGTCAAAACCTCCTCAAATGAAAGTCTTTCCCACTCCTTCCGTAACTGGCACATTGAGGCTGAGAAGAACTTTCTCAACTTCCAGTCAAACAATCAGCTACTCCGAGCTCTCCTCCACCCTCAAAAACCCTGGGTCCTCCTCCCAAGGCCTGGATGGCATCTGCTATAATCTCCTCAAAAACCTCCCCAGGACTTTCCTTGACATCCTCCCCAAGATCGATAAACACATATGGTCCTTTAAATCTTTTACCATTACTTGGAGAGAAGCCATCATCACTCCTATCCCCAAGCCTAACAAAGACAGGTCCATTTCCACCAACTACCGGTCCATCGCTCTCACTTCCTGCCTCTGCAAGATTATGGAACGTATGGTCAACTACAGGCTCTGCTGGTACCTTGAGAGGGACTCAATCCTATCCTCCTCAAAATGGTTTCAGGAAGTACTGGAACTGCCTGGACCATGTCCCCAATCTTGACACACTATGTAGGTGAAGCCTTTGTCAGAAATCACCACGCGATCTCCATCTTCCTCGACTTTTAAATGGCCTGTGATACCACCTGGCAGTACGGCATCCTCAAAAACCTACACTCCTCCGACCTCAGAGGCCTCCTCCACCTTCATCTAGAACTTTACCTGCCATTTCAGGGTATGCATCGGTAACACCTACTCCCAAAGGTACACCCAGCACCTGGGTGTACCCAAGGCATATCCTCTCCCACACTTTCTTTATTCTCAAAATCAGCAGCATCACCAAGCCCCACTTCCCCGACAATTTTGGTATCTTTTCATCCTCCCTATGCTTCCAAACTCTCCAAAATAATCTCCAACACTGCCTGGACAACACTTAGCTCACTGGAGCGACTCCAACGGCTTCAACTTCCTAAAAGACAAAACTGTTCTCATTCACTTCAACACATTTGACTCAGACTGTCGCGGTGCCATTAAACATAAACAAACCAAACCTCTTAAAGTATGCTACAGGTTCTAGCTCAATCTGTTGTGAGTGGGGGACTGAATGTTTGTGACATTACATCACACCTTGACCTAGTTTGTTTCTTTACTTACAAATTCCAAGTTGGTAAAAACAAAATTATCAGGTAAAATCTTTCAAAAATGGTGTTTTTCTTTTGGAGCACAGTTGGTAGACTTGTTGACAATTTTGAAAACTTGTTATGTTGCACAGCGTACACCTTGAGAATAGGAGGAAGAGGATGGGGACTCTGGGGAAGATGAGGGGGGGAGGATCAAACCAAGAGGTCATTGTCTGTACATCTACTGTACCTTTAATGATATGAATACAAAATGAAAAGAGGCATTTTATGTTACTCTGAATCATTTATCACATTTTACCACGATGGAGATGTTATTACAAGAAAACAAACAAAAATTCAGTGCCAAAAAATGTATCTAGTCTATCTGATACAATCATTATTTCATATGATAAGGGGATACAAATCTTAACCAACTGCCGAACACAGCAAGTCAAAATCTTATTCCTATCTCAAGTTATTTGTGTTTGAAATCAACACATGGGGGCTGCAATTTTGTTCAATTCTGTATTGAAAAATTATGCATGATGACATAATTTCCCCAATAGGGACATAAGGATTATAATGTATTTCTTTATAAATGTGATTAAAGTTTTTTCTCCAAAATAATGTGATACAAAAGTTTTCACAGCATGTTTTGATAATTTCATGTGTACACAAACAAATTCTTGTCTCTTACAAAAGAAAAACAATTTTCCATAAGCTAGAAAACTTAAGGTAGATTATAAAGAAATACAAAGCATTCCAACATCCTGCTGGGCTGATGACATCATAATCTGCATGTTTTGAAATCAAAATGGCAGCTCCTATGGTACTATTTGTAGTAGTATTAAAGTTTTTATCAATTACAAAAAATGTGTTAAGATTGCTTCGGGAGTTATGAAACTTGGTCAGTACATTTGTTATTTTCAATTCTATTATATGAAATAAGGATTATGTCAGACTTTGTCTCCTTCAAAATATTAAAAATGCATTTTAATCTTTTCTAGTAACAGAGTACTGCTGCACACTTCTCTGAAAAAGAACATTTTCAAGTTTTGAATAGTACACTCTTCTAGACCTTGTTGAGATAACATCAAAGTGTCGCAGGTTGACCTGTTTTGCAAATTGCAAACATGATTATCAGGGATAAAGATCTTGTGTGAACACTTACAGTAATAATAGCTGGCTTAAGGTTTGGAAGATTTGTTGAGGGGAAGGATGCCAATGTTTTGGGGCTTTTGTGAGAGAGAAAATTGCCAATTTTAGGAAAAATTCCTTCTATTTCTACAGTAAGTCTGCTGTGGTGATGTAGAACACAATTACTGTAGGATTTAGTTTAATTGAAATGAAACTAAAAAAACATTACACTAGAAGTAACAGGCTGATCAAAAGCTTTTTACATATTTGTGAGAAGATAAGAAGATGCAAGTAATGTGGAAGACTCAGTGGAATTTAATGGTGATGCCAAATTTAATGGCGATGCCAAATTTAATGGTGATGCCAAATTTAATGGTGATGCCAAATTTAAAGGTGATGCCAAATTTAATGGTGATGCCAAATTTAATGGTGATGCCAAATTTAATGGTGATGCCAAATTTAATGGTGATGCCAAATTTAATGGTGATGCCAAATTTAATGGTGATGCCAAATTTAATGGTGATGCCAAATTTAATGGTGATGCCAAATGTAGGGTGGTTTTCAACAAGTATCACAGGTCCCAAACATTAGGGAATTTAAAAAGACTAGGCATTGCAAAACACTTTTATAGTGACACCCGCTAAGAGATTTGTTGAGAAGTCTGATTTGGGTCAAACAAACTGTTGTTGGGTTTTTCTATTGTGAAGTTCAAAGTAGTCCTTTAAGGAGATCATCTGGCTTGGCATTACAGCTAATAGATTTAATCTAGTACATGACAATCATGCATGCTTTTCAAATTTATTAAAGGTGAAAGTTTTGTGTGTTTTGTATCTGAAAGAAAAAAAATGATAAAAAAAAAAAAACCAGTTTAATACAAGATCCTTGATGCTTTTTGGTATTTTGAGGGGTGAAATCCTTTTAAATTGGGAAAATTGTTATTTCATTAATAAACATTGCAGTGCAATACATGGAGAATATACAGATGCTGATTTGAATGAATAATTGAGTGAAAGGAACAAAAGTGTTTGATTTTTTTAATTCATCCACATTCCAAAGCTGTACAGCTATGGTGCAACAAGTCAAGTGTTTGATATTTGTCTGTCCGAGAGACAGTTAATCAAATTAACAGTAATTTCCCACCACTCATAAATTGGATTCTTATCTTACCTGTTGTTGTTGTAGATGTTGTTATTTCTTTGAGACATTCCTGTTTTAGTAATTGTTTTTTTTTGAGGGTTCAGCTCAAGTGAAATGGAATTTGTCTGAGAGCTTTTTTTTTTTTTATTGTCTCATTGGCAGCGAGAAGTGGCAGAATTGAAGTGAACATCAGAAATGAAAATGTCATTTCAAGTAGGAGAACTTGCCACCCCATTTATATTGTATGCATGTCCTACTTCTATTTTTTACAACGGTAGTGATTTAGAACTTATTTGATTAACATAGTTTTTAGATAGCACAAGTTGTATTTTTTTCAATTTTTTACAAAAGTCATGTTAGGTTAAATCATGTTTGCTTGAAATTAGCTTGCCTCGTTTATTATCCTGGGCAGAAATGACATTTCAGTGTTGGGGCCTTAAGAAAGATTTCAGTTTATGATTGATTGGATGGCACAAAAAAATTAGCGCTTTGGGGCCTTTTGGGGGCACAATATAAATCAATGTGTGATATCAGATATTAGACATATTCGAAAGATTTAAATGTTTTTTTTTTTCGTCATAATTGCAGAGGCTAATGACAGTTACATAAACTAGATTAAAATATTCTAAAGGAGTACCTCTACTCATTCAAAAAATGGGACTTAATTTAAACAAATTTATGCAAATTTTACTTGGAGTGATTGTATTTGATAGTTGGTTTGTGCAGTCACTAGGTCCATATAAAAGTGTATGTCCATGTTATATTTCTCACAAGTTCACTAGGTCCATATAAACGTGTATGTCCATGTTATATTTCTCACAAGTTCACTAGGTCCATATAAAAGTGTATGTCCATGTTATATTTCTCACAAGTTCACTAGGTCCATATAAACGTGTATGTCCATGTTATATTTCTCACAAGTTATACCTTTTTCACAGGCTGTTTTGAAAGAATTTCCCAAGATTTCGCTGAAATCCTTCCCTCCATCCCAAAAAATAAAAAAATAAATTGAGTTAAAACAAAATTAGCACCTGTACATTTATGGAAATAAAATAAATTGAATTACCTTAGATAAAGTCTTTATTTTTAGCACTGGTGCATCTCTGAATGACAGTGCTGTAACAGAAGTGGCTTCCGTGGGATGGAAGCTATTAAGTGGTGTGCTTCTTCCTATACTTGACCTTTTTGATATGTAGAATTTAAACAGGTTTTTAATGTTATTTGTAGAAATACCCTGTGGAAGCTATTAAGACATCCTGCGAATGGATTATTTGTAATATTGTGGTGAAAGTAATCAACTTTGCATGGATGTTTAAAGAAAATTTGTTTTCGTTATCGGCATTTAAACTTTTTTCTCGCTTCTTCATTTTTTGTAGGTCAAAGGTGATGTTAACAGTACTGCTGAAGTTGTCCAAAATTTACAAGCCACAACAGATTTGGTGTCAAGGGTATGTATGAATGACCTTAGACCTGCCCATTTGTGGTTATCTATTGCTAACTGCAACAACACACAAGAAAGCATTCCATGGAGTAACTGATCTCATCACCTTAAGCATACAGCATAGTTGTGGAAATACAGGGTCACTATAGCTCTGTGACTTTTGACCTTGTGACCCAGAGTCTACCAGTATTTTCCTTTCTGTTTTTACGAAAGCGTCACATTATGATGGTCTTTGATGATATTCATAAGTTCTAAGAAACTAAGTTCTAGCAATCAACTTTCCATGATGTGGCGATAGAAATCGAAATGATTATCGAAAAAAGTCTTATTTGGCGGGATTCATTGGAGGTCATTGGGAAAAGATTTTATCGTCTGCTCTTGTATTTTTTCAAGCATGTACTAAGCGCTACGCGTATAGGCCCTACACTGGGTAGGCATGTACCAAGTGTTATAATACATGGGCATGTTAATAATATAATAAGCGGCATCATACCACCAATGTCAATAACACTAGGCTTGATTCTGACCTGCGGTGTGAGCATACTTATGAACGTTGACCTTCTACAACATTGAGTCACTGATTGGACTTGACCTTATTAATTCAAGGTGATTATAGGGCACAGTAGGCCAATGGTTTCCACTCGGAGGGGTCAGTTATCAGGCACAGTAGGCCTATGGTGTCCACTTAGAGGGGTCAGTTATCAGACACAGTAGGCCTATGGTGTCCACTCGGAGGGGTCAGTTATCAGGTACAGTAGGCCAATGGTCTCCACTTAAAGGGGTCAGCTATTAGGCACAGTAGGCCTAGGGTGTCTACTCGGAGGGGTCAGTTATCAGGCACAGTAGGCCTATGGTGTCCACTTGGAGGGGTCAGTTATCAGGTACAGTAGGCCAATGGTCTCCACTTAAAGGGGTCAGCTATCAGGCACAGTAGACCTATGGTGTCCACTTGGAGGGGTCAGTTATGAGGCACAGTAGGCCTATGGTGTCCACTTGGAGAGGTCAGTTATCAGGCAGAGTAGGCCTATGGTGTCCACTCGGAGGGGTCAGTTATCAGGCACAGTAGACCTATGGTGTCCATTGGAGGGGTCACTTATCAGGCACAGTAGACCTATGGTGTCCACTTGGAGGGGTCAGTTATCAGGCACAGTAGGCCTATGGTGTCCACTTGGAGGGGTCAGTTATCAGGCACAGTAGACCTATGGTGTCCACTTGGAGGGGTCAGTTATCAGGCACAGTAGACTTATGGTGTCCACTTGGAGGGGTCAGTTATCAGGCACAGTACGCCTATGGTGTCCACTTGGAGGGGTCACTTATCAGGCACAGTAGGCCTATGGTGTCTGTCGGAGGGGTCACTTATCAGGTACAGTAGGCCTAGGGTGTCCACTCGGAGGGGTCAGTTATCAGGTACAGTAGACCTATGGTGTCCACTTGGAGGGGTCAGTGATCAGGTATACAGTAGGCCTATGGTGTCCACTTGGAGGGGTCACTTATCAGGCACAGTAGACCTATGGTGTCCACTTAGAAGGGTCACTTATCAGGCACAGTAGGCCTATGGTGTCTACTTGGAGGGGTCAGTTATCAGGTACAGTAGACCTATGGTGTCCACTTGGAGGGGTCAGTTATCAGGTACAGTAGACCTATGGTGTCCACTTGGAGGGGTCAGTTATCAGGTACAGTAGGCCTATGGTGTCCATTGGCGGGGTCAGTTATCAGGCACAGTAGACCTATGGTGTCCACTTGGAGGGGTCAGTTATCAGGCACAGTAGACCTATGGTGTCCACTTGGAGGGGTCAGTTATCAGGCACAGTAGGCGTATGGTGTCCACTTGGAGGGGTCAGTTATCAGGCACAGTAGGCGTATGGTGTCCACTTGGAGGGGTCAGTTATTAGGCACAGTAGACCTATGGTGTCCACTTGGAGGGGTGAGTTATCAGGCACAGTAGGCCTATGGTGTCCATTTGGAGGGGTCAGTTATCAGGCACAGTATCAGGTACAGTAGGCCTAGGGTGTCCACTTGAAGGGGTCAGTTATCAATATCATACAGTCAATGGGAGAAAACCTTATTCTTGTGAAATTTCAAAAAGTGGCAGAATTGATTTTTCTTCAAATATCTACTTAATACATCATTTATTAAATAATACAATTATGTAAAAATAAGTTTTATTCCCATAAAAATGGGTAAAAATTGGCCCCACTGCAGAACAAAACAAAATAGTGGAAGTTCAGAGGCAACAGCTTAATTAACAGCTTTAAAATTCATGAGTCTAATGTATTTTTAGATGTGTTCATGTGCATATAGACCTTCAATGAAATAACCGACAATATATTTTAAATTTATTTACACTGTTTGACTAATTGGTAAATTACAAACAAAAAATCGGGAAAACCCAAGGATTTCCCATTGACATTAATGAGAAATGCGCACAATAGCTTAACAGCGCTTCAAAAAAAAGAAAAAGAATCCAAAGCAGTCACATTTTAAGCTATTTTCTGCATACATTGTGTATTAGTTAATAGTTTCCAACATATATGGTAATTTTCAGTGGGGTGGCTCAAAGTATTCATACATTTTTAATAATTTGTTCCCATTGTATTAAATGATAAATGACCCCTCCAACTCGGCGAACCATACCATGCCCTTTTAAACCAGACAAAAGTTCTTGGAAACTTGGCCCCATACAAATAGAGCCATTGGCTATAATACTGAAGTAGAGTCATACTCATGGAGTCATAGGCCTTAGGGCATTCATTATCAGACCACATGGAAGAAATTAAGATATTTTGCATTTTGTTTCTGAAGAAAATTAGCCCCAACGCTGAAGAATTCTTTAAAAACACTCAGAAATAATAACATTATTAGCCTTGAATCATATCCAATAATATCCTTAAGTTTTCAAAAGTATTTTGAACCCTCTTAAAAATAAAAGGAAATACATGCACAGTGCAATTGTTATTTGTGTAGCACCATGTAAAAAGGTCAAATTAGTTCCTTCATCAGAATAATCTTTTTTTTTTTGCTTAAATCACACGAATTGTCAAAATATACATTCAAATGTATTATGCTCTTTCTTGATGGGGGTGCTGAGCTGATGAATTCAGGTTAATTAGGTGACTTGCATAACAATAGCTTTATAAAAAGAAAGTGTTTAACCTGAGCTCATAACTTTAGTCAGGAATAAGTTACATTTGTGAAACATGGCACGGGGGTTAACATCATGAGAAGTGTTTGCTGCAATCATGTTCTCTTCTATACCATGTACACTAGCTGTACTTGATTGAAAATTGATATAAAAACAATTTCAGGCGCCTATTTTGTATGTTCATTTTCCCTTTATTTAACATCCATGATAAAAAGTACAAGAAAGCAATCAATGGTCAAAAGCATCTATGGGACACAAGTCCATGTACCAAAGCATCGTAGTCACTAGCTCTTTGAACTTTTGACCCCAGAGTTTAGGAGACACAAGTTCCTGTACCACAGTATCATGATACAAACCTAGGTTGGTACAGATCTTGCCATATTGGAGTTTAAATTCGTACTAAATTACCACATAATTGCACCCTAAAATCGCATAGTTGACCTTTGACCCTAACCACCAAAACAACTGAAATTGTTTGGCTTTTATCTTACTCCGACTGTATGACATCACCCACGCTTAGATCACTCTTACCATTCCAAAACTATTGTGGGAAATGGTTAAAAGGGATCACAAGCTCTGTAACTTTTTTACCCCAGAGTTTACAGGACACAAATTCATGTACCACAGTATCATGATACAGACATAGGATTGGTATAGGTCTTGCACTTTCGGAATTTAAAGTGGCTCAAAAATGTACAAATTAGTACATAATTTCCCCCTAAAATCACATATTTCAACCTCTGACCTCAGACCCTTGACCCTAATCACTGAAACAACATCTGATATTTTTCACATTTAACGTACCCTACTGTATGACACCATTCATTCTCACGTCACACTTACCATTCCATAACTATAGGGGATAATGGTATGTGACCTTTGACCTTTTGACCCCAGAGTCTACGGGACACAAATTCATGTACCAAGGTATCATTACACATTAAATCAGACCTCCATCTAGGCATCAACCCCGTCAGTCTTGGCACCTTCTCCTGGCTCACGTTTCCTCCTTGGGTTACCCCCCTCCCTTCTATCCACTCATCACAAAACCCACACCCACCCTAACCTCTTCATAAATCTCCACAACCAAATCAACGACCAACTCTCAAACTACACCTTCATCTATACTGATGGCTCCAAGGAAGGCGACAAGACAGCTGCTGCTGCAGTCATAAGACATCACCCTCAGTAGCAAGCTTCCCGACAACTTGTCCATCTTTTCAGCTGAGGCAAAGGCCATCCTCTTCGCCCTCAACTTTATTAAGTACTCTCCGCTCAGCCACTTTGCCATCTTCTCCGACTACAAGGCTGTCCTTACTTCTTTACTCAATCTTAAATGGAAAACTTCACATCCCACCTCCTCCTCCGGAAACTCCTTTCGCCCACCCTCTGCAGAAAAAGTATTCTTTTTTTCTGGATACCCAGCCATGTAGGCATCCCTGGCAATGACAGGGCTGATGCAGCCGCTAAGCTTGCCTTCAACCTCCTCCTACCCCATTTCGCAAAACTCTTCCTGGCATCAAAGTGCTTATTGCTTCCCTTATTCGTGACCACTGGCAAACCTCATGGGACTCCCAAATTGATAACAAACTCCACGTCATCCAGCCCACCATTCCGATCAAACCCACCATCAACAACCTCTCTCGTGTCAACAACGTTCATATCACCCGTTTTAGAATAGGTCACACCCACCTCACTCACTCCCACCACCTTATTGGCTCCCCTAACCCCTCTGCAACAATTGCCATTGCACCCTCACAGTCCATCACATTCTCCTTGCTTGCCCCCTGTAAAACCTTCCCAGAGCTTCCCTCGCTCCCCACAACTCAATTGCTGAGTTCTTCCAGAAAAACCCTCCACATAAAATTGTCTCTTCCTTCATCATGCTTCCCTCTACAACCATATTTAGTCCTCCTCTCCCACCCCCTCTTTCTACTTTTATTTTCTTCACCCATGCACCTCCTCTCTCGATCCCATCTTTCTGACTTTTAGTTCTTGTATTTCTCTCATTCTCCCCCTGTTTTCTTTCCTTCCTACCTCTAGAATAATCTAATATCTCAGGCACAATTTGACCCTCGTTGTCGTGGTGCCGTTAAGCCTTCATCAAATAAACAAACAACATAGAGTTGGTATACTTTTTGTACTTTTTTTAGTTTAAAAACCTCCAATTATTTTCAATTTTTGCTAGAATGTTAAACCCTACTCACCTATGCAATTTGTAAAGATACCAAGCAATTTCTTCAAAAGATACAGCCATCACCAAAAACGTGTTTCATTTGACCTTTGTTCCCCACCATGGAGACACTAGTTCCAGGCCAAGGTTACCTGTTTATTAATTTTGGTGGACAGGATAGGGTAACCCTAACCCTAAAATGTGTGTAGTACAGTTTTTAAGTTATAAGCGACACAAAATTAATTGTTGAATATGAACACACACACGCACGTTCAGACGCAAAAATCACAAAAGTTCCAAAAACTTATGACCCCTAATATGAGGTCATCATATGAGACCCACCATTCCCCTAATTCCCCTAATATCAAGGGGGAAGGGAGGGGAGGGGGGTTGGACATGTAGTGTAGGAGGTATAGGCAGTTACTTACCTATAAAGCAAAGTGACTACAATATAATATGTATATGTGGGTGATTTGAAACAGTCTAACTTTGAAATTTAGGAAAAGAATGTTTTTTGCATTGTATTATTATTATGCTTATTTAATGCACGATTCAAAGGATTTTGCAGTTGCGAAATCCTTTGAATCATGCATTAAACACTCCGCATATAAACACTCTTAACATTAATCTTTAAATCTAAAAATCAGTCAATTCTGTCTATGACCTTGTAGTTTTAAGTTTTTTTTTTTACTGAGTTCTTATCTTCTTTCCTTTCTCTAGTTAAAAGAAGCTTATCATGCAAGATGTTTTGAATATGAAAAGCTGAAGAAGGAGGGCGTGACCGGTAAAGAGCTGGAGAAATCTGAGGCTAAGAATAAGAAGGCTAGTAAGTATGACATGACTAGGATTTAAATCAATATGTTTGATTGAAAGTGTATAATGTATGATTATGCTGACCTCTCTGTGACTTATTTGACTTTATCCTCTCCGCTCCTTGTGGAACATAGGGCCTGAACAGTTGTCTTTCACTTTTGGTGGTCTTTGGCTTTAGTGTTAGCATTTTCCTGTGAAGGTTTCTTTGGCTTTAAGCTCATTCAACAGGCTCCGCCTCCAGGTCTGTTTTAAGCGACCTTGTTTCCTCTCTATAGACCCATTTCAAATCTGAATCGTCAATTTTCAGAAAACTTATTTGAATAATGTCACACGGCTGAAATCCACTTGTCCATAATGGATCAATCCTATACTGGGCAATCTTATGGACTAATCAAAACTGGGGGAATTTTATGGACTTCAGAAAAACCCTCCAGATAAAATTATTTCCTTCCTTCATCATGCTTTCATCTACAACCATATTTATTTCTCCTATTCCACCCCCTCTCTCTACTTTGTTTTTTTCACCCATGCACCTCCTCTCTCGATCACAGCTTTCTGACATTTTGTTCTTGTATTTTTCTCATTCTCCCCCTGTTTCCTTTCCTTCCTACCTCTAGAATGATCTAACCTCTGGGCACAATTTGACTCTCGTTGTCATGGTGCCGTTAAGCCCTCATCAAACAAACAAACAAACAAACTAATCAAATACTAGGGAATTCTTGGCCGTTTGCACAATTTACACATGATATGGGACCAAGCATATGAAAAAAATGCTCTTAAGTGCTAATCTTATGCATTACACATGAAGGTAATGCGTGCACTTTTCCTCTAAAAACTGCAGCTGATTGGTTGGGTAACAAAGGGAAAATTCCACCAGCAGCTGATTGGTCAAAGTACTGAAGTAATCATGTTAGGCTAAAACCGTTTGAAATTGTTTACTTTCTTGTGTAAATCAATTGATTTTTTAATCATCTACTTTCCTAACATTTGCAAAGTTTTTTGATCCGTCTCACAGCTTTCTCAATATTGATTTTGAAATTGATTTTGAGCTGCCTTCCAATTTATTTATCAGAAATTAAACTTTGGAATGATCTGACCTCTCAGGCACAATTTGACCCTCGTTGTCGTGGTGCCGTTAAGCCCTCCATTAAACAATCAAACAAACATTCATCAATCATTAATAAAAAAAACAACTTATGAATGCTATTTTCATAATTGAAAGATTCTTTAAGAATATTTTGTTCCTTTTAGAATAAAATATATATATTTATTGCTGCAGTCCACATATCTTTAAGGTCTAAGGCAGAAACATCAACAGAGAAAGACGTCTTACTAAACCCAGAAATAAGTTTAAGAGTACTAGCTTAGATTGAAATAAGCCAGACATGTCTGAACATATTTCTGAAAACATTGTTGCAGACTGAGTTTAATCACTGATTGGCTTTTGAATTACTTCTTGTTAAGCTTTAGTATTGATGTCGTCTTGATTACAGCCTTAAGTCATGAGAGCAGTTGGCTCGAGGAAACATTTTTCATGCAAAGCAAAGTAGAGAAACATTTAACCATTCCATTTTAGTTTTATGGGAAAATATACTTTATAGGGGGAAGTGTGAGAGAGTGTCAAGCTAAATTTTCCAGAAAGTACCTTGTATTATTATTTTATGTAGATAAGTGATTTTGATGATTGAATGAGGTCATCAGGATTTCTTTTTCTTGAGTGGTCACCTTGGTCAGCTTGATTGACCTGGAGGATAAATGGTTTTTTAGCATGCTGTTTCAGAATAAATTGCGCTGTTTTTCATTGATTTGACTCATGTTGATAAGGGAATTTTATTAACAAATACGAGCACCTTAAGCTTTGAACTTGGTATGTGATGCAGAAGCATAATGGAGAAGTTTCTCCTTAATGGCTACATAAGTTACATTGCCATAAAATCTATTTATCATTTTGCAGCTTTTAAAGGATTAGTTAAATAATAATAATAAATAATAATACATTTATATAGCGTCCTTTCTATACAAGCATATTCAAAAACGCTTTACAAAGAATAACATGAATACATTACATACTTACTTACTAAAATAAACCATAAACAAATGTGTTTTGATTGATTTCAGAAACACGTGAAGACAATTGATTTTTCTTATTTGAAGTGGGAGATCATTCCACCAAAGTGGGCCGAGTCTGCAGAATGCCCTACCCCCCAGAGTAATACATGAAATATTGGGTACATTAAGCCAGACTGCGGATCTGTTTCTTAGATCATAAGTGGTGTTTGATGAAATTATTAAGTTTTGAAGATATTTTGGGGCCATTTAGTTCAGGGTCAAGCAAGTCTATGGTACATGAAAGAGGACTTTAAAAGAAACAAAACAGTAAAAAAAGTCATTAGAAAATCTTATTTCGTTAAGGAGATATCTAAGTTTGGTAGCTGTGTAAAAACGACTGAAATCAGACTAGTTGTAATGTCATAGCCTCGGATTCCTCAAAGTCTTTTATTTATTCTATCATATTTTGTCCTGCGATTTTGTGGCTTAAAAACCATGGGATATGTCAAAAAAGTAGTAAAACTGAATCTAGGAAGGGTACTTATAATATACCACTTGAAGAAAGTTAGAGGGAAAATAATTCAAATAGTGAAAAAATCAAATGAACTTTCTTTGAAATTCATTAATTAGTGTAAAGAATGTGAGGATGAAGACACCAACTTTCCATAATATATAGATTTACTACACTAGTCATTTCTACACAGATAAGACCGAGCTTCACCTCTTCTTATACACTCCAATCTTCAAATCCCCACTGAGCACACCCCCAACTGGAACCTCGACAAGGCTGACTGGTCCCTTTTTGAAACCCTCTGTGACTCACACCTCTCCCCCCATCTTCTCGAGGATGAGGATCCCATGTCTAACTTCAGTAATATCCTTATCAACATCGCCACCTGCTCTATTCCTAAAACCTCCAAACCCCAAATCATCCCCCCAACCCTGGTTCTCAGATGACTGCAAAACCGCCATCAAGAACAGGAAAAGAGCCCTCAGGAACTTTAAAACTAACCCGACCACCCATAACCTTAACCTCTTTCGCATCAGCCGTGCAAGGCCAGACGCACTATCAAGGACAGTAAAACCAACACTTGGAACAACTTTATCTCTTCTCTCACCACCAACACCCCACTAAGAAGATTTGGGGAATGGTTAACAGCTTCCACGGCAGAGTAGGCAAATCTTCCATCTCCCATCTCTCTTGGAATGGAGACCTTCTCACCGTAAAAAGACATCGTTGACCACCTCGCCGCCTCTTTCAGCAACATCTCGGCCTCGACCAACTACTCCAATGCTTTCAAAATCAAAAAGCTTATGGATGAAGCCCGGAGAATCACTTTTCCCTCTGACAACTCCAAAGCTACAACACCCCTCTCACCCTTTCTGAATTAAACCAAGCCATCAGCGACGCTGGCTGCACCTCCAAGGGCCCAGATAACATCCCCTATCAGTTTCTGAAACACCTCCCCATCAAAGCCACCACTACCCTACTCACCATCTTCAACCACATTTGGTCCTCACACTCCTTTCCCCTATCTGGAGGACAGCTATTGTCATCCCGTCCTTAAACCGGGAAGGATAGCACCGTCCCCACCAGCTACCGACCCATCGCCCTTACTTGCTGTCTCTGTAAAATTATGGAAAAGATCATTAATCAGAGACTAAACTGGTTCCTCGAGACCAACAGAATCCTCTCTCCTCACCAAAGCGGCTTCCAAAAACGCCGCAATACCTAGACCAGTTAATTACGCCGACACCGCTTATCCGGGAATCCTTTGCAAAAAGGAACACCTCATTGCCATATTTTTTGACCTCGAGAAAGCTTTCGACACTACTTGGAAATACGGCATTACCCGAAACTTCACACCATTGGCCTCAGAGGCCACCTCCCATCTTTATTCAAAACTTTCTCTCACCCAGGCAGTTCCAAGTTCGATTGGCCACACCCTCTCCAAGCCGCACCCCAAGAAGAGGGCCCCCAAGGCAGCATCCTCTCCCCACTCTCTTCAACCTGAGCATTAATGACATCGGGAATGACCTTGGCCCCAGCATCAAACGTACCCTCACGTGGATGACTTCACCATCTTCTACTCCTCCCTAGCTTTCCTATTGTTGAAAATAGGCTTCAAACCAGCCTCAATCAGCTGCAAGTCTGGAGCAACAATAACGGTTTTAGATTCTCCAAAGACAAGACAGTCTGCATGCACTTTTGTCATTTCAACAACCTCCACCCCAACCCGAACTTTGTGCTCAATGGGAATCGATCCCTAAAGTTGAAAACACAAAGTTCCTTGGTCTAACTCTAGACCCCAAGCTCACCTACAAGCCACACATCACCAACCTGAAACTAAAATGCAATAGCTCCCTCAACCTCCTCCGACTGCTCTCCAACACTACTTGGGGAGCGAACCGCTATGCTCTCCTCAAAATTTTCAGGCTCACCATTCGTGCAAGCTTGACTATGGCAATATTGTTTACTGTGTCGCTCACAACTCATACCTCAACCACATTAACACCATCCAAAATGAAGCCCTCAGGCTTTGTCTAGAGCCTACAGGACCTCCCCAATCACTAGCCTTCATGTTGAAGCCAACGAACCCCTTTCTACTTAGATGTAAAAAGCTTAGCCTCTCCTATGCTTTTAGAGTCCTCACCAACACCCAGAACCCTGTTTACAACCTCATTAGGTACCCCAATTTCTCCTCCTCTTTGATAGGACTAAAACCCTATCGCCCCCTTCAGCTTACGATTAAATCAGACCTCTTTCAACTTGGCATCAACCCCGCCACTCTCGGCACCTATTCCTGGCCCACTTTTCCGCCTTTGGGCCACCCCTTCCTTCTGTCCACCTAGACCTCTCCACTTATAACAAATCTCAAACTCACCCTAATCTCTTCATCAATCTCACAACCAAATCAAAGACCAACTCTCAAATTACACCTCCATCTATACTGATGGCTCCAAGGAAGGCAACAAGTCAGCTGCTGCTGCCATCATCCAAGACATCACCCTCAGTAGCAGACTTCCTGACCACTCATCCATCTTTTCAGCCGAGGCTAAGGCCATTCTCCTCGCCTCAACTTTATTGAGTACTCTCCTCTTAGTCACTTTGCCATTTTCTCTGACTCAAAGGCTGTTCTTACTTCATTACTCAATCTTAAATGGGATAACCTCACCTGCCACCTCCTCCTCCGAAACTCTTTCTCCCACCTCTGCAGGAAAGAGTGTTCTTTCTTCTAGATACCCAGCCATGTTGGCATCCCTGGCAATGACAGGGCTGATACAGCCGCTAAGCTTGCCCTTAACCTCCTCCCTTCCCTTTTCCCAAAACCCTCTCTGACATCAAACCGCTTATCGCTTCTCTTGTTCGTGACCGCTGGCAAACCTTATGGAACTTCCAAATTGATAACAAACTCCATGTTATCCAGCCCACAATCCCGATCAAATCCACCATTAACAACCTTTCTCAGATCGACAACGTTCATATTACCCGCCTTAGAATTGGTCACACCCACCTCACTCACTCCCACCTCCTTATTGGTTCCCCCAACCCCTCTGTAACAATTGCCACTGCATCCTTACAATCCAACACGTTCTCCTTGCTTGCCCCTGTACAACCTTCCCAGAGCTTCTCTCGCTCCCCACAACTCAATTGCTGAGTTCTTCCAAAAAAAATCCTCCAGATAAAATAGTCTCCTTCCTCCAGCATGCATCCTCTACAACCATATTTAATCCTCCTCTTCCACCCCTCTCTACTCTGTTTTTAGTTTTACCCATGCACCTCCTCTCTCGATCACAGCTTTCTGGCTTTTGTTCTTGAATTTCTCTCATTCTTCCCCTGGTCTCTTTCCTTACTACCTCTAAAATGATCTGACCTCTCAGGCACAATTTGACCTTCGTTGTCGTGGTGCCGTTAAGACCTCATCAAACAAACAAACAAACAAACTTTAAACTTGAATATTTCCTTGGCGGAATAAGATTTGTGAATGCTTTTTTCACCATTTTGTTTCTTTTAAAGTCCTCTTTCATGTAAGATGGACTTGCTTGACCCCTGAACTAATCCCTTAATAAGTTTTGTGTTTAATTATTCCAGAATAAGTATTTATAGTGATGCGATCAGATGCATAAGTCTTTCTTTTTGCTAGTATTGAACACTTGAAGGGTTAATAGTTGGTTGCATTTAAATTTTGTACTGTTTTATTTCTTTATGACGATAGTTTGAAAGCTTTCGCAGAATTTTAACCCTGTTGGACTGAAATTGAGTGTGTGTAAGTCCCTTTTCCAATGAAGGTCCGACAAGGGTTACAAACATATTGTGAGAGTTAATGTAGATTAAAGTTCCATGGGATGCTTTCAACAAATGTTGCATATATTTCAAATTCTTGGACCTTTAATTAGGGTGTTTCAACTGACATCACAAGGTCACGTGACTTTGTTTACATCACCATTTTGTTGGTCAAAACCACTGTCGTCTTTTGTACATTTAATTAGAGTTACATACGTTTGCATGTTGTTATATAAGATTATTTTTGTAAGATAATTATGCTGGAATTTTGCTGTGCCGTTGGTTGCACTAATAGATGTGTGCCGGGGAATAAAAAGACATTTTCTCGATTTCCTTCTGATCCTGATCGACGTTTGAAGTGAGCACTTTGTATCAGGTATGTAGGCTTTGTCTGAGTATAACGAATGATCAAATGGCGTTAACGTTAAAGTTACTCATTGTATACCCAGTGAAAATATAACTTACTTAAGAAAAATATGAAGAAAAATCTGAAGTGAGCAAAAAACTGCAATCAGTAAAGTTTGCTGAACTGGTACTGGTAGGTTAGCATGTAGTATGTTTGTTGTACATGTGAAGTTACTGAGCTGTGTGAAGACACGTGAAACACGATGATAAATTGAGTCCAGTTGAGTTAGAGTCACGTGATGAAATCCCTCTATAGGTAAAACCTTAAAAATTAAAGGTAAACTTGACTGAAATGTGTATTATTCTTGAGTCTCAGAAATATTCAAATAAACTTTTCTTGCTTGTGATAGTACTGAAAACCTTTGATATGAATATTCAAATAAACTTCTCTTGCTTGTGAGGGTACTGAAAACCTTTGATATGAATATTTAAATAAATTTTTCTTGCTTGTGATGGTACTGAAAGCCTTTGATATGAATATTCAAATAAACTTTTCTTGCTTGTGAGGGTACTGAAAACCTTTAATATGAATATTCAAAAAAAACTTCTTGCTTGTGAGGGTACTGAAAATCTTGATATGAATGTTCACATCAACCATAATTATTTCCAATAAATACTTTAATTCATTTTTCAACTACACAAAAGGTTTTTGCCACTGTTCCATGGAACAATATTTTCTCAAATAATACTGTTCCGGGTCAGATTTCACTTTTCCAACTTTTTGCGGATAACAAGACAAATTTTTTTTCTTCAAATTGGGCTTAATTTACAACTACTTCATTGGTCAATATGTGCAAATAGGTATGTGAGTTAGTAGTATTACATGTACAGTAGATGATGTATCATACAGTTGCGTACAGTCATTCACGTGTAAGCAGCCTTGCACATGTGTATTCACGATTGATTAATTGTGCTGGCAATTGCAGGCAAGGTGGGAAAGCTTTTTCTCTCTAAAAGAATTTTTTCATGATAATCTTCTTTGACAATATGCACTTTTCTACATCAGAAATCAAGTTATTGATCATTGATGCCGCATGCTGGTGAAAAGAACACTGTTTCACTGGAAAATTTACTGTTCCTGCATAAAAAGCACTTTTCTCAGAACAGCTGAACAGTGGCAAATTCAACCTCTGCACAAATACTGAAAAAGAGACCTCTTATTTCAGAAGCAAAAAAGAAATTATCTTATTTTTTATCAGAGAATTTCTTATATGAAATGTGTTTAAAACACACATTGCTGTCTTATGTAGAAATTAATACCCTTTCTTGAAAAGATTGAGATGTTTGTAATACAAAACGTAGCATCATTTCATCTTTTCTGATTGTATGTAAAACGGATTTCTGTGTAAAGCTTGTTCAAATGGTGTGCATTGATTAAGCACTGTCGTTTCAGCTATAAGGGCTATAATAGGAGTTAATCTGGCTCAGATTTATAGGTTATAGAGTGGGGTTGAGGGTATAAATGAAGTAAAATTGTTCAGAAAAATTATGACAGATTAATTTTGTTTTCCTTTACTAGTGGAAGACTACAAAACATCCATCGAGAAGTATAAAACGTTGAGAGATGATTTTCAGAAGAAAATGACCGACACTTGTCAGGTGAGTTACAGTGCTACGCTTGGGTCAAGATTAACATTATTTGGACTTTTTCTCCTTTAAAAGATTTGCTTTTGTTGTATATTAAGATTATTGCTTTACAGAGTAAAGGGATGTGTGAAGTGGTAGACTATAGTAGGGCTGTCACAATGTGGGTAAATTAGATATCAATAATCATGGACATAGATACCACGATGTATCACCATATCGGATATATCACCACATCGTGATATATCACCATATTATGATATATCACCACATCGTGATATATCACCACATCGTGATATATCACCACATCGTGATATATCACCACATCGTGATATATCACCACATCGTAATATATCACCATATGATATATCACCACATCTAATATATCACCATATGATATATCACCATATCGTGATATATCACCACATCGTGATATATCACCATATGATATATCACCACATCGTGATATATCACTATATCGTGATACATCACCAAATCATGATATATCACCATATGGTGATACATCACCACATCGTGATATATCATCATATCGTGATATATCACCACATCGTGATATATCACCACACCGTGATATATCACCACATCGTGATATATCACCACATCGTGATATATCACCACACCGTGATATATCACCACATCGTGATATATCACCCACATCGTGATATATCACCACATCGTGATATATCACCACATCGTGATATATCACCACATCGTGATATATCACCACATCGTGATATATCACCACATCGTGATATATCACCACATCGTGATATATCACCACATCGTGATATATCACCACATCGTGATATATCACCACATCGTGATATATCACCACATCGTGATATATCACCACATCGTGATATATCACACACATCGTGATATATCACCACATCGTGATATATCACACATATGATATATCACCACATCATGATATATTACCATATGATATATCCACCAAATTGTGATATATCACCATATCGTAATATATCACCACATAGTGATATATCAGCATATGATATATTACCACATTGTGATATATTACCATATGATATATCAAATCGTGATATATCACCATATCGTGATATATCACCACATCTGCATATATCACCATATGGTGGAATATCACCACTTCGGAATATAGCACCATATTGTGGAATATCACCATATTGCGATATAAGCTATATATCACCATATCGCGGAATATCACCATATCACGATATATCACCATATCGCGATATACCACCATATTGCAATATCTTAGCTATCATCACTAATTTAGGAACACTGCTTTATACTATGAGATTTTCAGCATGCAAATTTCTTTTTTTTTTCATAAAACTTAAGATCTATGGAAGGGAAGCATGAAACAATGATTGCTGAGAGTATTCTGCCATTCAGTAACAATATCTCTAAAGTTATGCCTAACAAAGTTTTCTTTGAATATGCACGTACTTGTAATAATGACATATTACGATATGTTCATCAGGGTATTTTTGATATCGTGGAAAAAGGATTATCACGGTATCGTGGTAATTAATATATCATGAAATCCCTAATAGATTACTGCCTTCCGTTGTGAAAGAACCAGGCAAGCAGGAAGGATAGTAGGGCAAGGGTCGAATTTGACACTGTTCTGCTGTTCTGAGAACAGTGCTTTATATGCATGAACAGTGGATTTCAAACATCACAGTTCCAGTGGAACAGTGTTTTTTACAAACATGTGACTTCAATGACTAATAAGTTGATTTCTGCTAACAAAAAGTGCATCTTGTCAAACAAGATTATCATAGAAAGAATTTCCTCCAGAAAGAAAAAACTTTTCCCACCTTGCCTGCAATTGCCAGCACAATTAGTTGTGAATACACATGTGCATGGCTTCTTGCATGTATGACTATATGCAACTGGATGATACATCTATGCACATATGTAATACTAATAAATGACATACATATAAGCACATATTGACTTATAGAATAGTTCTAAATTAAGTCCATTTTGAAGAAAGGTATTTGTCCTGTTATCAGCAAAAAAAGTGAGACCTGATCCGAAACAGTATTATTTGAGAAAGTACTGTTCCATGGAACAGCAGCAAAAAATGTAAATTTTAACCCCTGTAGGGGACATCTTCTTCTAACTAAATACAACTGCATATGAAATTAAGCTTTATATCTGAATTTTTCAAAGACTTTCCTTTCTTTTATTGCCTAAATCATGATTCTTAGGGCTTTAAAATTAAAAACTACATCCATGTGAGAGATCAGGCCTATGTCTGACTTCTTGTTCACACCTCCAAAATGGTCCAAGTTTTCCTCGTAAGTACATTTTTTGTAAACATTTGTAAAAGGTGTTGTACTCAAAAAGGAAAGATGTTTTTGTACTAAATGTGCCACTCCGCTACATGTGAAGATAATTATTCCCTTCTAAGGACATATCTTTCTGAGGTTGATGCTATTATATTGGTTTCATTGATTTTTAAATACAAAAATTAATACTTATTAAGACTTGTTCTAAAAGTAGACATAAAATCTGGCTTTTCCTTCATTTAATATTATAGAAATATTAATTATAAATTATCAGAAGAAATTTCACATCAAACAAAACAATTTAGCATATATTAATTTTTTAACTTTTAATTCTCCCAATATAAATTTATATGGGAGTGGCCATTTTCTTAATATGCCTTCTAAAAAATGATGTCATACACCCAGTACAGATTAGAATATTAATGTATTTCTTTATAATCTATTTCAAATATTGTAACTTCTAAGAAATTAAGTTTCCTTGCATGGATCTATGAATTTTTATTTGTATATGATATTAATGATTCAAGCCACTTCATGTCAAAGCATTTTAGAAGAAAATTTCAAAGAAAATGATAAGGAAATACATGTGTGCTAGCACATATGGCAAATTATGTCATCATTGGCACGATTTCAACATAAAGTTAGAGACATCAAGCTAGAATATTTGACTTTCAGCCCTTCTTTAAAGCATCAAAAGAAGTGCTGCCTTATTTATGAATTATAAGCACTTTTCAGGGCAAGACAATTTTACATCTTCTCTTTTTACATGCAGAAAAACTTGTCAAATCTTTATACAATGTTGGTACATTAATTTCCCCAATTAGATTTATCCTTGACCCAAATTTTGTACGTCAGGTTTTGTTGTGCTAGCTGAAGCAGTCTAACATGGTTCAATTTTTGTTCATTTTCAGAAATTTCAAACCATAGAAGAGGAGCATTTGAGAAGATTAATGGAATTCATCAAGGAGTACAATAAAGCAGTGAAAGACTGCCAACAGAGTATAGATGATGTAAGTCCTTACTTGATGGGGGAGGGGGAGTTAAGATAAGAGTGATGCTACTTGATGGGACAGGGGGACTTAAAATAAGAGTGGTGTTACCTGATGGGGAGTAGAGTTTAGATAAGAATGGTGTTACCTGATGGGGGGGGGAGTTAAGATAAGAGTGATGTTACCTAATGGGACAGGGGAGTTAAGATAAGAGTGATGTTACCTGATAGGGGAGGGGGAGTTAAGATAAGAGTGATGTTACCTGATGGGACAGGGGAGTTAAGATAAGAGTGGTGTTACCTGATTGGGGTTTAGATAAGAATAGTGTTACCTGATGGGGAGGGGAGTTAAGATAAGAGTGATGTTACCTGATGGGACAGGGGGAGTTAAGATAAGAGTGATGTTACTTGATGGGACAGGGGAGTCAAGAGTGGTGTTACCTGATGGGGAGTAGAGTTTAGATAAGAATGGTGTTACCCTGGGGATGGGGGGAGTTAAGATAAGAGTGATGTTACCTAATGGGGCAGGGAGTTAAGATAAGAGTGATGTTACCTGGTGGGGCAGGGGAGTTAAGATAAGAGTGATGTTACCTGATGGGACAGGGGGAGTCAAGATAAGAGTGGTGTTACCTGATGGGGAGTAGAGTTTAGATAAGAATGGTGTTACCTGATGGGGGAGGGGGAGTTAAGATAAGAGTGATGTTACCTAATGGGGCAGGGGAGTTAAGATAAGAGTGATGTTACCTGGTGGGGCAGGGGAGTTAAGATAAGAGTGATGTTACCTGATGGGGGAGGGGGAGTTCAGATAAGAGTGATGTTTGAGGCTTAGTTGTGTTTGGTTTTTGGGTAATGTTTTTTTTTTTTTTTGGTGTGATGCTGATTTTCATTTTCTTTCTGATGATGTTATTTGTGTTCTGATTCCTTCCTGACTTCCTTTTATTACCTTAACTTCTTTCCTTTATTTACTTTCTCTCCCTCCTTACCTCTATCCCACCTTTTCCCTTTCTGTCCTAACTCAAGCACCTTAGTTTTTAACACCCTCTTGGCACATTTGACTCAGACTGTCATGGTGCCATTAAACATCAACAAACCAAACATCTCTAAGTATGCTACAGGTTCTAGCTCAATCTGTTGTGAGTTGCGGACTGAATGTTTGTGACATTATGTCACACCTTGACCTGATTTGTTTGTTTACTTAAAAATTCCAACTTGGCAAAAACAAAATTATCAGGTAAAATATTTCAATGACTGTCACGGTGCCGTTAAACATCAACAAATCAAATCAAAGCTGATTCCTTAATGAATAGTTACTTTTTTTATTAGGAGACAAAAATTTCTTTCAGTGATTACGATATTTCACAGCAAAAGATTCCTACGTGCAAAATATTGAAGATTGTGTAACAGTTTATTACATCATAAGATGGGAAATATTTTTAATCATGCAGTGATATCTAATAGTTTTTCCTGTGGGATTACCTCTGTTGTGTGTTGAATTTTCTTGAAAAGTGACTATTATAACTGAGCATCCCCCTCTCCCCCCCTTCCACCCAAAGAAAAAGATGGTGAATCCTAGTAAATTATCACATGTTGGTTCTACTACACATTAGTGGTTCTGATGAAGGGTTTAGCAGGTCACATGAGAAATTTTGTTGGATGGGGATAAGATGCCAGCCAATAAGGAGAACTTGTGACCCGGACGACCTTATTTCTGGTGCTGTATGTGCATATTGTGTTGAGGTCATGATGACAGTTGAAGATGAGTTGAGTGAACAGCTATCGAACGTGAGATGCAATCACTTTTATTGAAAATTCGAGAAAACAAAAATAACCTTATTTTTCGGATAAGTCCCAAGTTCATTGATGAACTGTTTGAAGTAGTTTTTGGATCGTTTCACTTACTTTTGAGTATAAGAGCAAACTAATGTTTTGAGTAATTTTCTTAGATAAAAGATTCAAGTATTAACCCATTTGGTACCTTTTTTTTTTCTTCAGGTCCAAAGTGAATTTTCAACACAGTGTGAAGAACTGTCGGAAATTAAGCTTATAGAAAAATTTGCAAAAGACAAAGGAACAGGCACGGAGCAGCCAGGTATGTTTATTTGTTTGACAGAATTGAAGGTTCCAATTTTCCACAGTAGACTTTTCACACCAATCATTTCTACAAAATAAGACAGAACTTAAAACTTGAATATCTCAGATGAGCTTCTGTTTGAAGGACTCTTTTCGATGGACTTGTTTGTCCACTAACCCAATCCTTTAACTTGAAAAACAAGTGGGGTTGTATGACTTTCATCCGATTTTGATATTTCCATATTGGAGTGCACTGTTTGTTTGCTAAATAGTTTTGTTTTTTAAAGTCTGGATATGAGTACCCAGTGTGTATCTCATTTGTCATGTCAAGTATAAAGATATCATTTGAATTGATTCTTAAACAGAGCCAACAAAGGGAGAAAGAAAACAACATATTAAAGGAGGGATATCGTGGTACTCAAGTCAAATAAGATACAGTTCCCCAAGCAGATATTACCCTGTGCTTTAGAAACGTTGATCATGACATTGTTTATTATGGGTCAATACTACTATTTTTGAAACAAAAACTAATAGCATTTTTACGTTGATTTTAATAATTTATTTTGAAACTGCTTTTATCTTGTTTTTCTAAATTAACGATTTTTGTATCGTAAAAATCAAATTCAAATTTCTCTTCAGGCAACATGTGGTTAGCCTGAAATGCCAGAATGTTGAGAAATCATTAGAAGCAATCAAACGAATTGATATATGAATTGGCCCACTATTAGTGCTTCAACACACATAGGGCTGGACTACTGTACTATTATTGCTACTAACAAGAACTCTTTAACTGACATTTCCTTGATTTCGCAAACATGAAAGCTTGTGGGGACTGAACTTATAGTCTACTGGTTAAGATGACGTGGTGTGGCCCAGTAACCTACTGTGTCCCTGGGGGTGCTGTAGATGAAAACATAAGAGGATCCCTATGAATACAAGGGTAACTAAGTAAATAGGCAGAGCACACTACCATACAATGAAGATGTAATGGTAAATAAATACAAGGGGGGCATGTTGGTATACCTAAGGTACCGGTGAAGCGAGATGTCGCAGGTAAACTAGTGGGATATGACAGCACTAGGGGTAGGTTACTAGAATATACTAACATGAACACAGCAACAATCCTAGTGAGTTAGAAATGTGTTGCTGGTTGGTCGAATGACCGAATAAGTGAATGAGCAGACATGACTACCCGCGTGGTCGGCAGAGCAGGTGATGCTCAGGTGCTGGGCAGAAGATATCCAGTGAATAATTAGGTGCATTGGCTTTACTGTAGGCCCAAATGCCATAGCCAAAGCATGAGCCCTAATGAATGTGATAAGTAACATATACCAAACAGGTGAGTTAGCTTGGGCACTTTCAATGTATGTGTAAGGTTTTTGAAATTTCTAATGCAAATGTTTTCAGTCCATAAATTGTATGATGTTATGTGTGTATGTGACTTGTGTATGTTTTGTATGACACATCATTGATAATTCCATATATTCTGTTTCCTCCTTTAGCTGTGATTGAGTTTGAAGAGTGTGACCTGTCTAACATACCGACCCCCGATCCAGAGAAGTCTTCAAAGAAGAAAAAGCTTAAGAAACCAAAGAAGAAAAAAGACAAAGATGGAGGATCACCTGGGTGAGTAAAACTTGTCTGAGAGAACATACCATGTTCGATGTAATAAGCACCTGGGGCACGTTCAAGAGGTGCAGTGGTTAAGGAGTCAAGCTGGTATTCGAACGTCACTGATCTATTTTTTTGTGCTGGCTAACGTTCTTTGATTGCTGTCTCGTTTCTAATTTATGGCCTGTCAAACAACAAAGTGTCCCAGTGCAGTGATAACATACATGTAGTTGGGTGGTGACAATAACTATACAAGCCCTACAAGTAACCCCACAAATTTACTCTAAGCATCAGATGCAAAATAAGCAAATAATGTAACAAAACTTATTTTAAGTCTTCAAATTAATCAAATAAACAAGATGGCAATTCACGGAGTTTGACCTTATCATCTCTGCCACATCGAATTTGTAAAATGATTAAATGTTTTTCCAGAAAACATGACATAAAATATATCATTTGATATCAATTACTTGAACTCTGACATTTGACCTTTAAATGACATTATGTGCGAGAAAAACACTACATCACCTTCCACCAACCCATTACCCACCAAGTGCCAATTACCCAGTATCACTGTTGGTTTTCCAGGAAGCGTGAAACATAATGTACTATTCTAATCAATTATTCGACCTCTGACCTTTGACCTTTAAGCGACGTGTTACATCTTTCCCAAAACACAACCTCTTGTCATCTTTCACCAACCCACCCCGTAACCACCTAATTGCACTTGTGATATTTGCATAACAGGCAACCAACCAAAATGAACCATTTAAAATGAATTGTTTGACCTTTGACCTTTAAATGACCTGTCCATTTTTGTGTGGTACATGCCCTGCATCACCTTCCACCCACCCCACCCATCCACTTACACACCCATCCACCCACACACCCATCCACCCACACACCCATCCACCCACACACCCATCCACCCACACACCCATCCACCCACACACCCATCCATCCACCCACACACCCATCCACCCACACACACAAAAGTGAGTACAGTACCTTATCGCCATATATACTATATGTTGCGATAAGGTAATTATGTTATCAGTCAAAAAATGTTGGGTGGACGCTTATTAGAGCACAGACATTTAATACGTTGAATGCAGTATTTTGTTTTTGTCAGAAAGTGTGTAGCTCAGTCAGACTTATACCCCAAAGTTGCTGTGTTTGCTTCCAACACTTGGTACCTCACTTGGTTGTGTTCTTGAGCAAGATCTTCATTTCCGATTGCTTTAGTAGACTCAGCTGTAAAATAAGTACCAGCATTGCTGGGGAGTTAACCTGATATGGACTGGTGTCCCGTCCAGTGAAAATCAAGTACTCTTCTCCACTTGCGCAAGGAAACGGGCAGTTAAGCTTGGAAAAATTTAACTAAAACTTTGTTGTAAAATTTTGATTTGGACTTAAAGAAACTGGACAAATATATATAAATATATATATGTATATGTATATATATGTATATATATATATATATTAGTTACAATATAATTTATATATATGTATATATATATATATGTATATATATATATATATATATATATACTTAGTTATACATACATTAATTATGAAACTGGACAAAGTTTCTAAAAATCATATATATACACTAGTTATACATACATTAATTATCCCTGGACAAAGTTTTTTTCTCATTGTATTATAAGAAAGAAACAAAAAGTTATTTGACTGACAATGAATGTTTTTGATGCTGTATGTACTTTGTGACGTATGTTCTGAGTAATTGTTCCGGAAAATTCAAGAAACTGTAAAATTGTTGGATTTTAAAATTGATTTTGATTGGGTATTTATTTTCTTATTTTTTTAAAGGTTTGAAAATGATGTCTATAATTTTGATTTGCAGTATAAGTCCTTGGAGACTTATAATATATGAACTGTTTGAATTGGTGCTTAAGATAAAGGTTTCAGTTGGCATGACAACAGATTGTATTTACTGATACTTATCTTGTTTTGTTTTTTAATTCTCTTCTTTAACAGGGATTCTCCTGATATGGTAAGTACTATTAAATACACTTTTGATGCATTTATGGAGTATCATTAGTTCAATGCCAATGATGATGGAATATTTAGATTTTTATGGATGATGCTGATTATTTTGTAAGATACTTATATAATGGCAGAATATCTTATTTTCAAGGGTTGCTTATTATTTTTAATTGCTCTAGCTTTAAGACAGTGCTATATGCTATAAAAAAAAAAAAAAATGCTAGAATTTAAGGAGGTAGAATATCTTATTATACAGCTTTTAAATTATGGATTCTAAAGGAAACAACTGGTTTGGTGTCCCTAGTACTTGGACCAAGTTTCTAACGTCTATCTGTTTTTCATATAATCATTTTTCTTTCATGCTTTCTGGAATAAAGTTGAGTCCAGAGCGCTCTGGCAGTGCTAGTAGCCATTCTCTAAGTTCTTTCAAAGACACGACACTGGTAAGGTGTACGCTACTGGTGTCATACCATGATGGCATGAAGTGATTGGTCCGTCATCTGTTGTAATAGTAGTTTTCCCTCTTACTTCATGAATATTCATTAATTCATAAGGTGTACACTACTGGTGTCATACCATGATGGCATGATGTGATTGGTCCGTCATCTGTTGTAATAGTAGTTCTCCCTCTTACTTCATAAATATTCATTAATCATGGTGTTCATTCATTGGTCTAGAGTGTCATTCTTGCATAGTGCTTCAATATGTATATGCTTTTGAATTAATGTCACTTCTTAGATTTACCATTTTTCCTCTGTAGTTTTGTGATACCTTTTAGAAATGTAACATGCTAGTTTTACATTTTTTTTTTGATATTTGGAATGATGGAAATCATTGGATATGTGGAATGATTCAATTATTGGCTATGTATGGAGAATGATGAAATAATTGGCTAATTATGGAGAATGATGAAATCATTGGCTATGGGGAATGATAAAATAATTGGTTATGAGGAATGAATGGAGAAATCAGTGGATTTTGAGAATGATAAATCATTGGATACAGGGAATGATAAAGTTCTTGGATATAGGGAATGATAAAGTCCTTGGATATAGGGAATGATAAAGTCCTTGGATATAGGGAATGATAAAGTCCTTGGATACAGGAAATGATAAAGTCCGTGGATATAGGGAATGATGAAGTCATTGACTTTTAGGGAATGTTGAACTCATTGGATATAAGGAATGAATCATTGGATGCAGATAATATTGAAATCATGGGATGCAGATAATATTGAAATCATGGGATGCATGGAATGATTAAATCATTGGCTATGGGGAATGATAAAGTCATTGGATGTGGGGAATGATAAAATCATTGGATATGGGGAATGATAAAATCATTGGATATGGGGAATGATAAAGTCATTGGATATGGGGAATGATGAAATCAATGGATATGGGGAATGATTAAATCATTGGCTATGGGAAATGATGAAGTCATTGGATATGAAGAATGATGGAATCATTGGATATGGGGAATGATGAAGTCATTGGCTATGGGAAATGATGAAGTCATTGGATATGAAGAATGAGGAAATCATTGGATATGGGGAATGATGAAATCATTGGACATATGGGGAATGATATATCATTGGAAAAAGGTAATGATAAAACATTGGCTATGTTTATTTGCTTTGTATTCAAAGTTATTAATATTTAGAGATCTTTATTCAATAACAATATATATTGCCACTATTTATATTACCACACACTCCTAATTCCTTTGTAAAAGTTTGAGTCTCTCTATACAGAGGGCAAATAAGATGATCTTTGAATCAATAGCCAATTTGCTGTGTCAATTATGTACTTTTACAATTCAATCAATAGATAATTTCAAATCATTTAATTTGATCTTTCTAATGCTTGTTCACTCTGTTAAATCAGGGTTTATCTAAAAGACCAAACATTACATAGCCATTTCATGAAATGATGTGTGGCATTCACTGGCACTATGCAGCTTGATTAGGACAAAAATTGTCTGAAGATGATGTGTCCTTTTGGACAAAGGACATTTTATCGATTTATCCAATTCAGTATTCACATTTCAAAATATGTACACGTTTATTTTCAAAGTTTGAACTGAACTTTTCTTCCAAAAAGCTTAACATATTTCTCCAGACACAAATATTTTCAAATCTTAATACATATGTATTCAAGCATGTGCACAGGTATATCATAATAAGTGTACAGATGAAATACTTCCACACTTGAAGTTATTGGCTATGGGGGATGATAAAATCATTGGCTGTGGGGAATGATAAAATCATTGGATATGGAGAATGATGAAGTCAATGACTATGGGGAATGATTAAATCATTGAATATGGGGAATGATGAAAACATTGGCTATGGGGAATGATGAAATCATTGGATATGGGGGAATGATGAAATCATTTGATATAGGAAATAATGACGTCATTGGCTATGGGGAATGATGAAGTCATTGGCTATGGGGAATGATTAAATCATTGGCTATGGGTAATGATGAAATCATTGGCTATGGGGAATGATGAAGTCATTGGCTCTGGGGAATGGTGAAGTCATTGGCTATGGGGAATGATGAAATCATTGGATATATGAGAATGATAAATCATTGGAAAAATGACATTTATGCGTGGTTTCCAGATTTCAAATTTTCAAAGGTTCATTCCTATAAATGTAGATTTGTGAGCACCATTCCAGATCCATGTGCATGTTTTCATGTTCATGTGTCTTTTGTTGATATGTACTTCATGTGCATCATGTTCTCATATTTGTTCACTGAAGATTTCAGATAAATTTTACATACTCCAAAATCTGCATAACATAACTATCTATAATCGTTGTTACCTTCTTGTGACACATTTACCTTCTTGTGACACATTTAGATCCTGGGTCTGTTGACTGCATGTTTTGCTGCTGTTCAGATTTCAAGTGTCACAGTGGTATATGATGATACCTGGAAATGTATACATAACAGTATTTGTGTGTCTAAATTTCCTGCAATTCTCCCATGAACTAAATCCTTGTTATTTAGTTTGAGCGATCCCTTACTTTAAAGGTTAGCAATATGCCTTCTAGGGACGTAGTAGTCATATCGATGATGTAACCTTATTCTGCTTTATTACTGAACGTTTCCAAGATTACTTCCTCGAAATATAAACGTTGACCCCATAATAGAATCATAAGTTTTTTATTCTTGAACTAATTCACTTGAATAATCCTGTTTTGTTTGATACCAAAGCCTAGAAAAAATGTAAGGGCCTCAAAGAGTTTAACTCAACACTAAATAAGTATAATAAGAATGCTGCATCATGGGTAACCTTGTTCAATGATGACTCTCATAAGAGTTTTTGATCCTTACTAGTAAGGGATTCTGTGGACCTTGGAAGTAAGGCATCTCCCGAACTGAATTTTTAAAACTAACAGAACTGCCGCCGACGACGAGTGAACACACAATTACAATGACAGGGTTGTTGCCTGCGTATTCGGTTATGATAGTAACAATGCTATTACAAAACGCTTAATACCACCTGGACGAGAACACAGGTATGACGTACGGACAGACATAACATCAACAACCAAGTCAATGTCCACGGCCTTTGATAACCAGTTGTGGTGCACTGGCTTGTTTACCCAACACAGGCTTGAACCCAGTGCCTTGTGGTCTGTAGACAGGTATGATAACCGCTACACCACAGTAGGTAGAAGACATGATACTCTTATATTTCACACTATAGTCTGCATGACTTGAATGTGTAACCTTGCATTAATGTAGACATGTTTTGAGTTGTGAAGGCCTGTAATAAACAGTGTCATGCATGATCCATCTAATTTGTTAACATACTCTGAATCTTGCTGATTGTAAGATACAGTAGTAGACTGGATCATTCTTTTAACGATGGCAAATTATTCACATTAGTGTGTTTTTTTTCTTTCCTTTTTCAGAATATACCACAAGTAGATGAAGAAGGTTTTAGTATCAAACCAGAAGACCAGCTAAATATCCTTTTTGTGTTATGCCTGTGGTTGACTAATCGTGTGTGGAAACATGTGTTATGGACACCATATATATGGACACTATATGGTATGGACACCATATGGTATGGACACCATATGGTATGGACATTATATGGTATGGACACCATATGGTATGGACACCATATGGTATGGACACCATATGGTATGGAGTCCATATGGTATGGACACCATATGGTATGGACACCATATGGTATGGACACCATATGGTATGGACACCATACGGTATGGACACCATACGGTATGGACACCATATGGTATGGACACCATATGGTATGGACACCATATGGTATGGACACCATATGGTATGGACACCATATGGTATGGACACCATATGGTATGGAGTCCATATGGTATGGACACCATATGGTATGGAGTCCATATGGTATCCATATGGTATGGAGTCCATATGGTATCCATATGGTATCCATATGGTATCCATATGGTATGGAGTCCATATGGTATGGAGTCCATATGGTATGACACCCATGTGTATGGGGTCTATGCATAAAGAGTGATTCATAAATAGTCAATTAACTTTGCAGCAACCTAATTGGTCAATTTCATTTCGCCGACGACGAGTGAACACACAATTACAATGATGGGGTCGTGGCCTGCGTATTTGGTTATGATAGTAACAATGCTATCACGAAACGCTTAATACGACCTGGACGAGAACACAGGTACGACGTATGGACAGACATAACATCGACAACCAAGTCAATATGTCCACGGCCTTTGTTAACCAGTTGCGGTACACTGGCGTGTCTACCCAACCCAGGCTTGAATCCAGGGCCTCGTGGTCTGTAGACAGGTATGATAATGGCTACACCACAGTAGGTAGATAAATTTCATTTAAGACCAGTCTTGAATACAAATTCTTGACCAGTCAATGATAGTAAGGAGAATTGATCAACATAATCATTATCTGTTTTATTCTACATTTTAGAAAAAAGATTTTCAAAAAAAGTTTTCATGGTAACATCCACAAAAAGTCAAACTTGCTCTGCACTCTTTTTTATTATATTACTGATAAAAATCCATGTCAATAGCAATATTAATTTTCTTTGAGAAAATGAGAGACTTCAAATCAATTTTTCTGTTGCGATCTTTTTACAAATATGTTCAAATTCCCCTAAAAAACAGAAAATGAGCAGTAATGATGTGCATCATTCATATAGATTTAAATCTAATAACCCATCAAATTGTAAGCTTACAACATGTTGGCCTGCGTCCTTCTTTGGGCATTTGTTCGTGACTTTACTTGAGAACGCTCGTGCATTTAAACGTATACACCCACGCGACTGAGCATACAGATCTTACTCGAGCATGTTCGAAATACGCACTGACACCTACCATTGCATTTCTAAACCCATGAACAACAAAATAGCAAGCAAAGAAAGTGTAAAAAAGGTTTATTTCCTCAGGAAGTTTGCTCTGCAAACTGCAATGCATAGGTAATTGTTTTCTCAGACTAACTGAGTCGCTATCTTATGAACATTAAGTTTTAGAATTTTAAGGAAGGTATATCAATTTTTGCGTAGAAGTGAATGGTGTCGGCTCCGAAAAAGCGTTGCAGTTTTTTACACATAGAAATGCATAGCGAGGCATTTTCACTAAGCTTAACCGTACCTTACCATTTAGCCAGTGTTGTCTGCTGTGCAACTTCATCATTATTGCAAGGCCGTGTTTGACAACAGTAAAAACAAGACATATTACTTGATTTGACCTTAGAAAGGTCATTTGAGGGCCAAAATGTTATGTTAGTGTGAAGGGTAGGTTGGATTTTAGCCGCTCGTAGTTAAATATCGTCCAGGGTTCTTTACAAGTTCTGATATTATAGATTCAAATTGCCGATTTTTTTAATTTATTATGACGCGGTTGTACTTTTATGTTAAGTTGAAAGAGTTAAAATTTCTTCAACTATGACATCACACGTTGGGAGAATGTTTATTGTGAACAAAAGAAATTTTAAAAGTTGAAAGGTTTTTCATGTTTTAAAGAAAGGTCAAGAGCCAATTTATGAATGGGAATGAAAATCAGGGTTCCCGGTCGTAACTATCATTTGAGACCTTGCATAATGTCATCAAGGGTCCAGCAGACCTCGGCTATTGCCTCGATCCTCACAAACCCCATGATGACGTCAACCTCGGTCTTAAATCAAATTTATGACTGGGCACCCTGATGTTTATTCCCTAATTGATAGAAACAAAGCAGGAACAGGTTTTGCAGTTTAGGCAAATCAAGAATTTATACTGGGGATTAATCAATGATTTGCAGGGCGTGAGAATGAATTGAAACATGATTTTATTAAGATTATAATGATTATTACTTTTCCATTTAAGATATTTGATGAAAGAAGATTATTCCTGTAACTCTGTCATTACAGACGGGACAGAGTTACAGTTAGTTTACTTCGGTGGCTATTAAAATTACATGCCACACCAACAGTGAAATAATTATTCTAACTGAATCTCGTTTCTATATGAGAAAAAAGAGAAATACCTCTGCCTCCATTTCTGTAATGCGCCGCCAGGGTTTGTACAGAGGGTTTCCGCGAGAGAATGCACAAAGAAATCATATACAAAACACAGTACTAAGGCACAGACCGATGCTTTATTGGTTGTATAATATGCAGGAAGGCTGGAATATAACAATAACACTGAAATACTGGGAAATAACGTAAGGCTACCTAAACTATACCAAGTAGAAAGGTAAACTTGATACGTTTACTACATTAGGAGCAGCATAAAGATTCGGTGTTACAATTTTATGTAATAACCTCTTCCACCACATATAATCTCCCCCTCCCTTTCTACACCTTACCTTACACCCCTTTCTAACCTTACACCCCTTTCTACACCTTACCTTACACACCCCTTTCTTTTCACCTACATTTTTCTCCCACATTCCGCCTTTCCCCTTTAAAAACCTTCCATCTCCTCACTATCCTAACTCTTAACCATAATTTATTAACCCCTCTTGGCACATTTGTTGTTGGTGCTCTTAAACATTAATAAACCAAACCATTAAATAATAACCGTTGTCATTTTCCCATTCATTTACAAATGGTCAACTAAATTACCTGTATTTTATTAAGATATCACACCTTTCCCTTAACTCTTACGCACATCCGAAAAGACAGAGCTTCTATTCAGATTCGGACTCCGATACCGATACTGAAGGTGGCGGAAAGCCGAGGAAAATCCATGTAGAAATCAAACCAGCGCTGCCACCAAAGGATGGGAGTAGCAGTACAGCATCAATTGATGACATCAAAGCATCGTTAGATGGGCTTACTATCTCACCACCTGTTGTTAGGAGAGACAAATCAAGTAAGAGCTATGCCTAGGAATATATAACCAAGAAATTTATGATTAGAAGGGTTTATGGTACACGGAGGAAACATTTGCTAGATTTACATTAAGACTGTTGATAATGGTTGATTGTTATGAGGATAATTAAAAATTGATGATGTTTGAAGGTGATAAAGATGGTTTATAGTACTAAATATGGTTGGTAATGATGGATGTTTAAAAAATGATGATGTTTGAAAGTGATAAAGATGGTTGATAGTAATAAATGTTTGGTAATGATGGATGGTTAAAAAATGAAGAAGTTTGAAAGTGATAAAGATGGTTAAAAGTAATAAATATGGTTGGTAATGATGGATGGTTAAAAAATGATGATGTTTGAAAGTAATTAAGATGGTTGATAGTAATAAATATGTTTGGTAATGATGGATGGGTAAAAAAATGAAGAGGCGTTTGAAAGTGATAAAGATGGTTTAAAGTAATAAATATGGTTGGAAATATTAAAGATGCTGGGAAATAAAGATAATGGTTGAAAATGATGATGATGGTTGGAAATATCAAAACATGTTTGAAGTAAAGGTAAGATTAAAATAAAGGCACTGGTTAAAATAAAGGTAAGGTTAAAATAAAGGTAATGGTTGAAATAAAGGTAATGGTCAAAAGTGATAATGTAGTTTGAAATAACACAGATGGTCGAAAATAAAGAAGGTTGAAAAATAGTAATGATGGTCAAAAATGATAAAGATGGTTGAAAGTAATGGGGAGAGATACATCAGACAAAAAAGTTACTAAAAGTGTTGTAAATCAACTTTGAGATTATTGAATTCCCCAAAATTGAACTTTTGTTTTGTGATTATAAATATTCATCTCCTAATTGTGAATTATCATTTTGTTTAACAGATGGTGATATCAACCATAGAAGGCAACAAGCCCAGTTCCGACAAAGGTAATATCAAACTTCATTTTGTTTGTAATATTCCTGCTTGATTGTAAAAAAACTTCCATTTCATAACACATGTAGTTATAACTATGTATTTTGAAGAAATGATTTTCAGATATGTTAACTTATTCATTCTTACCACAACACCCCCTCAGGGGATTTCTATTAGGGTGTTTCAGCTCACGTCATGAGGTCTCGTGACTTTGTTTACATCACCATTTGTTGGGCGAGAAGGATCGTCTGCTGTACACTTATTTAGACTTACAAACGCTTGCATGTTGTTATATAAGATAATTTGTGTAAGATAATTATGCCGGAATCTCGCTGTGCCGTTGGTTGCACTAATAGACGTGTGCCGGGGAATACAAAGATGTTTTCTCGATTCCATCTGATCCTGATGGACATTGGAAGTGGGTATCTGCTGTACGACGCAACGTCTTTCAACCTTTGGTATAGGATTTGCAGCGAGCACTCTATGCCAGGTATGTAGGCTTTGTCTGCGTTTAACGAACAATCAGATGGCGTTCACGTAAAATTGACTCTTCGTATACCCGGTGAATATATATAAAACGTTAGGAAAATAATACAATTTGCCGAACTGGTAGGTAGGTTAGCAGCCAGTATGCTTGTTGGACGTATGATGTGACTGAGCTGTGTAAAGACGCGTGAAACGCAACAACGCTTTCCTGGCAAAATGGCTACCAGATGGGTTAAAAATCACGTGATGAAATCCCTCTATTACACTCAGTGCATGCATTTAAATTTATTTAGAGCTAACTCGGGATTTCTATTACACTGAGTACCTGCATTTTATTTTACTTATTTAGAGTCGAGTTAAGATATTTGTTCTGAGATGAGTTTAGCTTATTATTTTTAGTGCTCGGTAGGGTATGATTCTATATAGCAATGTCTGTATGACTTTAATCAGAGAAATATATAACAGGCAATAGTAACTTGATATTTGTAAGTAAAACATTCATTTTCCAGAGGAAAGAATATATTTGCCATTAAATGAAATCAAGCATTTTGCCCCTTAAACTGAAGTTATTTTAAATGTATTATAAGAAAAGATTAATATGTGAATTTTTCCCCCTCCTGTTTTATAGCTTGGGTCCAAGCCCAACACACTATGCCCGTCTTTATCGACACTCGTGGGCTAGATTAAACAGGTGGGGGTAATTATGTATTCGTGTCATGCATATTCAGCATGATGTCATGGCTGTCGTCGGTGTGCTTTCCTCACAAACTCTATGTCCTTTTGGCATGTTTGCTGAACCAATGTGCTATATATATTTATATATAACCCTCTATGTTTGATTTCAATGAAAGTGCGTTTTGATTTTTGTTTTACAGACTAAAACAAAAAGTGTAGGTCGATATTTAATTTGCACTTGTTTCTAATATTTTAATACCCTTTATTCTGTCGTGAGTTTTTTTTTTCTTTTTTCTGCCAGTTATGGTGAGAGGTCAAGGGTGTTTGAAAAATTTGTATTTTGCATTGAAGGGAAGCTTAATGTCCGGTTGAAATGGAAATCTATTTGTCGGATTGAAATGGTTATCTAATCCTAAAGTTTTTTTTTTTTTTAAGTTATTGTGTTATTGGGGTGATTGTGCTTGAATTGGGTATTTATTGCTTCCTAATTGATGTATGTTTGCGAGATTATCCATTTTCCTTCCTTACATAGGAAGAGTTAAAGGATTAGTGCAGGGGTCAAGCAAGTCCATCTTATATGAAAGAGGACTTCAAAAGAAACAAAGTGGTGCAGAAAGCATTGCAAAATCTTATTCTGTTAAGGAGATAATCAAGTTTACAGTTTGGTATCATTTCTGTATAAACGACTGAGATCAGACTAGTTGTGATGTCACAGCCTCAGATTCTCCAAAGTTTTTATGTATTTTAAAGAAAGTTTATATAGATTTTTTACTATTTAAATTATTTTTCCTCAAACTTTCTTCAGGTAGTATATTATGAAAGTCCTTGCTAGATTTAGTTTTACTACTTTTCTGACATATCCCATGGTTTGTAAACCTCAAAATTGCAAGACAAAATATGATAGAATACATAAAGACTTTGTGGAATTGAGGCTATGACATCACAACTAGTCTGATTTCAGTCGTTTCTACACAAATGATTCCAAACTTTAAACTTCAATATATCTCCTTAGCAGAATAATATTTTTGAACACTTTTTTCACCATTTTGTTTCTTTTAAAGTCCTCTTTTATATAAGATAATTTACTTGACCCCTAAAATAATTCTTTAAGAATGAAGAAAATGCTGAAGAAGGGAATATTCCTGTGAATTTTCATTTTCATAAAGGACTATTAAAGTAACAAATTTGTGAAAAACCATGTTGATTCCATTGTAGAGTTTATTACATTTCAAAGATTTCACCTTGTAGTGTCCAGTGTGATGTCATAAGGGCGGATTCAAGAATTGTTTTAATGTATTCATATAAACAAGAAAAATGTGTTTTTGTTACTGTAAGGTTAAGGAGCAGATCGTCAAAGCATGTATTGGTAAAGTGTATTTAATACCGTAATAATTTGTACCTAATCCCATTATATAACCTTTAATTAGAACAAAAAATGCGTCCAATAATTTAAAAAAAAGGCAATTCATTTTTTAAGAAAATGATACAAATTGTCTTAGATTTGCCTTCATGACATCACACTGTACACTGCAGGGTCACTTTTCGACACACTGGTGAAGTCTTTGAAATGCAAAAACTTCAAAACGGAAAAAGATATCGACATGAGTTTTACACCAATTTGTTTCTTTAATATTCCTCCTTAAAAAAAAAAAAATGCAAATTTATGGGAATAGTCCTTTTAAGTTTTTTCATTGTTACTTGAAGAACTAATGGTTAAGGGACTATAGACACCTCGAGGCTACATGGGCATAAATGGTTTAAAATATGATCTAAACTTTTTTAAATGCAAAAAATTACATCAAAATTGGTTAACAATTGACTAATTTACAACATCTGTAATTTTAAGCTATTATTGCGCAATAATATGTGACATTAAAGGGGGAAGGATCCTTCATTATCTTTTGTAAACCTTGGTTTTTTTTTTTTTATTCCTCTGTCAATGTTGTTTGAAATATAGCATTGGACTTTTGGCAAATGTTTCCAGAAATTGGTCACACCCTGAACCATCGTGCATCTAGAAGAGACATTATGAAATTCACAAGTAGCTGAATTTGCAGAACATAATTTAAAAAATTACATAAAGATTTTTTAATATGTGTTCATCAAACAAATCTTGAAACTGTTTAATTGTAACTTTAAAATTAAATAAGCTTTTTACAAATTGTAAAGACTTGTTTTACTCAGGATTTCATGCTCTTTCATAAATCTTAAATCTGCTAGATGTCCATAGTCCTTTAGACATGTATCTTTTGTATAAAAGAGAGAAAAAGACAAATTCAAAAGGTAGTTGACAGTGATTGTTCATCAGTGAGATGAAATCTTTATTCAGTGATTTAATATGCTGCACAGTCAGAGAATTACTTGTGTGTTTGTTTTCTTAAAAAATATGAAAAGTGTTAATGTTATCGACTAAAATAAAGTGGCAATACCAGGAAATAGGAGAACATGTAATGCATGTCAGTGAAGTAAGCTTTGAATTAATTACCAGCATGATGCATGCATGTGGTCGACTCATATGTAGCTAACGGGTATACCAGGGAATGAATTAATTTCATTTTTGTGAAGCTTATCTGTAGCTAGCGGAAGGGAAGATTTTGAGTGACTTGAAAGAAATAAATGATAATTAACATGAATTTAAATTAAGAAGAAACTACTTTATTTAAAAATTTAAAAATTGTGCAATATGTGGCATTCAATGTTGCCAACATTTTTGTTCAAATTCTTGAAAAGGTTTTCAACATACTTAAAATGTGTTTGTTTCTGATTTGGTTTTTATCATTTCTCTAACCAACGGTTTTATCATTGTTGTAGAGGGTTTCTCTAGAACTATGATAAACGTGAATTTTTCAAAATATGAAAAAAGAGGTTAATTACAAGAAATACTGTATTCTTGTGTACTCCCTGTCTGCAGCATTTTACCGACCAATTCTCATGAAATTGATATATTTCTTTGTTACAAACAACAACAACAACATTTCTTTGTTACAAACAACACCAACATTTCTTTGTTACAAACAACAACAACATTTCTTTGTTACAAACAACAACAACATTTCTTTGTTACAAACAACAACAACATTTCTTTGTTACAAACAACAACATTTCTTTGTTACAAACAACAACAACATTTCTTTGTTACAAACTGAGTACCACCAGCATTGCTGGGGAGTTGACCGCAATGGACTGGTGTCTCATCCAGGGGGATTCATGCTCTCAAAATATGCAAAATATGCTCTCATGCAAGTGGATGCTTGCCTCGTGGGCGTAGTGCTTCGGATAAATTCAACCGAATAAGATATTGTCATCTTTTCAGTCACATATAATAGGAGATGGTCTTTTCAGGTGCAGATTTATTTATTTATTTTTTATATTTTTTAATTCAGATGGGATGGGGAGGGGGTGATATACTTCAAATGTTTGGTGATGGGAAGTTGGTGGACAGTGGTACTCTAATAATCAGAAGTATTATTTTTCACATTAGTTACTTCCTTGTTACTATTGAGAACCCTGTTAAACATTATTTATTTCCTTTTACTTCACATACAACAAGTAAATGTTCCCTATCTTCCTTTTCCCCACACATTGATATATTTTTTTGTGTGTGTCAAGTAAATGTTGTTGAACCTTCCTTGTATACCCACCTACATGTACCACCTTTGTATACTCAAATGCATATAGTCTGAATGCATTCTCATGTATGTATTCTGCCTGCTGTAGTACCAACTTGTATCTTTACATTCAATATACTAAAAAAGTATTATGCAACCTGTGCGGAAAATTAATGGAATGTTATGATAATTCAATGGAAGCTTTGTATTTTTGAAGCTGTTTTAAATATTTTCATTGCTGCGGAAAAGTACTTAGATTAAAGATTTGTAGGGGGTGAGATACAATAGAGTGGTGGGGAAGATGAGTTTGTAATAAGTGAGTGGAGGACTGGTAGGTGCATCGAGGATGGATCGGTGCATCGAGGATGGATCGGCGCATCGAGGACGGGTAGGCGCATCGAGGACGGGTAGGCGCATGATGCATAGATGAGTGAGGAGCAAGTAGGTGTGTGGAGTGTGCAGTTGCCTGGAAAAAAACTATTTTGTAACCTATTTGGCAAATGGAATGTAATATTTTACTGGGAAGCTAAGCCGAAGATTCTTAGTTTTCATTGAAGGTATTCATTGTTGTGGGAATGATGTAGAGGAAATACATTTTTGAGGTGTATTAGGAGGGAGGGTAGATGCAAAATAGGGAGAGAAAATGATTTGCATATACTAGAAGGGGATCCCTGGGAGACCCCAGGGGTCTGCTAGGGCCATTCCTCAGTCCGTCACATAATTTACAGACTGGAATGGCCCTATAGGTGAATGGAGTGTAGCTGAGTGGAGGGCGAGTTGGTGACTGGTGCATAAATAAGTGGAGGGTACGTGGTGAGTGTATGTGATTGGAGTGTAGCTGAGTGGAGGGCGAGTTGGTGACTAGTGCATTAATGATTGAAGGGTACGTGGTGAGTGTATGTGATTGGAGTGTAGCTGAGTGGAGGACGAGTTGGTGAGTGGTGCATAAATGATTGAAGGGTACGTGGTGAGTGTATGTGATTGGAGTGTAGCTGAGTGGAGGACGAGTTGGTGAGTGGTGCATAAATGAGTGGAGGGTATGTGGTGAGTGTATGTGTTTGGAGTTGGGGTAAATGAGGTCATATAGGTTGGAAAGAAAAGGTAGTTGGATTTAAATATAGGTAGGGGATAGGAAGGTAGGTGGATGGGGGTGGTACATATATCGGATGTACTAGTGGGATGGTATGGAAGTTAAGGTTGGTGGGTTGGGGAAGAGAGGGTACATGATGGAAGACTGATGACGAATGGATGAATGGAGGTGTGTAGATAGATGGGGAACTGTAGGGAATGGAAAAAAACAGGTTAATAGGTACTTGGGATTTTTAGTGGGGCAAGTATTATGGTTTGTTGTTATACATGTTATGCAGGAGGTTAAGAGAAGAAAGTTAGATAAAAGATGGCATCTTGGTTGGAAAATGAAGGAATTGGTGAGTGATGAAAAAGCAGTTAGGAATTATTATTTTATCAGGTGGTGTAAAATGATTGAGGTGGAATTGGTTATGGGTTGCTTAAGCATGTTATTGAGAATCGATTGATCTTCTTTAAAGGAAAGGTATTATTCCATAAATTAATTCAGAAGTGATCTTCGCCGTGCTGGTGACATCACTTCCTGTTTTCAATTTTTCTTATTGATTGCAAGAAATCTGTGATGGTATCGATTAAAATAACTAAGCCTTATGTTTGATGCAGCGGATGACTGATGGATAACATTGCAGATTTCTCGCAATCAATAGGGAAAATTGAAAACCGGAAGTAATATTACCAGTACACTTCTGAATGTATTTATGCATGGGACGATTCCTTTTCTTTAACTGTTTTTTTTTACAGATGTGACATTCAGAAGTTCTTTCCAATAATTGACCTTTTTTTTTTTTTGCTTAACCTTTTAAAGTAGTGGTCGATCTGGGTCAGCTGGCAATCTTCTAGACTTGGACTTCTTTTCAACAAGTACAACAACATCATCTGGTATTTTGTCACCGTCAAGTAACACCAGTGCTGCAACTACCCCAGACAGTAAGCTTTTATTTTGTTCCATTTGTAAGAAAGATTTCATGGGAGATTGTTATAGGTATTTAGTGGAAGTGATGATTGAGAATATACCATAGGGCTGTACAGATACACTTACTAGGATAAACAAGGAAACAGCGATGATCGTAATTCATATTTAAAAGAGCTCTAGTTTGAAAAGTGAGGGTGTTTGTATTGCTAAGTCAAGGAAATTTAGAAATAAAATAGGTCTATTTTTTGATACTCCTGTTGCTGAGAAATTTGAACATTTGTATCAAAGGTTTTCATTCCCATCACGTGCATGAAACGTGTGTTTGAATATTCTTGAGACTCAAGAAATATATGCCCTCGCTTTTCGGCTGCCAGCTGTTTCAAAGTAAAAGTATCATTCCATGAATAAATTCAGACATGAACGCCGCCGTGCCAGTAACTTCAATTCCGGTTTTCAGATTTCCTTATTGATTGTGAAAAATATGTGATGTTATCGACAACACATTGTTTGGTCCGGCGAATGTGTGATCGATAAGATCGCAGATTTCTCACGTTCAATAGGGAAAATTGAAAATCGGAAGTGACGTTACCAGCGTCGCGGCGTACTTCTGAAAGTAATTGTGGGATTACACCTATTTTATTTTCTAAATGCGCACATATCTAATAGGTAGAATGCTTGAGGTACAGAATGATTGCATTATCAACTCCTGTTGAAGTAAAATATTTTCTCCTATTATTATTTGGGTAATAGGGAATGATAGTGGGTAGGGGATGTTAGAGGTAGGGAATGATAGCGAGTAGGAGATGTTAGAGGTAGGGAATGATAGCGAGTAGGAGATGTTAGAGGTAGGGAATGATAGTGGGTAGGGGATGTTAGAGGTAGGGAATGATAGCGAGTAGGAGATGTTAGAGGTAGGGAATGATAGTGTGTAGGGGATGTTAGAGGTAGGGAATGATAGTGGGTAGGGGATGTTAGAGGTAGGGAATGGTAGTGGGTAGGGGATGTTAGAGGTAGGGAATGATAGTGGGTAGGGGATGTTAGAGGTAGGGAATGATAGCGAGTAGGAGATGTTAGAGGTAGGGAATGATAGTGGGTAGGGGATGTTAGAGGTAGGGAATGATAGCGAGTAGGAGATGTTAGAGGTAGGGAATGATAGTGTGTAGGGGATGTTAGAGGTAGGGAATGATAGTGGGTAGGGGATGTTAGAGGTAGGGAATGGTAGTGGGTAGGGGATGTTAGAGGTAGGGAATGATAGTGGGTAGGGGATGTTAGAGGTAGGGAATGATAGCGAGTAGGGGATGTTAGAGGTAGGGAATGATAGCGAGTAGGAGATGTTAGAGGTAGGGAATGATAGTGTGTAGGGGATGTTAGAGGTAGGGAATGATAGCGAGTAGGGGATGTTAGAGGTAGGGAATGATAGTGGGTAGGGGATGTTAGAGGTAGGCAATGATAGTGGGTAGGGGATGTTAGAGGTAGGGAATGATAGTGGGTAGGGGATGTTAGAGGTAGGGAATGATAGTGGGTAGGGGATGTTAGAGGTAGGGAATGGTAGTGGGTAGGGAATGTTAGAGATAGGGAATGATAGTGGGTAGGGGATGTTAGAGGTAGGGGATGTTAGAGGTAGGGAATGATAGCGAGTAGGGGATGTTAGAGGTAGGGAATGATAGTGTGTAGGGGATGTTAGAGATAGGGAATGGTAATGGGTAGGGGATGTTAGAGGTAGGGAATGATAGTGGGTAGGGGATGTTAGAGGTAGGGAATGATAGCGAGTAGGAGATGTTAGAGGTAGGGAATGATAGCGAGTAGGAGATGTTAGAGGTAGGGAATGATAGTGTGTAGGGGATGTTAGAGGTAGGGAATGATAGCGAGTAGGAGATGTTAGAGGTAGGGAATGATAGCGAGTAGGAGATGTTAGAGGTAGGGAATGGTAGTGGGTAGGGAATGTTAGAGTTAGGGAATGATAGTGGGTAGAGGATGTTAGAGGTAGGGAATGATAGTGAGTAGGGGATGTTAGAGGTAGGGAATGATAGAGGGTAGGGGATGTTAAAGGTAGGGAATGATAGCTAGTAGAGAATAACCAGGGGTCGGGAATGGTAGAAGGTGAAGATTGGTAGGTGGTAAGGAATGATAGGGGTAAGCCTGGTAAGGAATGTTAGGGGATGGGGAATGTACATCATTTATGTAGATATTAGCATTTAAAAAGTTCACTGCATGAAAATATTAGTTTTGTATATTGCTTGTTTCACAGTAAGTATAGTAGTAGTGTATTATTGTCAAAGGATATCTGTGTTTATAGTATTTTATTTGGGGTTCGGGGAAATGTTCTTTATGACATTTATGCAGATGCTTAGTTAGAAATCTGACACATTTTGTTTTCGTCAAGAAGATTTCATATAATGGCCTGAAGTTTAGAACATTTTGATGAACGTCTTTGTTTTTATGCTTTTTTTGTAGTTGGTTATGGTCAGGCAATTTGATATTTAGAAAAGAATTTGCTTCTATCCAGACATGAAAGAGATAGAAATGATTATTTAGTAGAATTTGTAGTTGATGGTAATACCTATTTTTGCAAGGTCAATGCATTCAAATTTTGCCTGTTATGTTTATAATTTGTGTTAAAAGTGAATGTGAAATTCTGCATCACAAATTGATATACTTTGGCACTGCCGAGTTAAAGAAAGTTTGCACACACTGCATGTATAGGTGATGATTAATGTTTGTTAGAAGTTAGGGCGATAAAAAAAGTTGTAGAAAGATCTGTTTTTGATCATGATGCTACTGCATAGGTGTCAAACAGTCTCAATGACATGGTTTGTGCTGAAATTTAGGGAATGTCTTCCATTGTTCACGTATATGATATCATTGAAACTAGTATCTTTGTCAAAGTTCAGCCATTTTGAACACAAAGTAACCATTTCTATTTAGACTTATTGAGTGAATACTATTGAAACAAAATTGTTAGTTCGTATTTTACATGATTACATTCTTCAAAATTGTTGCTGGTTCTTTGTTAAAATTTGATATATGGGGGCTTGTTGTGTGTAGTGCATGACAGCTACCACGTTAAGCCATAGTATCATGAATTTGTATTCATGTTACATATATTTTGAAAATGGAAGTAAACATTATTGATCAAAAAAGGGCTTGACATTACTACTATGGAATACAATACTGCTGATTGGGTGGGTAGCACATTGTGTATTGGGTTGTATTCTGCTTGATGTGGGCAATTCCATGATTGTTGTGGGCTGTTTCTTCGCTTGCGAAGATCACAAGGAAGATCTTTGCCCATCCAGTACACAACAAACATGATTGTAACACCGTGGAATCACCCCCACTTACAGGTGGTGATTCAACTATTGTTACATCAGTCACAGTGCATGGATTCACCCATATGGCTTTAACATGGCATGATTGGGTTAGATTTCCTCATGGAGCATGCAGCTTTCTGCAGTTAATGAATTTGTGTTAAGAAATCTTCTTGCAGTTGTCAACATTTATGGGTTTTGTCATTTCTCATTCACAAAGATTGACTTAAAGGTGTTGTTTGAATAGACATAGCAAGAAATGAATTAATTTATGGGAGATAGAATTGCATTTTAAGCAGATTCAAAGAAAATTGAGGAAAGTTGTCTGTTCACGTGCTGGTTGTCAGGTCTTCAAATTCTTTCTTGAAAATAAATTTATTTTGTGGCAGTCTTACGTCATTCTTTTTACCATGCATGAAGTGTACATGATAGTGACTGCCACAGCCCAATATTATTTATATTGTTTTTAAAGGGCCAATTCACTGGTCAAGCAAGTTCATCTTATTTGAAAGATGACTGTAAAAGAAACAAAATAGTGAAGAAAGCATTGAAATGGCTTATATCGCCAATGAGATATTACAGTTAAAGCTTTGTCTTATCTGTGTAGAAATGACTAATGTAGTTAGTCTACTATGGAAGGTTAGTGCACTCATCCTCACATTCTTAACAATTGTAATTTATTCAACTTTTTTACTGAGAAATTATTTTTCCTCAAAACTTTCTTCAGGTTACCCTTACTAAATTCTGTTTTACTACATTCCTGACATATCCAATGGATTTTAAGCCACAAAATTGCAGGACAAAATATAATAGAATGCATAAAGAATTTGAGGAATCTGATGCTGTGACGTCACAACTAGTCTGAGTTCAGTCGTTTCTGCACAAATGATCTCAAACTTTAAATTATAATATCTTCCTAATGGAATAAGATTTTTGCAATGCTTTCTTCACCATTTTGTTTCTTTTGAAGTCCTCTTTCATATAAAGATGGACTTACTTGACCCCTGAACTAATCCTTTAATATACTTTATATATCAATCTCGAGCATATCCGTAACAGGTAAATTCATTCTTATGATTTATATAAGATGGAACTGAACAATCACTTCAAACGCTGCCATAAGTGATGACGTAGATTGGATTCATAAATGTTGACAGCGTAAAGAATTCTATTGTTGTATTATTAACTATACATTTCTAATTTGCACTAACTGTTTTGTTATAGAACTAACACACCTAGATTTATGCACACATATGTATTGGTAGAAATCATTATCCTGTAACATGTAGCAAGCAACACAGTACACATAGCACGCCAGCACTATACCAGTTGGCCTTTACAAACTAACACAATTTATTTCAAAATTATAATACACCCTAAGTAGCCCTTGTTATTCTAATCATGAAACAAAACTTTAAGTTGTTGATTGGTGCTGAAAGATTTTTCCATGATTTATGCAGAAACAAGTCGAGTTTTACCATGTAATTAACCTTTCCGAATAAAGAAATAAGCCACATCCACTATAGCAACACGGTTACTAGATGGGGAAAACAATCTTGAAATCCCGCAATCATGCATTGACATTTAGATGGTCATGTGACCTGCCTCCAGATTTGATCCATTTATGGCAATTTCTCCAGATCATTTCGAGTTTTTAGCGAAAGGAATAAACAAAATTCAGTTTGCTAACCATTCTGGGTAACATTAATCAGATTGACAAAGCACGCAGTAAGTGCAATTTTTGTTCACCATTTTGCCGTCACTCAGACTGTGTCTGCAGAAATGTGTTTTTTAAGATACAGTTTTAATTGCATATCAACAAGAGTAAAAAGCGAGCCAAATTTTCGTAAGTTTATTTTCATATGCATGTTTGACAACTTTCCTTTCATTTTCTCTCATTACAAGTTTGGTTGGAACAGAGGCTAAGATTTTTATCTTTTAAGTAATGAAAACCAATTTAGGAAATATTGGACAAAAATATGTAAATTAATCAATTTTGGGCTAAATTTGGTCAACAAATGGTCAATCTTTGCAGAAGTATAACTTCTTGTCAAAATTGAAAACAGAAATTTGTGTTACATATTTAGATTCTTTATGAAATTTCCTTTTCAGTAATGCTAATCTATAATTTTTAGAAACAAAGGAAAGATGAAAAAACATCCAAAATGATAATAGTCAAAAGACCCCTGAAAGCTGCAGCAGAAAAATATTTACACAGTGGTCACGGTGAGACTCGAACCCAGAGTTGTCGTGTGCTAGCCGCGTATATTTCCTCTGCATTTCCATTTGCGTTCAAATTAAAGAGGTGAAATATAATTTTTATAGGAAAGCTTCTAAATAGAGGGGGTATGCCTTTATTTAAATATTAAATGAAAGGAAATTCCAAGCACTTTCCAATGGCGGTTCAACAAAGCATGTGCGATGTACGGTTTGGGTACATGATTTTTTGAGGAAAAAACAGTCAAAAATGGCAGAATTCAGGAAATTTTGAAGAAATTTTTCCCAAAGAAAAGATTAGACCAGAAACCATTACTATCATGTCTTAGGACTTGCATGTATGATTTTGAAGCAAAAAAGTGATCTTGAAGTTATTGTAAGACTTGAAAGAAGAAAAAAATATCATTTTTTGTAAATCTTTTAGCTATTTTTTAGTTTTACCCTTTTTCAATGTAGTTTTTCCCAAAATTCTGTAATATGACCGCTATAAAAAAGTTACATTTTGTGAAAGAGATATATATCCGAGAACTTTAAAATAAGACCAAGATTACTCCAAAAGGACTGGTAAAGTCGATTTTCTTTTTAGAAAAAGGTGGTTTGAAAACGGTGATACTATCGCCCTGTGGTAGAGTTTAAATGGTTAAACATTCTGAGTAGAAAGGTCTTGAAATTTTTGAAAAAGCAATTGTAGGTTTTGAGAAATGGCTGAATGGTGCTTTAAGATCGTTTAATATCCAATATTTGTGATTGATAAGGACAACAGTTCAGAATCTATTATTGATTTTAAAATTTTTTTTGTGTGTAAAATTCAGTAATTGAAAATGATAAGAATATTCATTTCAGATAGGTGGGGGTATAGGTTTTGTTGAATGTTGCCAAAGAATAAGTGCAAACTATTTAAAAAGCAGTGGATTCAGTAGAGCAATTCATACCTATTAATTGCATATTAAGGCCCAAAAAGTCTTGGTTAGTGTATTATATTTATATTCTATTATTAAGCCTTACTCTACCAGCACTTTTTGGAAAATGCACCTGGGAGGCGGAGTCGAGACAGGGCACCCAAAACAGTGATAATATCGCCGCGTGATAGAGTAAAGGTTAATCACAGGCTAATTATTGAAGGGTCCTCTGTTTTCCGAGCAGCAAAGTTGGGCTCGTTCTGCTTCAGTGACCTGGTGGGCCGCCTGCAGGGTCCATGCGGCATATATTTTTGAGTTGGCGCACTTGTCGCGGGTTGATTAACCCTTAATCTACCAGCCCTTTTGGAAAATGTGCCTGGGAGGCGGAGTCAAAGACGGGGCACCCAAAACAGTTATAAAATTGCCACATGGTAGAGTAAGGGTTAAATTCATAGTACACACATATGAAGGTAACCATGCCAAATACAATTCCTTATATTAGGTCTTAATGAGAGTTTCACTTTGATACTATGAATGAAAACAAAATTAGTTAAAATTAATAATGGACAAAATTGATAGTTATATTTATTGTAAGTATAATTTCCTAATTTTTGTTATTTATCCATTTGTTCAATGTGTGCATATATTTATTGCACACAATTAAATCTATTTGTAGAATTACAAGAATTTAAAGACTTAAGTACAACATTTACTTAGTTTTTTTGGCATCTTCAATTATTATTGTATTGTTTAGTTTTTAAGTCAAAATAAAGTTTATAAAGTACTTGTTCAATTACTAAATCATGAAGGAATGTCTTGCTCAGATATGTGCAGGTTAATGGTGATTTTGGGTTGCTTGAATGCATGTTTAATGTGCGCCCACAGATAGCTTGTTGAATGCTGATCTCCTGGCTAGCTTTGACATGAGTTTTGAATCTCAGCCGACGTTGCCTGCGCATCGATGGTCCATCTGTAAGCTTTTTGAAAACGCACTTATTTTCTCTGTGTTGTTCTGTGTATGTCTGTAGCTTGAGAGCATGTGTATGTTTTGCATGATTCGAAACCGATCTTTGTCTTCATGTTTTTGTTTTGATTTCTGTAACTTAAAATATAAGCTTTTGAAGTTTTCTCAGTAAGTGGTTATATTAAGGTTATTGTTTTATTTGGAAAAAGGTTGTTTTACTCCGAAAAGGGGCAAAATAAAAAAAATGGTACTTATTTACAAGACAGTTAGCCTTTGATTATGTTTTTGTGTATTATTTTTCAATAAGAGCATTCTCAAATAGTGCAATAAAAGAAAATTTTCGAGATTAAAGACCATGAATTTTGAGAGAAACCCAATGTGTGAAAGCAACACTAGATGTCCTGTATAGTTGAATAATATACTCAAAGCTGAAAGTAACATGATAAATTCCGTATCAGATTCATCAAAGCAAATGTTTTTAGAGAGGAAGAATTTTTTTTTTTTTTTTCAAATTAAATTTAGGTAGGAGGGTACTTAAATTTGTCTTTGTCCTGATGTTTGTCATCTGTATTGTTTGCTAATTATGACATGTAACATTTAAGGATAGATTTGTTCTATGAACAAAGAATAGAAAAGGTAAATTAGTTTATTTTAGATCTCGAAGTTGACATAAGGGCTTATTTCAGTTTTTATGTTGTGATTATTTTTGATCAAATTTAAGGATATTGTAAGATATTCATAGATGGACATTTATCTTCTTGTGTGGAACTTTGGACTAAGTTGTTTAACACCATTGGTGAAGTGTGTAAAAGTTGATAAGTTGTTTCATTAAATCTTTGATGTTAAAGGGTGAGCATGGGTGAATGTTCCTGGGAGAAATTATTTGTTAGCGTGGATTCTAGAGGAATTTTATGACAGGAATGGTTGGCACTTTTGGACCTATAGTTTCATTAAATGATGTGTTTCAAACTAGCAAAATGAATCACTTCATTTATATGGATAACAGTAACTTAGATTGGGATTAATATTTGTAAATTTCACAAGTATCTTTGATGTCAAAGCTTTTCTGTGAATATTGAAATGAGAAAAATATCGTAGTTGTGATGGAATAATCACTGAGCAAAACAGTCTGTGGATGCAATGGGTTTTTTTTTTTAATGTGAATGGTTTTCTTAATGAATAAGTAATTTCCAAAAATGCTACTTTGCAAAAATTCACTTACAGTTTGAAGACAGCTGTTGAAAGTTTCTTGTTGTTATTGATTATTATCTTCCTTATTTATATCTTTTTTCTCTCTCCGATATGAATACTAATATCATTTGTATTGCACATTAATAGTATGTCTGTCTGTTTGTATGTCGGTCAGTTGTACTTTACGTCATGATGTGTGTTCTATTCTTTGAACAGATGGTTTAACCTTCTTTTCTTTTGCTTTACCTTTCGTCATGATAATAACAGTATACTTATCGGCACAGTAAAATACCCTCATGAATAATCCTAATTATCCTATGTTAAACTCCTTTGAATCTTGTTAATATTGTTTGGAATGCACGCTTGCCAATTTTTAATTTCCTTTTAACCAAACCTATATAGATATTGAGCTGACGAGCCTGTTATGGAGCATCACTTTATCTTAGTCAAGTATTATTGAATAAACATAAGTAAGAGTAGATTAGATGTATACTTCTTAAGGATAAGCTTCGGTCACTTGAGATTAACATAGAAAAGTAGCTTGATATTATAATTGAAGAACATTTTGTTCTCTTCCTGCATCAGATGTTTGGCACAATAAATGGATTGCGAGAGATCAACTCTGTTTTTTTTTGGTTGTCGTATTTGTGCAATTAAGAAAACGACTTGACTAATGTAATTGATTTGCATTTGTTTTCAGCAAATGACTTACTTACAAGCCCCACAACCACCAGTAGCTCTTTGCCACCCCCCTTACCTGAGAAGCAGAGACACAGCGTAAGCAGCATCAGTAGCCTATCCAACAACATCCCCATCCTCCCAAACAGGCCGCACTCAGGAGCAAGGAGAGAAATCCCTGTAAGTACATCTCACTATTGTTGGTTTCTCTCTCTCCTTCATTCACCTTGATTAGGTAAGAGGATAGTTGAAACCTCACTGGCACAGTTAACATGCCACCAAACACTGCCAACCTGAACCGCACATTCAGAATGATAAAAATATTTCTAACCCACCTTAATAACAGCTTCTAGTTTCAAAGTGGATTTCTATTGTCCAAATGGACTGGAATAAGCCTTCACATTACCATTATACATGGTACTTAATACACTCTGTACCAGAATAGCAAACAAAATTGTGTCAGCTATTCTGGTACAGAATTGATTAAGTACCAAAAGAGGAGTATAATGGTAGTGTGAAGGCTTTTATTCCAGTCTGTTTTGCCAATAGAAATCCATTTTGCCAATAGAAATCCATTTTGAAAATAGAAGCTGTTTTAATATCTTTTGGAGCGTAGTGGTTAGTGTGTCAGTCTTATACTTAAAAGGCACCAGGATCGAATCACAGCCAGGGCACTGTGCTGCGTCCTTGAGCAAGACACTTGATCCCATTTGCTTAGTTCTCTCAGCTGTGAAATAAGTACCAGTTTCAGCTGGGACATTAACCTGCGATGGACTGGTGTCCCATCCAGGGGTGTCAAGGTCTCATCTCCTTAGCACCATGGAAACAGGGTATAAGGATCAGCTCTATAAGCCCTTGAGACTTTATGGGTTTTCACGTAAACTCATTGTCTTTCAGTCCCTCGTTTTTAATTTCGGACAAACCATCTCCTCGATCTAGAGCCAGAAATTATCTTCTTTAATATAAAAATGAATAATATTTGAATGGGCAAGTGGTGCTTCAGAGACAACATATGTAAAATTGTTTTAAGAGTGATGAAAATTAAAAATTATGAAATGAAAAGAAAAAAAAAAAGAACAGAATTGGGCATTTTACAACTTTTCAAATTTTGAGACCAAACTTTTTTATAAAGGACAATTCAAAATGGCAAAATCAAGATTGCCTGTGTGGTTTTAATATAAGTTTGGCCCTAACCACAGTTAACATTCAATGGGAGAGAAAATCTATCATCCACGTTGATACAGTATCGCCCACATTAAATTGGCTGTCGCATCGTGAATCGTGATAAAAAATATTATGTTCCAACTATAACGGCGTTTCCATTACACCTATTGCAAATGCTTAACGTAATATTGGCCGCCGTATCGCGTTCGTTTCATCGTTGTGGTGTGCATAGGTATCCACATGGCACTATGCTGTTTTCGTTTGAGCGTGAATTACGTAGCAGAATGATTGATCGTTCTATCGGGATTTTGGAAGAATTGGGGAAGGCTTCTGCAGCTAGAAAAATCCAGAATTGCGGGAGAATTTTCCGATAATTGTCGGCCGCGATGTGCGATGTAATCATAACAAATAGACACTGACCAAGAATTTTTGCGGAATAAGCACTACGCCTATATACAGTTCTCGGAGTTGTATGCCACAGTATAGGCCTAATGTTAGTATTATACTTAGTTTAGTTAGTGTGCAGTCAGCTTAGTGACAAGTATGTCCAAAATAGGACACTGCATTGACTGCAACTTGTTCATTCGTGTCTTTACCGGCAAGATAAGATCAAAATACGACATATGATAACCCTTACATTAATATTGTATGCAATCGTTATCTCATTTAAATATATATTTAACAGAGAAATAAATAGAACAATTGCAAGTTTAAGTTAACTTTGGGGACGAGAGTTAAGAAATGAGTAGGCCTTCCGACATTTTAATGTACAACCTTGTTCTTTTCCTATACAATTCTTTATATATTGGCTTTGAAAGGTTACCTTGAACTTGAAAGGAAATAAATAATTTTGCCTTTAAAAAAAGGGAAATTTGACCAAACAGTTTCAAGCTACCCTACGGTCCTTACCTCTGACTTCCTTTCGAGTAAAATACAACTTCTACCCCATAGAGTGGGGGACCGCAGGCAAATTAAAACATTTTTCAAGTTGGCTTCACCTTTATTACAAAAGAATAAACCTAATCTGAATGCGAAAAACTTAGAATTTTTTTATTTAAAATTCATTAACAATTGTTAGGAATGTGAGGATCGGGGCACCAACTTTTCATCGTAGACTTACTACACCAGTCATTTCTAGACAGATAAGACAGAGCTTTAAACTTCAATATCTCCTTAACGGAATAAGATATTGAATTAGTTTCTTCGCCATTTGTTTCTATTTAAGTCCTCTTTCACATAAGGTATAGGCATGCTTGACCACTGAACTATTCCTTTAAGTTATAGGCTATATCATTCCAGTGCTAGAGAGATACTTGCATGGTGTTACTGAACTAATTTATAAACCCACAATGCTTAAAGATAACAGGATGCACTAGAGGACTCAAGCAGTGTCATGGGTCAGTCCACTAAGCTCATCAAGTCGCCAGGCAGTACTCTTCTCTGGGGGCCTCGCTGTTTTATTTTTGCTTGGCCAGAATTGACAGTTGTGGGACTGGGGGTATATGCTTGATCCTTTGCGTTATTGTTCTAATTTTATTAGAAAAACTTCCTGAAGTTCTTGCCTATCATATATACATGGAGTGTGTGTGTGTGTGTAAGGAGGGGGGCAGGGAGGTTGGTTCTTCCTTAGTCGTAGACATACATGTTCTACCAGTAGAAATATTGAGCCTAAAATAAAGTAAAAGGATAATTTTATTTTTAGAAGGGACACTTTTCCAAGGAGGACACATTCAAACATTTCTAAGTGGGACCCATCATGGATTATCTAGGTGGCAAGCTACTGCACTTCATGACCTAGTAACATTTCATGGTTGGTGCAAAATTGAAATTGAGAACATTAGTTATTAATTGCCAACTCTTTTAAATTACTGAGGAAGGGGCAGTCAAGTTTCCTTAGGCGTACACATTGATCAGATTGTCTTCAACTGAAAATTGCTTTGAAAATGTGCACTGGAGGGAAAGAGGTGGGCAAGATATGTTTTATCTATAACTGTGACATGTGGTACGGTAGTTGCTGATGTAGGATAAGTGTATTTTCTCCCTGGGACGTACAACAAAAAATTCAAATGTTAACAAAAACAGAACATTGAAATTCATGCAGAATAATGATTATAGACATCTATAGAAATTAAATGTTGTCACGCAGGGCAGATTTTGTATACACAAAGTGGAAAGGGTATGCGCCAGGGTTAATGTACCCCGTCCCCCTCTCCATCAGACTTGTTCTTAAAATTAGATATATGATTTTGAAGCACATTTTTTTATTCTCAAAACGTTTGTACTTCCAATATCATTAACTTTTCTCATTGCTTATGCTGTGAGCAGGGGCTGTGAGCAGGGGCAGTCAAAGGGGTCAATTCCTAAGAACTTTGATCTTGAATGTTGGATAATGGACTCATATACTGTAAGTAAACAATAAGACGAAGAGGAGAAATACTCTTTTGATTCCTGAACAGTAATTAGAGAGGTAAAAGAAATATATAATACAAGGATAAAGTATATTTATCTCCCTAAAAAGAAAGAAACAAGAGAGAAAATAACATTAGATTTTCATGGAATAAAAAATAGACAATCATGACCAAAATTGTATCAAATAAACTTTACACCATTTTTGCTGCAGGCTATTTTTATTATATTTTATTAGGGGGGGAGGGGGACGCATCCGATTTCATGGCCACCATGGTTGGTACACTTTAGGCCAGGGTACGTGTAGCCTTACACTGTTTAGCATTATTTAAATTGCTTCAGTGACAGCTTAGAAAAAATATGCTTCTAACAAAAGTTATAAGCCCGTTTTGTAGCAATTTTAATGTGCAACTCAATGGCTGTTGCCATCTTGTTTTGGTCGATTACTGCTGATCTGGAGGGCAAAGGTCAATTTGACTGCAGCATATTGTGAAAAATACATTTTATAATACATATAAATGGCATCAATATTTCAGCACAATTTTAAGCCTAAGCTAATACTAAGATTGTCCAGTAAACCTTGAGATTATATCGATTCTTAAACTTTGTCTTGCACAATATGAACTCACTGACGCAGAAATTTACATTCTTACAACCTATCAAAAAAGCGTGAAAAAAAAAAACGGAGCTGAATTTAAGTTTCGGATCTGGATGCACTGAGGTTGAAATCACGATATTACGTATTAACGTTTATGCAGCTAGAATGTATGATATCGTTGATGCGTGATATTACGATATATCGTTCAATCGTGATTTACTGGTGTATAGTTAAAGCGTTAGGAAGTGTTCAAGAAGATATGAAATTTTATCGTGATCACGATAGATGATGCGACTGCCAATTTAATGTGGGCGGTGACTGTAGCTGTTTTTAGGAATTTAATAAATGTTGCTACATTTAATACCTGTTTTGTTATGCATAATAAAATATTATCTTTAAAACTAAAAACTAAAAATCAAGAAAATGTTTTATCAGCTTTGAAATTATTTTCTTTGAAACCATCTGTTTTCTTAGGTGATTAATAGTCTTTAGACCTCTAGTACCACAACTCATTTATATGAATAGTTAATAATGCTATTTATACTTGTGGAAAATATGTAACAAATATAAAAAAATTCAACCCATTCTTTTCTTTGTTGTAGATGTATGTAAATTTTTTAATTGTGTCACAATTTTTGTTGTATTTCACAACTTAATTTACAATTAAAGATGCAAAGTGAACATGGGTATGAACATAAAGAAGTATTTACAATGATTGCAGGGAAATCTGGTAAAAAACTACTGAAAACTTACACATGGAATTCCCCTTACAATGCTTGTTAACAATTATATATTATATAGATGAGAACAAAAACAACTTTATTCAGCCACTTTGCCATCTTCTCTAACTCCAAGGCTGTCCTTTTTTACTCAATCTTAAATGGAATAATCCCACCTCCTCCATAAACTCCTTTTGCCCTTCTGTGCAGGAAAAGTATTCTTTTCTTCTGGATACCCAGCCATGTTGGCATCCCTGGCAATGACAGAGCTGATGCAGCTGCTAAGCTTGCCCTCAACCTACCCCCTTTCCCAAAACACTTTCTGACATCAAGCCACTTATCGCTTTCCTTGTTTGTGACTGCTGGCAAACCACATGGGACTCCCAAATTGATAACAAACTCCACGTCATCCAGCCCACCATTTCAATCAAACCCACCATTCTGATCAAATCCACCATCCACAACCTCTTCCGTGCCGACAACATTCACATTACCCGCCTTAGAATAGGTCACACCCACCTCACTCACTCCCATCTTATTGGCTCCCCCCACCCCTCTGCAACAATTGCCATTGCACCCTCACAGTCCACCACGTCCTTTTGCTTGCCCCCTGTACTACTTTCCGAGAACTTCCCTCGCTCCCCACAACTCAATAGCCGAGCTCTTCCAGAAAAACCCTCCGGTTAATATTACCTCCTTCCTTCATCATGCTTCCCTCTACAACGATTTTTAGTCCTCATCTCCCACCATTCTCTCTCTACTTTTTTTTTTCTTTACCCATGCACCTCCTCTCTTGATCCCAGCTTTCTGGCTTTTAGTTCCCATATTTCTCTTAACTTCCTCCTCTTTTCTTTTCTTCCTACCTCTGGAATGATCTAACACCTCAGGCACAATTTGACCTTTGCTGTCGTGGTGCTGTTAAGCCCTCATCAAACAAACAAAAGAACCAAAACACTATACAGAGGAAAAAAGAAATAAAACAATAATAAACACAAGATACTTGGATGCAATTATTTATCCAATATTTCTCTTTTCTTTCTCAGTCACCGAGTTTATCTGGCAGAGAAACACCTCCCTTCCCAAGGCAGGACAGCTCCTCTTCCTTGACCAGTGGGTTAGGATTTGGGTCAAGTATTGCCATGGGAGGATCAAGGGGGCCAAGTCCTCTGACCTTAGGATTCTCAGACACAATTCCCATTGCAGTTGCCTTCACAGAACAAGTCAATGCTTACTTCAAGGGCAATGACCAGACCAAGTAAGTCTTCACCATGTGTGAAATTAGTTGTGGGTTAACCAGTGCAAATGAATATCATTGATTGATGGTGATGATGATGACAACAAATAACAACTATGATGATGAAAATGATTATAATTATTACAAGATGGTGAGGATGATGATTGTGGTGATAATTGTGGTGATGAGGATTGATGTTTGTTGTGACAACAATGATTGATGATGGTTTGTGATGACAATGGTGATGATGAGGATGGCAACAATGATGATAGCTTTTGATGATGATGTCTTTTGTGTGTCATGATCTTTTTTGTGTATAATCTGTGACACCAATGACAATTTTGGAGCTTGTACATTTGAAGTTTATATATTTTGAAGCGGTATTTGCTATACATTGGTGTGGTTTTCTTACACAGTCCATCAGAAGTTATCACTTGGGACATGAAGTTTGTTGATAAATAGTTTAATTTGGTCAGAATTCTAAAATATTTTAGAAGTTTTTTAGAAGTTTAAAATATTTTTGGTCATAGTATCATCAATATTTGATTTGACTGAAACAATACCTATTTCTCTGTTATAAATAACATCATTGAACAATACCTAATTTCCTGTTACAACATCATTGATCCTCTCTTTTCAGGTGTTTAGCCAAAATAACAGGTGATTTGATGATATCGTTTCCAGCAGGCATCATTCAGGTACTCACAAGTAACCCCTCACCGCCCACCTTAAGCATACGAGTGCACAACGCCGGCAAACTAGAACAGGTCATGCCAAATAAGCTGTTGATAACGACGTAAGTCTTCCCTTTTGTTTACATTTTACTAAAAGTTCTAGTATTTTTGTCGCCTTTATGAAAAGTTTGAAATCCAGAGCAAGAAGTTATATATTCATTAAAGGTGTAGGTGAGATAGTATTTGTTAATAGACAAAACTTCAAAAATTATATTTTCTTGTTTTTTTTCTATCTGGCAGTATTATTTCAGATCTGCTTGTCCCCCCCCCCTCCCCAACACTCCCTTCTCCCCTGCCTTTCCTCCCCTGCTCTTCCCCTCCCCTTGCCCTTCCCTCCTCCCCTGCCCCTCCCCTGCCCTTCTCCCCTGCCCTTCTCCCCTGTCCCTCCCCCCCTTCTCCCTTCTGCCCTTCTCCCCTGCCCTTCTCCCCTGCCCTTCTCCCCTGCCCTTCTCCCCTGCCCTCTCCCCTGCCCCCTCCCCCCCCTTCTCTTCCCCTCCCCAGCCCTCTCCCCTCCTCCTGCCCTTCTCCCCTGCCCCTCCCCTGCCCTTCCCCTGCCCTTCTTTTCTCCCCAGCCCTTCCCTTCTCCCCCTGCCCTTCTCCCCTGCCCTTCCCCTCCCCTGCCCTTCCCCCCCCATGCCCTCCCCAACCCTCTCCCTGCCCCCTCCCCCCTTCCCCTCCCCCAGCCCCCTCCCCTGCCCTCCCCCCCTTTCTCTCCCCAGGCCTGCCCTTCCCCTCCCTCTCCCCTGCCCTTCCCTGCCCCTCCCCATGCCCTCCCCTGCCCTTCCCTCCCCAGCCCTCCCCTGCCCTTCCCCTTCCCCCCCCTTGCCCCTTCCCCTGCCCTTCCCCTCCCCCACCTCAAGGTTTGAATGGCCTAACGTTTTATGGAATTTAGTTTACCACACACAAGGATTTTTAATTGCTCTCTTAGCTTACTCATATTCCAAATTGTCCTTGGCACCTGACAGTTGATTTGTCAAGTCCTGGTCAGAGAAATTTTACAGAATGAAATTTACATTACAGATTAAAGGCATCTGCCCACATCACAAACTTGCATATTAATGCTTGAAAATGAAAACAAATCTTTTAAAAGAGTTAATATTAAGCCACATGAATGACCATGCATATGTATTCAACATGAATATTCACGATTTATTTACTCATTCTTTGTACATATAGTGACCCCTCAATGGACCAAGGCGATGCCATGCATATGTATTCAACATGAATATTCACGATTTATTTGCTCTCTCTTTGTACATATAGTGACCCCTCAATAGACCAAGGCGATGCCATGCATATGTATTCTACATGAATATTCACGATTTATTTACTCTTTCTTTGTACATATAGTGACCCCTCAATGGACCAAGGCGATGACCATGCATATGTATTCAACATGCAGAACCTCATTTCACTGATCAAGAAGCAAGCAGAGAAGAATGCTGCTGCCTCTTATTTCAACGTGGACATATTGAAGTACCAGGTGAGAATCTTAGCAAAGATCACTTACAGTAGCTAGGGACACCCGGATCATTTATGATCCATTTCCTGGTGTTGCAGTGTCTTTTGTCAGTCAGTCCCACTCGTATGTCCTGCCCTCAGATATACTACAACAAAAATTAATTCCAATTGTTTATTCTAAAGTACTAGGTGAGAATCTCAGCAAAGGTCACTTACAGTAGCTAGGGACACCCGGATCATTTGTGATCCGTTTCCTGGTATTGAGATGTCTTTCGTCAGTCAGTCCCACTCGTATGTCCTGCCCTCAGATATACTACAACAAAAATTAATTTCAATTGTATATTCTGAAGTACCAGGTGAGAATCTCAGCAAAGATCACTTACAGTAGCTAGGGACACCCGGATCATTTGTGATCCATTTCCTGGTGTTGCGATGTCTTTCGTCAGTCAGTCCCACTCTGTGTTCTGCCCTCAAATATACTACAACAAAAATTAATTCCACTTGTTCATTCTGAGACTTCAACAACAATTCAAACACTCAAATCTTGGACATCCATACTAGAGCCATGAAGGGTGGTTATCCCTGGTTTACTTGGCGTAAGTGGATGAGAGCATATGACCCCCCCCCCTACCCCCTTCCCTGGGCCAGTCCATCGCAGGCCAACTCCCTAGCAGTGCTGGTATTCATTTTACAACCTGAGTGAACTGGAGCAAGCAGACTGAAATATCTTGCTCAAGGGAAAAATCCAGGGCTCAAGGCAGAACTGAACCTCGTACCTTTTGAGTACAAGCAAGACTTCTTAAAGCTCATCAAAATTCTCACTGTGACAACTGCATATTTGAGACCAGGGTTATACCACACCGACCTTCACACCAACACCCAATAAAAAAAATAGGATATCCTCTCATCGTCAACTAACTCTTTACACACTTCATGTTTGTTAATATCTGATTGCTCTCACCCTCGGTCAAATTTGCTTTTCTTTAACCATATTTGTTTTTAATGTTAAAGTGCTGTAAGGCAAAATAGAATCCAATCCATTACCCAAAATAAGTGATGAACATTAACCTGATTTACAACCAGTGACAGGAATCCTTTTTATTGAGAATGGGTGGGGGTCAGTTACCAACAGTTACAAAAAATATTATGAATGAAAATGATAGCTTCTTGTCAATTTTACCTGTTTTTAACATTTTTATCAAAGTGATTTTTTGTATACCATTGTTGCAGCAATTTGGCCAACTTGAAGGTATTTAAGGTGGTGGGTGCGGATGGGACTCAAGTCTCCCATGTGGCACCCTCGGGATATAAATGATTTTATGCCATCAATCATAATGAGTTATTTACATCCATCTATGTCTACCTTGTTTCAGGTGAAACCGGAACCAGAGGGGAAATCAATGCCTTTACAGCTCTGTAGCTACTGGAAATGTGATTCCACATCCACGGATATCCGAGTGGACTATGCATACAACCCAGCCTCTATGGATAATGCAGTGCCTCTAAGTGATGTGTCGTTAATTGTTCCTGTGGATGGTGGTGTTACGGTCATGCAGTCGAAACCAGCAGCCACATGGTATGTGAAAATGTGTTGTCAGTGCGCAACTCTTGCAGTTTTAGGAAAGAGTGCTATTTGAGATTTCATAATAGATTAAAAGAAAATAATTGCAGTTTTCATCAGGAAACTCTCATCATGCTGGAAGTTTGTATTGGTTTAAATATATGCACCCACCTCACTCACTCCCACCTCCTTATTGGCTCTCCCCAATCCCTCTGCAACAGTTGCCACTGCACCCTCACAATCCATCACGTTCTCCTTGCTTGTCCCCTGTAAAATCCAGCTTCACGCTCTTAATTGCTGAGTTCTTCCAGAAAAATCCTCTGGATAAAATTATCTCCTTCCTTCATCATGCTTCCCTCTACAACCATATTTAATTCTCCTCTTCCTCCCCCTCTCTACTTTGTTTTTGTTTCAACCATGCCACCTCCCCTCTCACAGCTTTCTGACCTTTTGTTCTTGAATTTCTCTCATTCCCCCCCTGTTTCCTTTCCTTTCTACCTTCAGAATGATGTGACCTCTCAGCACAATTTGACCCTCGTTGTCGTAGTGCCGTTAAGCCCTCATCAAACAAACAAACATTTAAATATATGCACCGAACCAAGTGCTGCTGTCGCATTCTAATGATTCTTCCAGGAGCACGTTTAAAATGTAGCAAGACAAACAAAGCGAACAAATATCAGTGCTTTCATAATTTTGTTTTACTTCGGACAAACCTTGTTTTTTGCCTCACATCAATTTAACCAGTCATAGAAATGCAAGTCATACAGGAAGTTTTGTTTTAGAAAACAAGCCTGTTTAACAGATGCTCCCAGCATCCTAAGACCATAATGAAATTTGTTCCTGCCTCTGTGCTGTAGGAAATGTCAAACCTTTTTTTGTATTTACAAATTGTCATCCCCAGAGGAAGAAATTGTCTTCTTTGCAAACCCCTAGGGCAGTAATGTGCTTGCACAGTAAATTGAATGTATTGACGTACTCAAACAGACGTTTATGTGGGACATTGACACAGATAAATCTCTTTTTCCGACCTATGGAGGAGGGTCTAGTGACTCTTAGTGAGGATGCATAATAGTAATTGGGGAGTCTAAGAGAGCAGGGTTGTTTCATCTTTAAGGTGTTTTAGAATATCTTTACAAAAAAAATTAAGTGGAATGGATTTTGCTGCAGGACACAAAATGCATCATTTTTTGTGAGAGTTATATCTGTAGCCTTATTTTGAGTGTGAGAACATAAGCTTGAAATCTTGTTTACATGTTTTCTCTTTGTTTGTGAGAATGGTAAATTCCTAGTTTAGCAGTAAATCAAAATTGTTGTTGTTTTTAATTTTGTTTTTGCCTTTTAAAAAAAAAATTTAAGGTTAGGTTAGAATTTAGATTTGGAGAGATAGATCCAAGGTTTAAAAAGATTAGGTTAAATCCTATGTTAACAATTTACCTAGGATTTTTCTAGAAAATTCTTTTCAGCTTACATGTCTGAAAGGTTTATGAGGATATACCTGAAATTTGTATCACCAATTTGAAAATAATGAACTTGAAATCAGAATATTCTGTCGTTACTTTAAAAGGTCATTTCTGTAGTAAATTTGAAGTATAAGTTGAAATAGGTAGAAGCATGGAATAGCCAGATACCATTATTATGTAATATTATCAGGTTTCCTTCTATATCTGAGGAAATACTGAATTTTAGGTTATTTCAAATTGGGAAGGTGTTGTGTTAAATGCAGTGGAAAATATCTATTGACCTTTAAATACAAAGATCATTCACCTTTAATCAGGCTGACTACTGGTGTATGCTATGAGTTGGGAAAGTAGAAGGGGGCTTAAAGGAGTAGTGTAACCTTGGTATGATTTGTCCTAATCAAGATCGATTTAAACAAACTAAAGGATAATGTGGGGTAAGCAGTGGTATGCAATTTCACAAAGAAACAAAAGATAAGGTATAATTTACAAAAGTTAAGGTATAATTTACAAAAGTTACGGTATAAATTACAAAAGTTGTGGTGTAACTGAAAAGATTATAGCAAACTGAATTAAAAGTTATAGTTTGTGTCACAATAACAGGTCTGATCTACTAACTCTTTGACCTTTATACCCAGGGAATGGAGATCTGTTACTTTGTCCTGTATTTTGACCCCTAACAATACGTTCCATTCTCCTTCCCTCCGCAGGTCAGCAGAAAGAAAGACGGCATTATGGAAGTTAGGTGACCTTTCAACTTCTACAGGGACAGGATCTCTACGGGCCAAATTTGATTTAACAGATGGTCCGAGCAGACCGGCAACGTTGGCAGTCAAGTTTGCTAGTGAAGGGACCACCCTGTCAGGTCTGGACATAGATCTGACCACCCCATCTTACAGATTATCCCTGGTCAAGAAGAGATTTTCTGCAGGTAAGAGATTTTTATTTTATTCTGTTGTCCAGGCTACAAGTCCTTAAATCTGAGTTGACCCTACTTGCTTTGCTTCCCTCAATTTATTTTTAGATTTTATAATTTTGTTATACCCCTGAATGATTATGACATTCAGGGGTATATGAATGCAAAGAAATTGAGGAGAGCAAAGTAAATCGGGTCAGCTCATTTCTAAAATATGTTTTCCCCCCTCTCTCTCTCTCTCCCTCCCTCTCCCTCCCTCTCTCTCTCCCTCTCTCTCTCCCCTCCCCCCTCCCCCTCCCTCCCTGTTTTGTTGATTTCCCTCCCTCCCTGTTTCATTTGTTTTCCCTCCCTCCCTCTTTCATTTGTTTCTCTCTCTCCCTGTTCCATTTGTTTCCCTCCCACCGTCTTCCATTTGTTTCCCTCTCTCCCTGTTCCATTTCTTTCCCTCTCACCCTGTTCCATTTGTTTCCCTCACACCCTGTTCCATTTGTTTCCCTCCACCCTGTTCCATTTGTTTTCCTCCTGTTTCATTTGTTTCCTCCCTCCCTGTTCCATTTGTTTCCCTCCCACCCTGTTCCATTTGTTTCCCTCCCTCCCTGTTCCATTTGTTTCCCTCCCACCCTGTTCCATTTGTTTCCCTTCCTCCCTGTTCCATTTGTTTCCCTTCCTCCTTGTTCCATTTGTTTCCCTCCCACCCTGTTCCATTTGTTTCCTCCTCCCTGTTCCATTTGTTTCCTCCCTCCCTGTTTCATTTGTTTCCCTCCCACCCTGTTACATTTGTTTCCCCTCACCCTGTTCCATTTGTTTCCCTCCCAACCTGTTCCATTTGTTTCCTCCCACCCTGTTCCATTTGTTTCCTCCCTCCCTGTTCCATTTGTTTCCCTCCCACCCTGTTTCATTTGTTTCCTCCCTCCCTGTTCCATTTGTTTCCCTCTCACCCTGTTTCATTTGTTTCCCTCCCACCCTGTTACATTTGTTTCCCTCTCACCCTGTTCCATTTGTTTCCCTCCCAACCTGTTCCATTTGTTTCCTCCTCCCTGTTTCATTTGTTTCCTCCCTCCCTGTTTCATTTGTTTCCCTCCCACCCTGTTTCATTTGTTTTCCTCCCTCCCTGTTCCATTTGTTTTCTCACCCTGTTTCATTTGTTTCCCTCCCACCCTGTTACATTTGTTTCCCTCTCACCCTGTTCCATTTGTTTCCCTCCCAACCTGTTCCATTTGTTTCCTCCCTCCCTGTTTCATTTGTTTCCTCCCTCCCTGTTTCATTTGTTTCCCTCCCACCCTGTTCCATTTGTTTCCTCCCTCCCTGTTTCATTTGTTTCCCTCCCACCCTGTTACATTTGTTTCCCTCTCACCCCTGTTTCATTTGTTTCCCTCCTCCCTGTTTCATTTGTTTCTCTCTCTCCCTGTTTCATTTGTTTCCCTCCCACCCTGTTACATTTGTTTCCCTCTCACCCTGTTTCATTTGTTTTCCTCCTCCCTGTTTCATTTGTTTCCCTCCCTCCCTCCCTGTTTCATTTGTTTCCCTCCCTCCCTGTTCCATTTGTTTCCCTCCCACCCGTCTTCAATTTGTTTCCCTCCTCCCTGTTTCATTTGTTTCCCTCCCTCCCTGTTCCATTTGTTTCCCTCTCTCCCTGTTCCATTTGTTTCCCTCCCACCCTGTTCCATTTGTTTCCTCCCTCCCTGTTTCCATTTGTTTCCTCCCTCCCATTTGTTTTCCCACCCTGTTACATTTGTTTCCCTCCCTCCCTGTTCCATTTGTTTCCCTCCCACCCTGTTCCATTTGTTTCCCTTCCTCCCTGTTTCATTTGTTTCCCTCTCTCCCTGTTCCATTTGTTTCCCTCTCTCCCTGTTCCATTTGTTTCCCTCCTCCCTGTTTCATTTGGTTTTTCTTCCTTCCTGTTTCATTTGTTCCCTCTCTCCCTCCTTTCTTCCCTGTTTCATTTGTTTATTCTGATGTCATTTAAATTATTGCACCTTTCACACACATTCTCTTACATTAAACACTCTTGCAGTTTGATGTTAGAATTCATTTGCAAGATTACACCTCAAGAACTAAACATTTGGCTGTATTTTTTATGACAGCAACATTCATTATAACGTCCTAGTAAGTTACGGCCGTGTTGATATAGACATAGATGGTTGTGAAAGCCGTGTTGATAAGGACATCAATTGTTGTAAAACATAAACGTGATGAATTAGGTCTTATGGTGTATGGATAATTAAGTGTTCTTTGGATAGGTCTGCGCAGAGTTGTGATTACAAATCTCAGCTTGTTTGTACTTAATTATTTTAGGTAGCTTTGGGAAACTTTTTGTGACACTATTGTAAATGTAATTAAGGGTGAGAGTGTGGAAAAGATGAAAAACAGCAGCCAAGCAAAATAAGCAATTTTAACTTTTGTAAACATTTTCAGATTTAAACATATTTCTTCTGTGATGGTTTTATGTTCAATTTTAGTGGTGTGTTTAGTGTCTGGAAAATGTAACAGTATTTTATTTCTTCACAAGTGACATTGTTGACCAAACAAGAAAATGATATGTGTTTCCTTTGGTAAATATTTTTAGCTGTTTGATATCACCTTAAGCATTACAAAGTCTGTGAATAGAAATTACTTGTCAGAATACCTGAAATCAATTACTTAGTGTAATGTTTTTTGATGTAAATGTTAGTAGAGCCATATTTTTAGTTCCACCCATTACACAGAGTGTAATAGAACTGCTTGTATTTTGCTAAGAGATATTCTATGTATTTTTTATTTAAAGCTCCCGAAAGGTTTTACTAAAATATCAGATTTTATACATAATGGTGCTAAAAATAGCTAGATGTAGACGTAATGCTCTGTGTACCGTCTAAAAGCTGGTATAATATCATTAATTTGTGTAGTAGTTAGTACCATTCATATAAGATCAAACTTATGCAATTTCATGAAAATTTGAGTGAATTACGGGATGATAAAAAAATCTATATCAGAGACTAAAAGCCGTGTGAAATTTTTGGGACGTGACTTTGTGTTATGTCAGGGGGTTGGCAAGAACCCTTACTCTACCAGGGCTGAGGGAAAAGCAAGCCCAATCTTCGTAACTTTTTTTTTCATATGCATATTTGCTATTTTCCTTTATTTTCTTTCGTTACTAGTTTGGTTGGAATAAAGGCTAAGATATTTATCTTTTGAGTAGCTGAAAGCCAATTTAAGAATTATTGGACAAAAGTATGCAAATTAAGCAATTTTCGGCTAAATTTGGTCAACAAATGGTCAATCTTTGCACAAGTTTAACTTCTTGTCATTATTCAAAAAAGATATTTGTGTTACATATTTAGATTCTTTATGAAATTTCCTTTCCAATGATACTAATCTATAATTTTTAGAAAGAAAGGAAAGATAAAACACACCAAATATGATTATAGTCAAAAGACCCAGCTAAAAAATAATTCTGCAGTGTTCACGGTGAGACTCTGCACCACGTAGTTGTTCAAATTGAAGAGCTGAAATATAATTCCTTAGGAAAAGTTCTAAATGGAGGGGGTATGCAATTATTTATATATCAAATGAAAGGAAATTGCAAGCACTTTTGAACAGCTGTTCAACGAAGCATGTGCGATGTACTGTATGGGTACATGATTTTTTAAAGAAAAAAATAGCAGAAATTCATGAAATTTTGAAGAAATTTCTCACAACAAAAGATTGCAGGTAGGATTATTAGAATTAGACCAGAAACCAATACTATCATGTCTTAGGACTGCATGTTTGATTTTGAAGCAAAAATGTGATCTTGAAGTTATTGTAAGATTTGAAAGAAGAAAACAAATATTTTTTGTAAATTTTTAGCAATTTTTTAATTTTCCCCTTTTTCAAGGTACTTTTTTTTTCAAATTCTGTAACATAACCTTGATAAAAAAGTTACATTTTGTGAAAGAAATATCCGAGTACTTTAAAATGATACCAAGATTACTCCTATTTTATTTTTAGAAAAAGGCGGTTTGAAAACGGCTATACTATCGCCACGTCATAGAGTAAGGGTTAAAAAAACATTGACTTTAATATGTGGCCAGAAATAAAGACACTATCTCAAGCTTTCCCGTATTTTGAAGGCAATTTGTATTGATTTGTCTTTTCTAAACGTACGTAATGTTAAGCATAACTTACTTATATTATGGTAAGCTTAATTAAATGATTTATCAGCTGGTTTTAGAGTAATTTTAAGCTAATGTCCGCCTGGATTTCAGCATGCATCATGCAGCACTGTACAGTATCTTCAAACGTAAGTAATGTAGTGTACACAAATGAATACACCTGTGTGTAGTCAAGTAGTACTGCATAGTCAAGTAGTACTGCACTAGCAGTACTGTAGAAGCCATTCTGAACTGCAATATGTAGTGTAGGCCTACTGTGATTAATTTCCAGGCCGATGCTCTCAAAATGTAAATGTCACTTCCAGCTGCTCTGTTTGAGCACCAATTGTAGATTAATGTCTCAAAACATATATTTGATTGAGATTTTTATGGTACAAGATGTAATGGTGCCGCTTGTTAATTCTGGGGAGATTTTGATCATGAGAATTGATGCCTAAAGGGAACTTAAATTCACTCATGAAGAAATTCTTGCGGTTGTTATTTATAAAAAGTAAAACAGTACCTGGATTAAGTGCTAATGAAAGTTTAAACATTTTCTTATATATCCCAAATTTTTGCAATAGTTAGAATTAGCTATGCCCCAGATCTTTATCAATTCCGAATGAAATACTTGTGCAATAAGGCAATTAAGAAAACTCATATTTGTTTATAATGTTGCAGCGTCATTCAACAAAATGTCTGTAACTATGCAATAGCAGTTCTCTGACTTGATCAACTATCTTATTAAACAAACCATTGCCTCTTAGCAAGGAGGTGTTATCCAAATTACAACTGCCTTTTCTTACAAAGTGACCCTTCTGAACAAGGTTTCCTTCAGGGCATCTGATTCACAAAGACGAAAACTAATTTAAAACTACATCCTCCTTGCCTGCCCCTGTACAATCTCCCCAGAGCTTTCCTTACACCTCACAACTCCATAGCTGAGCTCTTCTAGAAACCCCCCCCCCCCAATAAAATATCCTTCATCATGCCTCCCTCTAAAACCATATTTAGTCCTCTCCCACCCCACCCCTACCTATTTTTACCCTTTTTTTACACCCTGCACTTCCTTTTTCGATCCTAGCTTCCTGGCTCTTCGCCCCCATATTTCTCTCAGTCTCTTATTTTCTTTTCTTTTCACCTCTGGAATGATTTAAGCTCTGTGGCACAAGTTGACCTCGCTATCGTGGTGCTGTTACGCCCCCATCAAACAAACAATCAAAACAAGGATTTGAAGAAAAAAAACTGATTAACATATATATGACTACGTTGACCAAAACAAATGTAGGTTTGATTTGTTGTGAGTGCCCCTGGCAATGGTCCTAAATATATCAATGAAACAAACAAGAAATTAAGTTGCATACTTATATGACATTTTTGATCTTGTTAATGCAAACTTGGCCCACTTCAGAATTTGTTGATAAGACGGCATCTCATGTAATACGTGAAAAGCAACAAGAGTTCTTTTTTACGATCGAGTGTACTTCATTTTGTCTTTATCTGGGAGGTTTGTTAAATATGATTTGAGGTTAAACCTTGATGAAAATTGTGTAGGAGGCTTATTAAGAGTTTTTCTCCCAACATTTGTCATCTGTACTTTAAAGGGTTTCTGATTTCGAATGCAGAAGTGAGAAAGCATCAATATATACTTGTGCTCTTTGTTATGAACTATTTTTATGAGATGTGTATATCTTAAATTGTTAATGTCATAAGGTGTGGTACACCTGTAACATTTGTTAAAGACATCCGGTAGATGCAGAATCAGATGGTTCGAGTTGTATCAAAAATCATGCAAAACAAATTCATTTAAAGTTGGCTAAGAATGATTTAATTTACAGCCTTTTTGGTTCGAATGTGATCAGCATCAGGAACCTATGCAGTCATGATGGCATGTGTGTATGTATGTATGCGTGTATGTATGGGAGTGTTTATGTATGTGTATGATGCTAGCTCGTAAACACGATATCTCAAGAACGATACACTGGATTCATGTCATATGAGTTACACAGATATCCCATGGTCCGTAGATGTGCCCTATTGTTTTTGGTTTGTTTTGACGTCGTGCATATTAATGAGTATGCAGGGCTTAATGTTAAAATCTTTAAATATTCAAATTTGAGTAACCACATGTCTGTTTTGTTTCATATTTAGTGTAATTATGTTGTTAACTACTTGTCTACATATATGTTCATGGTACACAGATGTTGAATTTCATTAATATGCATACGGGGCAGGGCCTAATATGATTTTGTTGAAAAGAAATTGTAAACACAGTATCTCAAGAAGTATACATGGGATTCAGTTCATATGTGGTACAGAGATTTCACATGGTTCGCAGATGTTCCCTATTAGTTTTGTTAGTGATGTCATGCATAGTAATGAGTAGATGGGGCTTAATGTTAAAATCTTTACATGCTCATATTTTAACAACTGCATATCTGTTTTGTTTCATATTTGGTGTAATTATGTTGTTAGCTAGTGTTGAATATAATTCACTGTGAATTTCCATTCTTGTGAAAACAAGTTATTTCGTTGTTAATGTAACTTTGATCCCATTGAGTTATAACATTTATTATACAACAGTTCAAACTGAAAATCCATATTCTGCTATAGAACCTCAAAACCTTTGGTTTGCTGATTAATTTTCTGGTCAATATGTGTAAAATTTTGGGGTATGAATGGGCATATCTCACTATTTCTATGAATAAATAAATCCATTGCTGATTTGATCCTCTTCCCCCTCCCCCCCCCCTCCCAAGTTTTAAGTTTTTGAAAGGATGTAGCTGCCTTAGAAGCTATGGGATGTTATTTGTAAAATACTAAAGGTTCTCAAGGTACTAAATGAAGAGAGAAAAGTTATACAGGTTTGGGAGCTGTTTCGCTTCGAAATGTCACAAATGTTGCAGCCATCATAAAATCTAACACTTCAAATCAGCCGGAGCTTCCAAACTTCACATGCTATTTTCAAAATTTTAAAACTGCACTTTTTTCTTTTTTTTAAATTTCATTTTTGTACAATAATGAACCTTTAATGAAACTTGCTCATACCGTATTTCTTTGCCTAAAAGTCCATTTTTGGCCTTTTTTGCATTCTATCACATGTATTTCTTAAAATGCTTTGAACATTACTATTTCCTCTCTCTTTGTAGGAAAATATCTGTCAGAGAGTTAACACCAAGAGAACATAGGAGTGAGTTCAACTTTATTTTGCTGTTTCAAGGACGAGCAGCATTGTATGCAAAACAAGTGCACACCTGTGTAGCATCAGTACAGCATGCCATCATTTTGTAGATTATCTTATCCAGCCATTCAGAAACTAATGTTCTTTTCAAAGCAATCACCATCTTTCATTGCATTTTCGTTCATAAGCTGGCGAGATTATTTTTGCCTAGACAAGTTTGATGTTGGGTTTAGAAAGTGATTCTTTGAGGTGCTTTAAAAACTAGTATCGTATTCGACGTATTAAGCGCCCCTGCTCTAATAAGCACCCCCCAACATTTTTTGCTGATATAATTTGAAGACCTAAAATTCTCCAGTTTTGTTACATTCTTTGCTTATTTTGCATGCATGTTGATGCTCACAATGTTTTTGTGTTGGTTATGTTTGGACTAGTATATAACCAGCTCACTAATGTACAGTGCAGTTTGAATAGCATGCTGTACGCGGCCCCTAACATGGGCACTTAACAGGAAGAAACTTCGGGCCCCAAAAAAGTGCTGCATATTTTATTTTTGTAAATACCACGTGCGCTTATAGTTTGGAAATGGGCTTATTGAAAGAAGGCATCATAGATCAGGCATTGTGTGCTTGCCTTTGCTGTATGATTAAGTAAAAGAAGGCATCATAGATCAGGCATTGTGTGCTTGCCTTTGCTGTATGATTAAGTAAAAGAAGGCATCATAGATCAGGCATTGTGTGCTTGCCTTTGCTGTATGATTAAGTAAAAGAAGGCATCATAGATCAGGCATTGTGTGCTTGCCTTTGCTGTATGATTAAGTAAAAGAAGGCATAGATCAGGCATTGTGTATTTGCCTTTGCTGTATGATTAAGTAAAAGAAGGCATCATAGATCAGGCATTGTGTGCTTGCCTTTGCTGTATGATTAAGTATGTATTGAGTTGTTTTAAACTTACACAGTGGAAGGACATACAGGAGAATTACATTGAGTGGCGTGTAATGTAATTTATGTATCTTGTAGGCTTGGACCCCAAAAGATTTTTGTCAAGCACTGATAACAGTTTTCAGAACCCCTAAACATTCAGTGATAGACATGTTGAAAGTGCATGATGAAATTCCTCTCTATATGAGATTTGGTCAAAATTGTTTGAAGCATCCAGACTGTCAATTTCACACTACACTGCATAAGCCACCAGTTTGCCAGACCAGTATGCAACCCAATCCCTCATCCTCCTCACTCATTTAACTTGTACGTGAGTGCACTTTCAGTATGCAATCCAAACCCCTCGACGACGACAACGACGATTAAACACAAAATTACAATGACGGGGTCGTTGCCTGCGTATTCGGTTATGATAGTAACAATGCTATCATGAAACGCTTAATACGACCCAGACGAGAACACAGGTACGACGTAAGGACAGATATAACATGTACAACCAAGTCAATGTCCACGGCCTTTGATAACCAGTTGTGGTACACTGGCGTGTCTACCCAACCCAGGCTTGAACCCAGGGCCTCATGGTCTGTAGACAGGTATGATAACCGCTACACCACAGTTAGTCTCATCTGCTTAGTACTATGGAAACGGTATACGGACTGGTTCTATAAGCCCTCGAGGCGTAATGGGATTTAACTTTTACCTCCAATCACATTCATAAATATGTAATCACATTCTAGTCAGATAGTATCTATATATGTATAATGTTTTGACATTGTATTACCCCGTAGCATACTGTAGTAAGTGAAAAAGTATATAGATCAATTTCAGTGCTTATTTCTCCCTGTAAAAGCAATATTCTGGTATGGGAAAATGGAATATTCTCTAGTTCTCAATAATGTTTGAGGAGAAAGAAGACTGCAGCACTCTTAATTAATCTCTTACCATTGATGGAAACTTTGATGGTTCCACTGATATCCACAAAATGGACTGTTTTTCTTCAGGATGCAATTTGGGCACATAGCAGTGTCAAGGGAAATCAAATTTTCACAGATGATTTGCCTGGAAACATTCTTGGAGTCTTGTTAAGCTTATGACAAAGAATTACCTTTGATGAAGCCATTATCATTTTGTAGGTCATGATAGAGTTATGTGGGATTATAAGGATTGGTTACGCCATTCAAAACTCATGGTTTTGGATAACAATTTTAATACATATTCCTGTGTGTAGAATATGGTTCTATTTTTAGTTCCGATGCGATAGCATCAGGAACCTATGCAGTCATGATGGCAAGTTGTGTGTGTATGTATGTGTGTGTATATACGTATGTGACGGCCAGCTTGTAAAACCATTATTAAGAACGATGAACTGGATTAATGTCATGTGTAGTACACGTATAGCCCATGGTCTGTAGATGTGCCCTATTGTTTTTGATGGTGATGTCATGCATATAAATGAGTAGGCAGGGCTTAATGTAAACATTTTGAAATGTTCTTATTTTAACAACCACATGTCTGTTTTATTTCATATTTGGTTTAATTATGATGTTAGCTGGTGTGTGCATGTTGATGTAAAAATGTCATGACTTGTTCTTTTCCTTAAAAATTTGTTCCAGTAAATTATGACCACAAACTTACTGTAGCAAACAATGAGACCACTTTTCTTACTTAAAATAACTGACCAACCAGGAGAACGAATACAATGAGGCCATTGATAAGGGAGTTTGATTCTAATTACTTGTGGTTTTCAGAATAAAGAAAATAAAGAGAAAAAGTCTGACCCGACCTGCCTATTTATCAGGTTGGGTCTCACTGTTTGGAATTTTAAGGAGCACAACAACTAATGTTGAATTTCATTAATATGCATAGTGGGCGGGGCTTAATCTGATTTTGCTGAAAAGAGCTTGTAAACACGGTATCTCAAGAATGGTAAACTGGATTCATGTTATATTTGGTACACAGATAGCTCATGTTTTGCAGATGTGCTCTAATGTTTTTAGTGGTGAATTCACGCATATTAATAAGTGGGCGGTTCTTAAAGTAAAAACTTTGAAGTGATAAATAAACAACTGTGTGACAGTGTATGTCTGTTTTGTGTCGTTGGGCACGATAATGTTAGTTATTGTGTACATGCTTATGCTATCAACAGATGCCATTAGTAAGCATGGTAGGTGTGGCTTAATGTGAAAGTGCTAAATGATGTAAACACCATACTGTATCTTATGAACGGTATATCAGATTTATGCCAAATGTCGTACACAGATGAATCATGGTTTGTAAATATGTTCTAATGTTGTGGTAGAGATGTCATGAATATTATTTAGTAGGCGGGGCTTACTGAAAAATCCTTGAATTAGGATAAATGAGCAACTATTTTTGCATCATACTTGCTTTTATAATACTTTTAATTTGGTGCAAATGCTAATGATGTCAACATTTTTATTGATCTGCATGGTGAGTGTGGCCTAGGCCTATAAATAAACATCATGGAACAAATATTTCATGATATGCACTGACATCACACTTTATACAAATTTTGCAAATCAATCAGCTTCTGAAAAACATCGGAACCACAAAACCATTTGGTTCCGATTGTGTATTCTTGTTTGTTTGTTGGCATGATCCTCCCTTTACGGGAACTCGACAGGATTCCTGTATGGATATGGAGTATTGGCGCCAAGCTATTGCAGATGTTAGCTACAACAACTGCCAGTCTCATGTACCAAACAACCGCCAGTCTCATGTACCAAACGCACAATGTTTGAGATCTTTGAGTTAGGAATGCAGATAGGAAACCACAGCCCAGAAAACAAGACCACAATATTGATGTTGGGGCTAGACTCGAACTTATGACCTCAGGGTTGGGAAGATGCAGACAATACCACTGGGCCACACTGCTCCTTTCTTCAGATGCCATGAAGGCACATACTGATATGATGCGGTATCTGCCTTCCATCGAACAGCCGTCAGAAATGGTCGATGCTTTCAGCTATTGATTTGTTTAAGCTCTGTGTAGTTTAACCAGTGGGGGCTTGACATCTTAACTGATGATTGGTATCAAAACCTGAGCATCACCCCACATTTTTCTGATTATTTTACACATGTTAGACATAAATTTCCTGATCGGATTGGGAATTCTCTGTGTAAAGGTGTGACATTAGACTGTTGCTCTGAGTGACTTATTTTGATGAAATGAACACTTGTGGGGCTTATTTTGTTTGTAAAGTTACTCGATAGAGTTACTCGATAGAGTTCCTCGATAGAGTTACTCGATAGAGTCACTCGATAGAGTCACTCGATAGAGTCACTCGATAGAGTCACTCGATAGAGTCACTCGATAGAGTCACTCGATAGAGTCACTCTATAGAGTCACTCGATAGAGTCACTCATAGAGTCACTCGATTGAGTCACTCGATTGTGAAGATGCTGGAGAGTAACATGAATGGATACAATTTTAGTTGTCATTCAGGAAAGATATGGGTAAACTGTTAATTCGCTGCCTATCAAACCTGGTATATATAGGCATACAGATTAACAGTTAAACATAGAAAACGTCATGTTTTCTGTCGAGAAATAATTGTTTTTTGATGGCATTCTTCAGCAATATTTCATCTCAGTATGTGGTATGTATGTTCAATTGCATAGTGTAAACCAATGTAGCAATAATGACAACAATCATAAGGTGAATAACATTAAGAAACACAACAAAGTGAGCCTCCCCTTCCTCCCTCCCAACTCTCTCATTGCCCATTCCGATTTCTAGATTGATGATCACATGCTGTCCAGAAGGTTAACCCCTCTCATTCAGTCATTACCCATCCTTCATTTCTAGATTCATGATCACATGCTGTCCAGAGGGTTAACACCTCTCATTCAGTCATTGCCCATCCTTTATTCTAGATTCATGATCACATGCTGTCCAGAAAGTTAACACCTCTCATTCAGTCATTGCCCATCCTTCATTTCTAGATTTATGATTACACGTTGTCCAGAACGTTAACCCCTCTCATTCAGTCATTGCCCATCCTTTATTCTAGATTCATGATCACATGCTGTCCAGAAAGTTAACACCTCTCATTCAGTCATTGCCCATCCTTCATTTCTAGATTTATGATTACACGTTGTCCAGAACGTTAACCCCTCATTCAGTCATTGCCCATCCTTTATTTCTAGATTCGTGATTACACGTTGTCCAGAACGTTAACCCCTCTCATTCAGTCATTGCCCATCCTCATTTCTAGATTCATGATCACATGTTGTCCAGAAGGTTAACCCCTCTCATTCAGTCATTGCCCATCCTTCATTTCTAGATTCATGATGATCATTCAGTCATTGCCCATCCTTCATTTTGATTCATGAATGTTAACCCCTCTCATTCAGTCATTGCCCATCCTTCATTTCTAGATTCATGATCACATGTTGTTCAGAAGGTTAACCCCTCTTATTCAGTCATTGCTCATCCTTCATTTCTAGATTCATGATCACATGCTGTCCAGAGGGTTAACCCTCTCATTCAGTCATTGCCCATCCTTCATTTCTAGATTCATGATCACATGTTGTCCAGAAGGTTAACCCCTTTCATTTAGTCATTGCACATCCTTCATTTCTAGATTCATGATCACATGCTGTCCAGAGGGTTAACACATCTCATTCAGTCATTGCCCATCCTTCATTTCAAGATTCATGATCACACGTTGTCCAGAAGGTTAAGAAGTTAGTCTTTGAGGAGAAGAACTTATATTTACTCCTGGGCAGCCCCCTCCTCTTTCATTCCTTGGATGTACCCCTCGGGGCATAGCAAGTCTTGAAGGGCCATTCTATATTTGTGCAATGAAGCCAAAATTGTAATGAGAAGCTGGATTATATAATATGTACTTAAGATTGTATAGAAGTAGTAAAAAATGTATATTTCTTGAGATACTCTGTAAATGAAATGATTGTAATTCTGGACAATATATCTGATAGTAGATGAAGGAGTTTGATGTTTTGTATGTAGTTGGTAGCAGCACCAAGTATGCAGATGCTACCTCTTCATCACTTGTTGTAAACGTTCAGTCTATTCCCACGGATAATAATCCATGGGAATAAACATCACATGCTGCTTATTCATACAGGTCAATTTAGACGGACTCCTTAATTGTGCTTGACAGTTGGCCTATGGTGCCTGCACAGAAAGAAGGATTTTTTTGTGGGTGCATTGAAGGTTTCAGGGGCTCACAATTCCCTGATGTTATGATCGCACATATCTTCACGCTCATCCATGCAAACAAGCAATTTGTATTGCTTATTCGCACGTATATTCACGCTTATCCATGCAAACAAGCAATTTGTATTGCTTATTTCGCACGGTATTTACGCTCATCCGTGCAAACAAGCAATTCGTATCGCTTATTGGCACGGTATTCACGCTTATCCGTGCGAACAAGCAATTCGTATCGCTTATTGGCACGGTATGCATGCTCATCCGTGCAAACAAGCAATTGGTATCGCTTATTGGCACGGTATTCACACTTATCCGTGCGAACAAGCAATTCATATCGCTTATTGGCAGGGTATTCACGCTTATCCGTGCAAACAAAGCAATTCGTATCGCTTATTGGCACGGTATTCACGCTCATCCGTGCGAACAAGCAATTTGTATTGCTTATTCGCACGGTATTCACGCTCATCCGTGCGAACAAGCAATATGTATTGCTTATTCGCACAGTATTCACGCTCATCCGTGCAAACAAGCAATTCGTATCGCTTATTGGCACGGTATTCACGCTCATCCGTGCGAACAAGCAATTTATATTGCTTATTCGCACGGTATTCACGCTTATCCATGCAAACAAGCAATTTGTATTGCTTATTCGCACGGTATTCACGCTTATCCATGCGAACAAGCAATTTGTAGTGCTTATTCGCACAATATTCATGCTCATCTGTGCAAACAAACAATTCGTATTGCTTATTCGCACGGTATGCAGGCTCATCCATGCGAACTAGCAAACTGTATTGGTTATTCGCATGGAATTGAATAGCCACAACCTGTTACAAAAGCTACTCAGAAAATCTTTTGCCTGCTATTTACAATTTTTTCATTCATTTTTTGTAGCTTCAGATAGTTGTCTCATGTAGATGGACTTAACGGGAAATTTTGTATGGATGCATTTACAATTTAGTGCTGCATGCTCTGTTTTTTAGATACATGCTTGGATTATACCAGGGAGTTGTTAAGAACTCCCTGATTATACTCAGCACAGTTTGTTAAGTAGATTAAAGGAGAAGAAAGTCTGATACCATTATTATATCATATGATAGAGGATGCAAATCTAAACCAACTGCCAAACACACCAAATCAAAATTGTATTTCTATCTCAAGTTATTATATTTGAAATCCACACATGGAGGTTGTCATTTTGTTTAAATCTGTGCTGGAATCTTCTGCATGATGACATAGTTTTTATTCCAAAATGATAAAAAAAGATTAACAACAAGTTTTTTTAATCTCATTTGTACACAAAAATGCCCTTGACCCTTACAAAAAAAAAAAAAAACCTTTCATAAGCTAAAAAACTTGAGAGAGATTATATAAGGCATTCCAAGATCCTGCTGGGGTGATGACATAATCTGCATGTTTTAGAATCAAAATGGTGGCTCTCATAGTAGTAGCATTAAGATTTGTAATAATTCAGACAATGTGACAGATTACTTTGAGCAAATGTTCTTCAGGAAAATAAGTCTTGCAACCCCCTCCCTCCTCTCTAACCCGTCCTCTCTAACCCGTCCTCCCCAGCGCTCAAAGTCTCGTTACACCCCTGGGTAGGCCTACATAAAACCTAATCATAAGATTTGTTATTTTCACATCTTATTATGTGAAATAAGCATTATGTCAGACTTGATGTCTCCTTTAATACTCATGGATGTAGACATAATATTTGTGTTTATGAAATGAAAGAGAATTCAATGACAGATAATATGTACATAACGATGATGATGATTATATATTGTACAAATGATGTATTTATATTAGCTGTATATATTAGCCAATTTACAGAACATTTTCATTGTCGTAATGATAAGCAGCAGACCTGGAAGTAATCGATTATAACAATTTCTTAGGTAAAAATGATATTTAAAATGATAGATAACTTAAATTTGTTATATAAATCCTGCGAACTAAAATATTATTTTTTATTGGGGGGGGGGAAGGGGAGGGGGAAGGGGGAGAAGTAGATATGGGAAGTACACTTTTTTGTGTATGTATGTAGGGAGTGGGTTTTATTTCTGTGTGCGCATTTTTTGCTTGTATACATACAAATTCTTGTGTGTATGAGAATTAACACCATGTGTACAAATATTATTACGATCTGTAAGAAAAGCATTGTACACAGTGAATTATATATATATGTTTTATATCATGTATGTCAAAGAAAAATTGTTGCATTTTTGAAAAGGGGCCTTCAAGTACTTTGTTCAGCTTTTCAGATACTTGAAATAAGTTTTGGTTAAATATTTATTTTAATTTTCTTTTCTATTTTATTTTTCTTGATTTTTTTGGTCAGATTTTGATTGATTGAGAGAAAATTATATTTTATAAGATATATAATAGTGACATCATCATGTCTCGTAGAGATGTGATTTTAATGTATAATGTGGATGCTCATGTGTTGTGTTGAATTAGTCCAAATAATGGTTTTCTTTCAATGGTGTAAATTTTTATCAGCATTGGAAACAAGAATAAATTTGAAATTTATTTACAATTTGTATTGTTTGTTGTAGTCTTTATTGCATACAAACCTTGGTTTTGAGGAAGATAATCAGTAATACACATGTAATACATATGTATTACACATATACTACATATGTATTACATGTGTAATACATATGCATATGTAATACATATGTATTGCATGTGTAATACATATGTATTACATATGTAATACATGTCGATGTGCATATGTGTAAGGTCCCAATCGGGGACATTTATTTGATAACACACCTTCCAATCAGGAACCACCTACCCAGTGACGTAACGACTTACCTGGGGGTCCGGGGTGAAAGATTAGATGGGGCCCATCAAGTTAGTGAAACGATTAACTGTGACATGAGTATATGTGGGTCAAGGGTTATACTCCATTCTTAAGATGGCAATCAAAGGGGTGTAAATGTTCACTAAACAGCAATTATTCAATGGGGGAAACTTTCTCTTAGTTGCACAGTCAGGATTTCGACAACGGGGGAGGGGGGTCTTTTCAAGAATAATAGACCTTTTGTAACAGACGAATAGTTTACCCACCACCTACATGAGCAATTATGAAAAGCGAAACAGAAGAATAACATTTTGTTGCAAAATCGAAAAGCCCTGCAACCTTTTTATTAAACAAAAACCTTTTCTTTCTTGACCTTCTTTCTACACCTGGCATTTTTTGTTATGTCTAAGGGGGTGTCCAACACCAAATCCCTTGGCTACACTGTGGGCCCCTCTCCCTGACGGAATTCCATAGTATGGTGAAATATTCGAGGATGATACATGTTTGAGTAAGAAAATGCATTTTGGTTAAAAAACAAATTGCTTAAATTTGGTTGAAAATGGGCCAAATTTCTTAATTAAAATTCTAAAAGTTGCCCAAACTTTGATAGACATAAGCCAAAGGTGATTGATAAATGCTCAGATTGGTTTACATTTTGCAGAATTTCGGTTGAAAATGACCGAAAATCCACCCAAATTTGCTTTAAAATGCCCAAATTTGGTTAGAAGTCGCCCAAAGTGTGTTGGAAATAGCCAGAATGAGGTTGAAAATTCCCTGATTTGTGCAAATTTGGCCTGAATTTGGTTGAAAGAGTTCCCACTATTTAAAAAAAAATAGAAAACACAGTTAAAGATCGCAGATATATAGTGCTTGTATGGACTAAGGTTTGTTGGAACTCGGCAATATGTATTAGTTAAAGTCGTCAAAAATTGGTTGAAAATTGTCCATGTAATCAAATTGGTTATAGTCATTCACTTTTGTCAGTTTGTTCGACAGCTTAGTCACTGGTAGTATTGGACATTTTTTGGGTAGAAGGCCCCCTCCCCCCTCCCTTCCCCCCTCTTCTTTTTCGAATCATAGGGATTTTGAATCATAGGGATTTCTTCTTCGAATCATAGGGATTTCTTCTTCTACGAATCATAAGGATTTCTTCTTCATTCTCAACGTATCTCGTCTGATTAAAACGTCGCAAGTCGTTCACACATCTCTCTATTACCGACCAACTCTTGTGGAACGTTTCTTCAGGGATGATCAATGCACATTCGCAAAGACAATGCAGCAGTTAATTACTGCCGTGTTTCCAACTCGTGACGACGTTGTTTCGAAGTGACTTTGGCGATTGCTCTGAGATAATGCACCCCACTTGGGTAGACGTGTTTTATGTCCTCCGCACATCCACAAATTAAGAAACCGTTTAAAAATCTAAAAGATTGCAAGGAACCATTTAAATACTGTGCCATGTTGCCATAACGTTGACTGAAGAAAAAAGTCAACGACATTAGTTTTTATTGAGGTACATACACGTAACAGCAGTTGAAGAGTCCGATTTGCAAACAAACGCGATTGGGGGTTTTAGGGGTGAAATCGATGAAAAGGAAGCCATATGGCTCTCGCGTGGCATCGGCATAGGCTTCTGGGACGAATCGTTAGAGTTCTCACCAGATCCATTACCAAGGATTACAGATTGGTCTATTATAAATGCATCATTCAAGCAGATCTTACGACCCTCCGGTACGGTTATTAAAAAAGCGCCACCACCAACTCTCTGACGTCATCTCTGCTCTACTGAGGTTAAAAGAGGTAGACGAGAGTTGAGTTGATTCATTTTATAAAGGTCTCAAACCAAACATGGGTATTCTAAACGAGGAAGATGCATTTGTGTGGAATCGCTTATGGTGGCCTATGCTTGCAAAAGCTTGATTGGTTGACTTCTGGATAGGCTCCTTTTATGTCTTATGACATCAAACCTTAACCTCACCTAATCTAAACCTTACCGAACCTAATGACGTAGTATTGACGTCATAAAAAGACACCCGGTCGATCCTCTCACAGTCACAGTCTGACAGTATAAAAGCAAATCTTTTTGACATACGACCTGGCACCACACACGACACTCGAGAGAATTGCTAATACATATGCAACAGATGACGTCATATGCAAATTTTAAGTGTCTTGCAAATAGACAGTCGCATGCTGCACACACACCCACATTTCTTTCAATGGAGATATCGCCACGACCATATGCCCGATTTCCCGGAAAACAGGGGACACTTTTTAGAGAAATGTTAAAAATTCAGTACATTAGAGAGAAAATTTACCTCTTGTCCACCCACTTTTTGAATAAGAGGCCATTCCCCCTCCCCTCCCCTCCCTCTTCCCCCTCCCTACCTCCTCCCCCAACTTTCCATATGAGAATGGCCCTGTACATGGGCACAGGCGACTGTAAAAAAAAATAGTTGTAGGGGCAAAATACGAACATCTTTTGTTCGTACATTTTCTTTGTACATTTAATTCAATACAAAAAAGATTGATTAGCAAATCATGGGGACGTACTATATGAAATCCCCTCCGCCGCCCCTGATATTGAAGATTTGGAAAAGAGCATGTCATTCTTAATCTGTTAAAGGAAAAATAAAGTCCGATACAATCAACATTTGATCAAAACCAACTACTAAAAGTCAAACTCGTATTCCTTATCTCAAGTTATTCATGTTTGAAGTCGATACATGAAGCTGCCATTTTCTACAATTATGTATCGAAATCGTATGCACAATGGTAATGCGCCGCGGAGAAGGGGAGGGTGTGTGTGTGGGGAGGGGGGGGGGGGGATGTAAATCATAAGAAGGAAAACCTGCAATTTTGCTACAAGTGCTGTCGCAACAGGAACCGTGGAGCAATTTTTGAAGTGGGGGTTGAAGAAGTAAAAATGACGAAAATAAAAGACACTATCACATTCATATTAAACCCTGTACTAATTCCCAACCATATTAGTACGTATAGTGTTAGGGGTGGGGGTTAAGTTCCGTCACTGACGCTGCTAATCAGGAAATTTCGTTCATTTTTTGGCACTTTCCTCACAATTTCGATGAATTGTTTGACAATTTTCTGGAAATTTCGTTTATTTTGGGGCAATTTTCTGGAAATTTCGTTCATTTTCGGGTACTTTTCTAACAATTCGGTGAATTGACAAATTTTGGGAAATTTTGTTCACATTTTGGCAATTTTCTGGAAATTTCATTCATTTTTGGGCACTTTCCTTTAAATTTAGACGAATTGTTTGACAATTTTCAAGAAATTTGACCAGAATTTCAGATAATTTAACCAAATGTTTCTTGAATTTTACAACAATTTTGGGAAATATTCTTCGATTCTACGGAAATTGCCTTCATTTTTGGCAATTTTCTTTAATTTTCCAAAAAAAACCTTCATTTTTAGGCGATTTGCGAGGAACTTTATATTATTTTTCGACTCGAGAAATAATATGTTGACATATTTCACCAAAATTTCAAATAATTTGACATGTTCCCAATTTCCCCTGCTACCGTGAAAAGGTGATATCCTCTTAGTCCATATCATTTCTTTTTGCACAGCAAAATAGTGGGGATTAAAGCCCCCGCTTTTTCCACCACCCCTCCCATCTCCGCGGTCCCTGTGCAAAACATATAAACAACAAATCATGTCCACTGAAACTGATAATTAGAAAGAAAGAAAAACCCCATAATGAGCGACAAATGGAGGCATGTCATGTATATAATTAATGTTGACTGTGCCTCCTCCGCACCCCCTTCATACCTCCCAACAATAATATTTATATGCCTTGATTCATATATGCCATGAATTTGTATGGAAATAAACAAAGTAGTAGTCGTTGAGGGTACTTTGAGAATTTGCGTCAAAATCATTTATCCTCTTTGATATCAGCAGAAAAGTGAGAAACATAAGGAAAATGTATCATTGCCCAGCAGACATCACAGATTTGTTGTAAGATTGTCGTAATTTCAAAAATGCTATTAAATATTGCATTTTATCCAACTTTCATCATTTTTGTGATATTATCATGCATGCTTTTAGGTATATTTGGAAGTATTTTAGCTAGGTTGTGCCTGATATCCATGCATAAACGTTCGAGACAATGATCTTTACCGTAAGTATTTATGCAGCTTGCTCTGAGGTTTTAGAGATGTCCCATCTGATTACAGCGTGATTATTTTTAAAAGAAGTGGCGGCCACAAGAACTGAAAATATTTAGTTAAGTAGATCACATGAATTTGTTTGTTCATGTTTCTAAACAAAGTAAGCATGCAATATCACGTCGAATTTATCTTTATACAGAGAGTGGGCCTTTATACAGAGAGTGGGCCTTTATACAGCTAGTGGGCCTTTATACAGAGAGTGGGCCTTTATACAGAGAGTGAGCCTTTATACAAAGAGTGGGTCTTTATACAGAGAGTGGGCCTTTATACAGAGAGTGGGCCTTTATACAGAGGGTGGGCCTTTTTACAGAGAGTAGGCCTTTATACAGAGAGTGGGCCTTTATACAGAGAGTGGGCCTTTATACAGAGAATGGGCCTTTATACAAAGAGTGGGCCTTTATACAAAGAGCGGGCCTTTATACAGAGAGTGGGCTGACACACAGAAAGTGGGCCGACCTACAGAGAGTGGCCGACATACAGAGAGTGGGCCGACCTACAGAGAGTTGGCCGACCTACAGAGAGTGGGCCGAACTACAGAGTGTGGGCCGACATACAGAGAATGGGCCGACATACAGAGAGTGGGCCGACATACAGAGAGTGGGCCGACCCACAGAGAGTGGGCCGACCTACAGAGAGTGGGCCGATATACAGAGAGTGGCCCGACCTACAGAGAGTGGCCCGACCTACAGAGAGTGGGCCGACCTACAGAGTGTGGGCCGACCTACAGAGTGTGGGCCGACCTACAGAGAGTGGGCTGATATACAGAGAGTGGGCCGATATACAGAGAGTGGGCCGACATACAGAGAGTGGGCCCACCTACAGAGAGTGGGCCGACCTACAGAGAGTAGGCCGACCTACAGAGAGTAGGCCGACCTACAGAGAGTAGGCCGACCTACAGAGAGTAGGCCGACCTACAGAGAGTAGGCCGACCTACAGAGAGTAGGCCGACCTACAGAGAGTAGGCCGACCTGCAGAGAGTAGGCCGACCTGCAGAGAGTAGGCCGACCTGCAGAGAGTAGGCCGACCTGCAGAGAGTAGGCCGACCTGCAGAGAGTAGGCCGACCTGCAGAGAGTAGGCCGACCTGCAGAGAGTAGGCCGACCTGCAGAGAGTAGGCCGACCTGCAGAGAGTAGGCCGACCTGCAGAGAGTAGGCCGACCTGCAGAGAGTAGGCCGACCTGCAGAGAGTAGGCCGACCTGCAGAGAGTAGGCCGACCTGCAGAGAATAGGCCGACCTGCAGAGAGTAGGCCGACCTGCAGAGAGTAGGCCGACCTGCAGAGAGTAGGCCGACCTGCAGAGAGTAGGCCGACCTACAGAGAGTAGGCCGACCTACAGAGAGTAGGCCGACCTACAGAGAGTAGGCCGACCTACAGAGAGTAGGCCGACTGCAGAGAGCAGGCCGACCTACAGAGAGCAGGCCGACCTGCACAGAGAGTAGGCCGACCTACAGAGAGTAGGCCGACCTACAGAGAGTAGGCCGACCTACAGAGAGTAGGCCGACCTACAGAGAGTAGGCCGACCTACAGAGAGTAGGCCGACCTACAGAGAGTAGGCCGACCTACAGAGAGTAGGCCGACCTACAGAGAGTAGGTCGACCTACAGAGAGTAGGCTGACCTACAGAGACTGGCTACGCCCCTGTTAACATGGCAACTATCTTTGTGAATCACTTGATTTGTTGCATTTGTTATTTTAGCCACGTGAAATAAAGATCTTGTCAGGTGCACAAATACCTTGCATGCCACTAAACTGCTAAAACAGTATATCTGTGGTCTTTTATGTAACGTGCCGGCGGGGATTTATAGTTAAGGGTCAAGTTGCACCCATGGCGAAATTATATTAGTAAATTAAAGCAAGGATGTAGCAAAGTTTTTAGTTTGGGATGGGCGGTTCTGCTGGCTGTATGCGCTTTGCGCATTCGGCGTGGGGCCTAGGGGATCTCCCAAAGAAGCAATGCGTTTTAGTGGATTAGAGGGTGCCTAAAAACGTCTAATACTGTAATCGATCACCACTGTCAACGTCTACTCATTTGAAAAGATCGGTCCTTCGTGGGGAGGGGTGGGGAGGGGGCGATCGCCGTCCTGGCTACGCACCTGAATCTAAGTAGTGGAATATACCAGTATACATATTCCAGAAATAATCTGTCACGATTAATCTATGAGGTTAAATATCGCTCAGATAATTTGGTGATGAATTTGCAACTCTACTGAATGTTAAATTTTTGTGAACTTTTTTGGAAATTTTCTTATATTTTCGATTTTCGGGGTATTTTCTTTAATTTTCGGGAAATGTCCTTCATATTCGGGAAATGTTGTTTTAATACGTGTACTAAAATTTGTAAGAAAATTCAACTTGAACGCCCGGTGATTAAAGATGTTTTCAAATCAATGTTCTCTACAAGTTATGAAGAATTCATGTAGTTTAATCTTTTCCCTGACGTCATATCATGATCATGTCCAAACTTATTTTAGCACCTCTTATCTTACTCTGCAAGATAGTAAATAAGGTCTTGATTAGGCCTGTATAGAATAACAACTACTGTTTTCCGGTGAGTTTATTTATTTTGATTACTTCTATAGACTGATAGAAGCAAATTATTTTTATTTAAGGATGAAAACAATATCTATCAAAGCCGACAGGTCACCATCCGATCATTCTTAATTTGAATACAAGCTGAAGGGGTATTAGGGTGTTTCAACTGACGTCACATGTCACGTGACTTTGTTTATATCGCCATTTTGTCGATCAAAACCACTGTCGTCTGCTGTACATTTAATTAGACTATAACATACCTTCGCATGTTGTTATATAAGATTATTTTGCAAGATAATTATGCTGGAATCTTGCTGTATTGTTGGTTGCACTAACAGATGTGTGTGGGGAATAAAACTACATTTTCTCGATTTCCATCTGATCCTGATCGACGTTTGAAGGGTTTCTGCCGATCTGCTGTACGACGCAACGGCTTTCAATTCGGGCTTTCAACCTACGGTAGGCCTTACACGATTTGCAGCGAGAACTTTATATCAGGTATGTTAGGCTTTGTCTGAGTTAAAGTTACTCTTCGTATACCCGGTGAAAATATAACTTACTTAAGAAAAATATGAAGAAAAATCGGAAGCGAGAAAAAAACTGCAATCAGTAAAAATCGCTAAACTAGTACTGGTAGGTTAACATGTAGTATGTTTGCTGTACGTGCGATGTAATTGAGCTGTGTGAAGACGCGTGAAACGCAATGACGCCGCTGCCCGGCGAAATGGAGTACACTTGAGTTAAAGTCACATAATGAAATCCCTCTATGGAGGCAGTGGATGTTGTGTTAATTTTGTACCTGTATCTCACGCAAACAAGGCGTAAATTTATACTACGTACAAATTATGAAATGCTTTATTTGATGTATGATTATTTTCTATACACTTAATGGTGCCACAACCTAACACAGACGGGTGATCGACGTAAATTATTTTCAGTTTTCTTTGATGCACGTAATACATGGCAATACAGCTTTAATAACCAAGGGTGGACCGAGAAGGGAGAGGAGGATGGGGGGGGGGGGGACATGGAATCCCTAAAATGTTTCCAATGATGCTTTTTTTACCATGAGATAAATCTTGGGCACGTTTTACGTAAATTTCCTTCCAATTTTGGGGGAAATTTTGACTTAATTATTGGGAAATCTTTTTCAATTTTTGTGAAATTTCCTTCATTCTCGTGCAATTTTTGGTATATTTTCTTCATTTTGGCGAAATTTTTCTTCAATTTGCGATTAATTTTCATCAATTGTCGGTAAATTTGCTTCAATGTTTGGGAAATGTCTTTCAATTTTGGGCAATTTCCGTATTTCTTTTACAGTTTTCTTTAATTTTCGGACAATCTATTTTGGGGCAATTTTTCTTCAATTTTTGGTACATTTCTTCAATTTTTGGTAAATTTCCATCAATGTTTGGAAAATTTCCGTATTTCTGAGCTACTATTTCTTCCATTTTCGGGAAATTTTCAATAATTTTCGGGAAATTTCATTCAATGTTTGTGAAGCTAAAGAATAAGAAAGCTACAGGCAAGAATAGTATAACTGCCGAGTTGTTAAAAGCTAATATGCACATCAGTATTATGGCTTGAAAAGCTATTCAGAATTGTATGGGAAAAGGAAGTTATACCAAAACCATGGAAGCAAGGACTGATAACAAAAATACCTAAGAAAAGCAATACTACTGTATGCGATAAGTGGCGCGGAATAACATTAACATCCCTACCAAGCAAAAGATCTGGAAGAATTTTAATCGACAGAATTAGAAACGGTGTTGACAGTAAGATGAGAGATGAAGAGACTGAATTTAGAAGGGGAAGAAATACCACCGAGCAATTTTTCATCCTGCGCAACATTCTTGAACAGGTGGCTGAATGGCAGTCAACCATATATATCGCCTTTGTTGACTTCGAGAAGGCGTTTGACTCAGTGCACAGAGAAAGCCTCTGGAAAATAATGGCAGCCTATGGTATTCCACAAAGATAATAGGTTTGATTAAAACGTTATATGAAGACAGTGAATGTGCAGTTATAGATGATGGTGTGAAATCTGAATGGTTTCAAGTCAAAAGTGGTGTAAAGCAAGGTGATATAATGTCAGGGTTACTTTTTCTGATGGTAGTAGACTGGATGATGAGGAAAATGACTGATGATAACAGGAATGGAATTATATGGAAGTTCATGTCTACCCTTGAGGACTTCAATTTTGCTGTAATATTGCTCTACTTTTATCTACATATCAACACATGCAAACCGAAGTGACCAGGCTCAATCAGTAGTCTGCACAAACTGGGCTAAGAATTAATCAGGATAAGACAGAGCTTATGAAAGTTAACAGCAAATGTGCAAACAAAGTTTATATCGATAACCAACAACTAAATGAAATAAACGAGTTCAGATACCTTGGTGCAACAGTAAGCTTAAAAAGAGGTGGCGAGAAAGATATCCAAAACAGAATCTCTAAAGCAAGAGTAGCATTTATGAAATTAAATAAGATATGAAACTCAAGCACATTCTCAATATATACAAAAATACGACTGTTTAACTCTCTTGTTAAATCTGTATTCTTGTATGGTTGCGAGGCATGGAGACTTAATGTAGCAGATTTCCTTAATTCTCGTGCATTTTTTCCTTCAATTTTCGAGAATTTTTTTTCATTTTGGAGCAATTTTTCTTCGATTTTAGGTACTATGTATCTTTAATTTTTTGGAATTTTCATTTTCGCGGCATCTTAATCAATTTTTGGAAAATTTCCTTCATTTTTGGCGCAATTCTTTTTCGATTTTCGGTAACTTTTTATCAATTATCAAGAAATGTTGCAAAATTTTACTAAAATTTCCAGTGATTTTAGCAAAAATGTCTTTATAAGACCATGCACCTTTGTCCCAATATGTTCCGTTAATCGTGTCAAAACTGATCGATCACATATCCGCAGGACGAGGGGTCTACATTTGTTATCGATAACATCACAAATTTCTAGCAATCAATAAGGAAAATGAATTTATTAATGTATTTATCGGACGATACCTGAGAAAGGAGAGAGAAAGAAAGAAGGAGAGGTGGTTAGGAGGGGGTGATGGGGAGGTGGGAGGGAGGGATATATATATATATATATATATATATATATATATATATATATATATATATATATATATATATATATATATATATATATATATATATATATATATATATATATATATATATATATATATATATATATATATATATATATATATATATATATATATATATATGTATATGCTGCTAATATCAAGCAATTTATTTCTGCTATTATATGTTAATCACTTGTTGATATCGAGCAATTTATTTCTGCTATTATATGTTAATCACTTGTTGATATCGTCAATTATTTGCTACTATCATTCACAGGCTGTGGCGTAGCCAGAGGTGCAAGGCGACCCCCTCCACCCCCTCCATCCCCACCCTTCCAATATTTTAATCCGTCGGTTCAGATTGGTGCCGTCGGTTCAATAAGCATTCCAGGTGCTTATTATATTTTGGTTTTAAAAGGGCACTTTTTCAGGAAAATGTTTTTCGGTAATAATATATTAAACTTTTGTGCGATTTTGTATTTAAATACATGAACTAAGACACAGAAAATGAGAGAGAGGGGGAAGTGGGTGTCGGAGGGCACGTGATACAGAACAGGCTCATTTTAAAAGTTTGACAACATTCACACAAGTTTGTACTAAATTATTGAAAACCTTTTTTTTAGACAACCCAAATTTTTCAAAGAGTGACGATAAACCTAACCATGTACAAACGTAAACAATAAAGCATTATATTTCGACATTACGCCTTTTCATGATTTTATTGTTTTGTATGTTGTATTATAGCTCTCTTTGAATGAATTTTGATTTGTATAATACACCTTCTTACCATGCGTTGTGACATACTTTTTGCTCTTGAAATGTCAATTTTGCGAGAACTTCCGGGTGCTTCGCCCCGCCCCCTGGACCCTACCTGGACCCCACCAGGGGCCCTTGAGCGGGCCCCTGGACCCTATGCCCATAAATCGAGCGCTTTGCGCTCGAAGTGACACCGTCTGTGTTAAACTCGACTACACGGCAACTAAATATCTTGTCGGTTCAATTCAATTCTCCGCCCCCTTCCATAAAATTCTGGCTACGCCACTGTTCACAGGGCCGCCGAGAGAATCGCCCCGGTACAAACTAACATATTACAAAAAAAGTATGAAAAGAGTCCAATTCATACCGTTTTTTTTTTCATTGTCTGATTGCCACGCATGAGTTTTCACCAATTTTTGCCCATGTGGTTGGGTTTTTATGGTCATTTTACTTTTTGGATCCCCGACAAAATATACAGGTGCACATATGGTGGTCTACTGAGCCAGGGCCCCGGAAGAACTAGCCCCCTGTCGGGTGTCCCCCCTTCTTGGTGGCACTGGTAAAGGACTTGCTATACATCTCCATACCAGGACACTGCTACTTCAATGTTTCATTCCGATCAACTCGCTTTTGCAGACCAATTCAAAACAGTTTCTCCTTCATCAATGCTTATGGCATAGACCATCACATTTAGATGAGCTTTCGTCAGTTTGTAAAAATGCTTATTTTCTATAAGGCTATAAATTTATAATAGCAGGGAAGTGTCTCTTTAATGGCACGATATAGCATAATTCCGGGCCTCATTGCAAGGTGACAATACAATTTTAATATTTGGTGGATGGTAGTGGGTTGCGGGGGAAGGGGAGGGGGGGGGAGGGGGGGGGGAGTGTGTGTGTGTGGGGGGTTGATACCTTTTGCATACTTGAAATAATGATTAATGTAATTTTTGGCCATTTGATGTCAGTCTTCAGCAATTTATTCTTTGAGTTTGGGGAGGGTATAAATGGGAGGAATTTTTGTTACTGATGTTGTTTTCCGGTCTCTGCATCCCCTTCTAATATAGGTATTCGAATCTTTCTCAAATTGCTGTCAGCATCGGTGTGATGACAGCGAGGGGTACAATCCCCCGTCGTTGGGTACACATAGCTCCTTTAAATAAATAAGCAAGAACCTAGGCTAACTACCATAAAACTCTTTCTAGTGGGTTTTATTAAAAGAAGAGTATGATTGCGGATTTTAAATGTATGTTTAATTATTTAGTTATATAAATAGGCCCACAGCAAATGACAATAAATAACTTGCAATAACGTATAGAGTGGATCACGTGCAATAATGTTATATTTGAACAACACAATTGTTATCATTTAAAAAAAAGGGACAAATTGAACGAGGTGTGAATTTGTTGCGATAGTAGCATTGTTACTATATACGCATACAATTGGCCAGTGTATATGCGTTGTGGAATAGAATATAATTAGATTTATTCGAAAAATACCAGACAAAATGTGTACAGTTAGAAACGGTTCGATGGGATCTTGGGAGCCGGAGTCCATAGACTTTAGAGACCTTACACACATAAGCGTTATTTTTCATTCAAAAGTGTGTGTAAGTGGAGGAGGGGAAGGGGGTCGTCAATCGCCCTATAAATACAAAAGATCACCATATCAAAGATATAAGTACGGAGAAAAGTGTAGGAGGGGGAAATTTCCCCCTTGCACCCCAAATCAGGACAGGCGCACAGCCAGGCAAGGGAGGATACAAGTAAGAAGGGGGAGGGGGAGATGGGAAGTCTCACCCTCCAAAAAAGGACCGATATTTTCAAATGAGTAGTTTTTCTCTGGTTTTTATCATTTTCAATATGATTCTAAATGTGTACTTAACTGATATATCGGGCAATCGAATACAATATTAGACGTTTTTAGACATCATCTAGCTACCAAAATGCATAGCGTGTGCAAAGCGTATACAGCTGGCAGATCCGTCCCCCCCCCCTCCCCTCCACGCCCAAATAAAAACCTAGCTACACTTTTCAATCAGGGAAGGACCGCGGAGAAGAGGGATATGGGGGGGGGGGACTTTTACCCCCACTTGTTTTTCTTCTTCTATATGGACTTCAACGATTTGAATGCCACTACATCGCTTACTCGGGATTTGCATCACGCTTCAGCAAAAAGGCAGCAAAGTTTTTGAGATGATGGGATCCCTTCACTCCAACATATCTGCTCAAAACAATGTGCTTCTACCGGGTGTCGAAGTGCGACTCAAACTGCATCGAGGCAAGGACTCCTTTTGTTTGACGTCGGGAGCTGCAGATGCCGACTTTCGCGTATTTATCTTGGACGCCATTCTCTACGTGCGCAAACTGACGTGCAGCGACACCCACGTGCTCAACGACCTCTTCACTCTCAACAGAGAATGGACCAAGTACAAGATCCGACGCAATATCATCCGAAAATTGCATTAAGACATTCAAGAAAGAGAGTTGCAGTTGGAGGCTACCGTAGAGTTCAAGGCTACCATCCAGAGCAACATCCCAAAAGAAGTACAGTACACCAAAGTTGGTCAACGACATGAGCTATACAATGCATGGACAGTCGGCCAACGGCACACGTGAAGACATACCAGACAGGCGTGATCCTCAGACAAGCCAATCAGGGGCACGTACAGAGCCAAGAACTAAACAACACGTATCTGTCTGGGTTGTTGGAAACCAATCAGGACGTGTTTTTACAAACCTGTGTTCATGAACACCGTTGAGAACCAGAACAATCTGAACACCGTCAAAAACCAATCAGAACAAGCTTATTATTGCGTTTGGAGGAAAAAAACTGGTTGGGGCCGTAGACAGAATAAAACCACCAGCGTTGACAATTTTCAATCATTCGATCAGCTAGATCTTCATCAACAATGACGACTACTCTATATAACTATTTTAACGTTATCGAGACCAACGAGGTGTGAGGTTTCGACGATGTCTCGTCTACAACCAGATAACAGAAGACTGGGGCTTCGACAATGTTTCTCCAACAACATCAGCGGAAAACTGGGACTTGGAAAGAGCCGGATTTTAAAGTCCGAACAGCAACCCGTGGGCAGCAACAATGAACAAGAAACGATGGTCTTGCTAGCTAATGGATAATGGGCCAAAGTGGCAGCATCCCTTGACGAACAATGGCCGGAGGAAGAAAGCGAACAAGAAAAGAAAGAGCAAGAAGTAATTAAAGAAAGAAAGAAGAAGAAAAGAAAAATAAGAAGAAAAAACAAAGAAATGCACCTCCAGGTGCAAAAATGGTATGAAGCCATCAGCAGCGATGTACAGAAAGCAAAGATCAAGATGGAGGTAGTGGAGGTTGGCAGGAGCACAGACCGAAGACCACCACCGTTGTGAAAGCTCATACTGCCCGAAGACGTAAGCAGGAGAAGGCACAACATTACAAATTAATTAAATAAAGAGAAAATTAATTTTTGACATTTTTATCGTTTGTGAGTGTATTTTTATATTTTTTGTAACGTTTATGTGTGACATTATTATCGGTTGTAACGTCCATACTTGTAATGTGTCACGTCTTTTTTTACCCTCCCCCCCCCCCCCAACAAACCCTGGGAGACTCCCCACCAACCAATGACAAATAGGGAGACGGTCGTATATAAGCCAATTCCTCAAAAAGGGAAACGGTCGTGTAATAAAATTCGGGAAGGCTATACAGCTAGTGACCAATCAGAAGACAGCATTAAGAAACGAATATGCAAGTTTGTCAAGAATTAAATTTTCCAAAATTTCCTAAAAATCAAAGAAAATTGCCTAAAAATGAAGGAAAGTTCCCGAAAATTAAAGGCAATTGTCAAAGATGAAAGAAATTTCCCTAAAAATGACAAACAGTTCCTCGAAATTCTAAGGAAAGTGCCTGAAAATGAAATAATTTTACCTTCATTTTCGGGAAATTTTCTACGAAGTGAGCGGAATTTAGCTCATTTTCGGGTACTTTCCTTAAAATTTCGGTGAACTGTTTGTCAACTTAGGCAAATTTCGTTCATATTTGACAATTTCCTTGCAGTTTTTGGCAAATTTCCTTCATTTTTAGGCCATTTTCTTCGATTTGGAGGAATGTTGACGGGAAATTTAAACTTGTTTTATTAAAGTTTTCTTTAATATGACCAATTGTTTCAATTTTATGTTAACACTAATTTCCAAATTTGACCTTCCAATTGGAAAAACCGGGAAGGTGAAATCCTTTTTTGGAGGAATGTTGACGGGAAATTTAAACTTGTTTTATTAAAGTTTTCTTTAATATGACCAATTGTTTCAATTTTATGTTAACACTAATTTCCAAATTTGACCTTCCAATTGGAAAAACCGGGAAGGTGAAATCCTTTCAGGCCATAGTTTTTTAAATATTTTATTTTGCTTAGGGCTAGTCGCACTAGAGCCCCACCAGACCTCCCCCCCCCCCACGTCTCCGTGGTCCCTGTATTTTTTTACTTCTTCAGTTCCCCTCCCCCTCCCCATTCCTTCCCCCTCCCATTCCTTCCCACCCTCTAAAAAAAATTCCGCGGTATCTGCAAATCACGGGCTCGGGTAGGTAACCTATGTCATTGAGATGATACCATCAAAAAAGTATTTTTAGATCAGGGAGTTTTATGCATAAAAACAACTCATCGAGAATACAACAAATAACCTGGATTCTTACAATGATACATTTTTCAAACGCTGTGTTTTTTAACAAGTTGACTCCCTATTAATGTGCTCAGATTCGCCAGATTATTAAACAGTTGAAAAAAGAAAGAAATCACTTGCTAGTTTTCCCGCTCACTAGTGGTCACCTCATGCTCTAGTGACGGTTCAGTATTTCCGACGATTCCTTAAGAAGTTAATGCCTCTTTTCGTTTCGTCACTCCGGGTAATTTGCACTTGATTCACTTCTCCCACACAACTCTCGGTTTGTCATTTTTCTTAATTCGTGAAGTACGATTCGGTTCGGGATGTTTTCAATTGTCAAGAAAGAGTTCGTGGAAAGGATTGCATTAGGCAAGAGAGAAACGGGAGGCATGGGTTAAATATTATTACATGCTTTGCCGTATCTTTTGCTTTGTTTCACTTCTGTTGTGACGATAAAGTGTTGGTTCAATTTAGGAAGCTCAGTCGCGGGAAAAAAAGGATATCTGTTACAGATTTGTTAACTCTTCTGTTATTTATGGATTGCAAATATGTTTTTGGAATTAGAATTATGGTCCTTATTTGTCTTTTTGGATTTATCCGGAATAGCTTAGTAAATACTAAGTTTTCAGATTTATATTTTGTGAATTTATATTGACCAAGGAATTTTTAAGAGCTTGTATCACGTAACACGTCAGCCACGCCCCTAATCGAACTAGGCCAGCCTCGATCAAAGTCGTGCATGTTACGTTTACTCGTACCGTACGCACGAATTAAGTATTTTGCCCTGTTTTTTGACGTAATCCGTACGGCAGTACGGACAGATGCCGGAGAGAAAAGGAGTCTCAAATAATCAAATTTGACAGTCTGACAGGTTCGTACTGCAAATAAATTTTTCAACTCATGGGCTGTGCAAAATTTTGTGAAAATATGATGGAACTTAAAAATTGTCGCTTCAAACTTCTAAAGTGTTAGCTGTCTAACGGTCCTTAAGTTAGTAGCCTAGGCCTAGCCTAGGCCGAGTTACAGTTCTAACGTTAGCCTAAATGCTGTCCAGATCTTAATGTTAGGCCTAACGTCAGAACGTTATGCTAGCCGTTTCTACGTCTAGGCCTAACGTGCTGTTATGCTTTACCTTTTGGCCTACTTACTAGTCTAGCTAGCTTAGGCTAGTACTAGTAGTAGGTACGTTAGCCTTCCCGAAATTTGACTCCATAAAACGCATTTTATATGAGCAATTGAAGTGGATTTGATAGGTGTCGCGCAATTGATTTTTCCATCAAATTTTGGGGTTAGGCCTAACGTTAGGCTAGGCCGTTAGGCCTAAGTCAAGTGTTAACCTTGACGGTGATATTATCCTAGGCCTAACGTTAGGCGTAATAGTAATAATTAATATTTTGTAAAAATGTCAGTGTCAGTTATGTTTCTAATGAATGGAATAAAGGTGTGATTTTCATGCTCATTTGGTGTAGCCTAATTATGCAGTTGGACAGCATTCTGGGCGCTTTGTATCCTATGGAAAAGGCGCCTACTACAAATGAACATGGATGGATGGATGGATGGATGGATGGATGGACCGGTTTAACATTAGGCCTGGGCCAGTGCATACAATATTACTTTCCCATGCTTTCTTCCACAACTATGGGAGAGTAATGCTGTTATTGTTTACCCTATCAGACTTCTCACTGCCGTCACACCTAAAACTGAACTGATAAGAACTGGCTGATTTGTCTTGGTGATGGGTTTTGCAAACTGGCAGCTAAGATCCCATTGCCTTAGCCAAGCCTAATCTAATAGATTTAGGTTGGCTAGACTTTTGACTAGTCACTGCAACTGTCAACACACACTCCCCAAGCACTGAAAACAAAACTGAGTCTGGTGTGAAATGAAATACTCTTACTGTGAGTTGTGCAGGCTGGCAGCTGAGATCCCACCACTAAGCTTACTGGCTAGGCTTCTGTTATGATCAATACAGCTGCCAGTCTGAACTACTCAATCATGCATGCTATGAAGGATATTTCTCTCAAAGTTATATAATCTTCATTTGCAAGAGACAAAGAAGTGAATATATGTAAATGTAAACTCTAGTCTGCATTTTTAACTTTGATTTGTAATATTTCCAACGTCCTTTTCCAAGAATAGAACAAGTGCAAAGAGTTTCAGAAATATTATAAGATGACTGTACTACTAGTGTACATTTCGGAATTATAAAGAAGATTTACTGAAAGAAATTTTATTTTATGTTTTGAACATAATATTTAAACAGTGGATAATATTACTATATGCATGAGATATATAGTAACCATGGTAACATGGGTATTTATGTATCAAATTTTAGTTTTAAATGGTGATTATCTCTATGTCAATTGCCACAGTTTAAAGTGAATTACATAGAAGAGAAGAAATGTTTATTTTTCTAGATTTTGCAGAGACTATTTTAACTTGATAACATTAATATTGAAATTACAGAGAAGAGTTACTTAAAGCCTGAATACATTTATTTCTTTATATTTTGAAGAGACTATTTTAACTCGATGATATTGTCTTGCGATGTAGTAACATGATACATGCTATTTAAAAGTTTTCAAAGTGTAGTTTAAGATGCTGATTAACTGTCAACTGCCACAGTATACAGTGAAATATAAAGAAGAGTTAGTTAATGATATATTCATTCCTTTATATTTTAAAGAGACTATATTAACTTGATAAAATTGTCTTGAGATGTAGTATACATGATACATGCTATTTAAAAGTTTACTACAAAGTGTAGTTAAGGATGTTGATTATCTTTCAACTACCACAGTATACAGTGAATTATAGAGAAGAGTTACTTAATGATATAGTCATTTCTTTATGTTCTGAAGAAACTATTTTAACTGGATGATACTGGCATGAGATGTAGTAACATGGGTATCTTAATTTAAAGTTTACAAAGTGTATAGTTTAAGATGTTGAGTATCTATGTCAACTGCCACAAACAGCTTCTATTTCCAAAATGGATTTCTATTTTCAAAATGGACTGGAATAAAGCCTTCACATTTACCATTATACTCTTTTTGGGGTTTTTTCAGTTTTACTGAAGGAAATATATGTTTTCTTTGAGCATACTATTTTACTTTGAATAAATAGGCATCTGATGTAGTAATATAGATATTTTTAAATTGCAATGGTTTATATGAGATGGTATATTTTATACCAACAAGTTAGAGGTACAGGCGTGTGATTAAAGTATGAGCCTTTTAGCAGTATCTTCAACTCATTTTAGGCTAGTATGACTTACATAGAATAATTTGAAATAAATTATTTGAAACATATTTTTGCACTGTCTAGTTTTAACAAACATTTACACAAGATACATCACAATTTAAGTTAAAAAAACACAAGTATTGTTTTTATTCTTATATCAAAAAGTATGGGTCAAAAAATATTTTATGTCAAGAAACTAACTGGTATCCCAAAGTGGCAAAGGATCTCCCAAACCAGATGTAGTCTCCCAATTGTCTTATCTGGAAATAAATTTTGCTGTATTTTAAATTCTGTTAGCACGTCCCAAATTATTTTGATATCAATGAAATAGATACAATTTGATTCTTAATCAATTTGATTTAGAATCTGTTTATGAAGCAAGATGCCAGGAAATTTGAAAAAGTACAGAAAAGAGCAATCAAATTGATTCGTTCTATTTAAGATCTTCCGTATTGTGACCGTTTAAAAATTATTGTCATACCTTCACTTCAGTGTACAGTAGATGGGTTAGAAATGATATGATACAAGTGTATACAATTTTACTTGGTTTGAAAGACAATAATTTTGAGACCTTTTTTGTGCAGGATCTTGATCTTGATTCCAGGACAAGAGGTCACACTTGGAAATATAAAAAAAATAGATGCGGAAGAACACGACACCTATTTTTGCTTTTTGCATCATCAATACTTGGAACAGTTTGAATGATCATGTTGTTAGTGCCCCATCAATTAAGAGTATTACGTAAAGGCTAAATGTGATTTGGAATTAATTCATCACTCATTAATCTTCAACCCTGACTGCCTGTAACTGCTGGATCTTGCCCACTGCATGTTTGAAGTGTTCAAAAAAAATGTCTGCAAGACTGCAAGCCATGATCTGTAAAAGGAAGGCAACAAATCTACATGACTTACTTACCTCAACCTTGATAAGAAATGCAGTTTGATGACCTTTGTCACTGCACACAGTTTGATGTACATTTTATGTATAAGGCCCCAACTGCATGGGGTTAATATAAGCTCAATACTCATTCAAACATTTGGTCAAGTGAGACAAAATTTACCCCAAAAGTGTACTTTCCCAGCCTGCACGAATGGCAGATGTGCTCCAATCATTCTCAGGCCCTAGTAAAAGTACATCTAACAAACTTTCGCAGAAAACATTATTTAATGTCATATTAATAATGGCATATCCCTATGTTTCCTTGTGTCCATTGATGACCAGAAGCTAGTTTGTGTTTGTGCATATCCAGATAGCAATGAAAAGTAAAATTATCTTTGTGGCCCTATTTTAAAAAATTAAAAAATTAAGTACAAGATATTGTTGGTCCATATTCATACAAATTCCTTTGTTAACTCCCTGAAAGAGAATTACATATCCTCCGCGAATGCTTACTATAATGTCTTTATTTTTTGTACATGTAATCCCTCTTCCATTCAAATTGAATGTCTGAGTTTTATGAAACCAATGTTTCCCTGGCCCCTTATCAATACATGAATCTTTACCTGGTAATGATACATACCCAGTTCGTTCTTGTCAAAATAATACTGAAGTGCTGCTTCTTCCTGACGTCATTGTGGACATTTCTTTGGTTTGCAGCAAATTGTCGGGCATTGGACGTTTAATTGGGTAAATTTTTTTAAAGTTTCTACATCTCATCAGAAACAATGAACATATACTGTGACATATAAACGAAGAAGGGAGTCTCCAGCAAATGTGAGTTGAGTAAATAAATGTTAATAAGATTCGCTAGTGCTTAAAAAGGAATTTTCATATACTGTTCGAAAATCGCGGTAGGAAGGTGACCCACCTTGTTTTATATATATATAATTGAATACGTTGCAAAAAATTAATATACTTTCTATATATATATATATATATATATATATATATAAGTATATATATAGATTAGTATATAGGTTGCCATAACGCTAGGAACGCCTATGGGCTAGCCTACATACAGTACCAAAAATTATAACTTTTCTGAGATTGTATTTAATTTTGTAAGTAAACCTAGGCCCTGGCATTGAACTAACATTGAAAATTAGGCCTAGCTTGTAAGGAAAGGTTCACAATTCCAATGACCCAAACATGGCCAGTTATGCTACGCTTCAGTGCATATATACTATGCACTTTTTTGTATATATGCACTGAAGCATGACTTCACTGGCCATGTCTGGGCAGTTGGAATTGTGAGCCTTTCCTAAGTAAGTTGTAGGCCTAGTACTAGTAAGCCACCATGTCAATACAGTACTATGGGCCATTATGCAACAGATACGTAACATCACCGAAACAAACTTTTTACTTCCGATGGCTACCAACTTATTTCTTTACCTTGTATACTCAAAAAACTTAGTCCTCCGTATTAAGGCGACAATCCCAAATCATTTACTGATGATATCACTGAGTAAAACGTATCGCTAGAAATGTGTCAAAAAACGTTATTTTCTCAAAGTTTTGGCTCCGTGGTCTTTTACAGCTAAAATTCTTGCGTAGAACTGAATTTTCTACGCTAATCATTATTACGCGTATACGAGTACACACAAGTTAGAGAGAAAGAACAACACAAGCAGGAAAATTTCCCGGGCGTTTTTCACGGGCGTATGTAAAGCGCAGGAATTGGATTGCGTTGTTTGAGCATTGCAATCATTCCAATGCATATAATGCCATATGCGTACGTATGTGCCACAAAGGTTAGATTTAAAGTATTGCACACGATAATATAGAGGCGTAATACATTTTATTTGTGCACGCACATGTACATGCACCGGCATTACATGCATTGTTCAGAGCGTTTAACGATTTTGAAAAAACTCTTCTTTCATTCAAATTTTGACCATTTATCGTTGTTTTTTCTCTCTAAGTTTTACAACTGCAACTGGAAACAAACTGAAGTAAGTGTGTTTGATTTTTCAGTGAGAGGGGGGTTGATTTTAATACCGAAAATAAAGTCTCCTAGAAAAATCTGGGAACTTTTGTTTGAGACTGCATAACTGTATTACTGCATAATTTCACCAAGTAAACATAAAAGTCAAACCTAATTTAGTGGTCTATTTCATTAAAAATTTTTTGACTCTGACATTTTCACAAAAGTTTCCCATTGTGGGTCAGCAATCAGCTCTGCTTGAATCCGGATGGTGAAACACTACTAATATTTATGAACATCATTAGCATTATAATATGAAAAAGACAAGATCACAACACATGCATACTGTATCCCAAAGTTTGATGTCTTCCTAGTTTTGTGTCATAGACAGCAACACAAGTATGAAAGTTGTTTCTGGGAAATGGTACTCAAGTTATATAGCCCTAAGTGCAATGATATAGATGACAATTTTTTTGCTGTATATTTTGTGTGCAAAGTAAAAATGTTTTCTTTGTTATTTACATCATATATGAGCTCCTGCACAACTATGCAACATTGAAAACAACAGTATAAAATTAATTTCACAGCTAGGAAAGTGAAAGAGAAATGATATATTCTGAGTTCTTTCATTGTAGAGGAGAGACTTTTTGGGCCAATTACATAGATTACAGAAGTATGCATGAAGACTGCAATTTGTAAAAAATATTAGCTCTTGCTTGTCTTCTTATAAAAGTAATATTTATACTTTGTTGGAAGCAAGGCTTAACACAATGACAAAAGATTAACAAAAGTAGAGCTGATGTTTACCAGTACAATTGAGTAACACCTAACACATTGCTTACATAGAAGGGAATAGACATGTTTTCATTTTTTTTTTGTGCAAAGTTCATTACCTTTCTGAAAAAGGCTTATGAAGAATTCTTAATTTAGGACAGTGAGTTGAAGGCATGCACAAGACCTTAATGCAAGTCTTCTGTTAGTTTATTAAACAGTATATTTAATTACAGTTATGCCCCTTTAGATGCATGACTAAAGATAAAAGAGTAAGACTTCACATCCAGTACCATTCAACCTGTCAACTGCAAATGATGACATCCCAGATTTGCATAAGTTTTTTGAAAATTTGTCCTGAAATTTGAAAAATGATCTGTTGCTATTTTTATGGTTTCCAATCAATTTTCATGAATTTTCAGACAATCTTTTGGTGGATAATACTTGAATTGTATTTTATATTTGCTTCCAAGTTAACCTATTATTTCATACTATTAAAAAAGTCCTTACCAAGGACTTTTTAAAGTAATATTAATCTTAAATTTGATGGTTCTCATGACTATAGACCCAAAATTGTATCTATGGCTGGCAAAATTGTTTTATGCAAAAAATTTGGCTGATTAAAATTTGGTTATGAAAACAGTTTAATTATCACCAAAGTGCTCCTGACAATAACAAAGTGCTCATGACAATAACAAAGTGCTCATGACAATAATAATAACATGAAATTACATTTCTTCCTGGAAAAACAAAACAAAAAACTAACATCATGCATTAACCTGACTTAATTAAAACTGCAACGCACTCAGAATGTGGTGATAACCTTTGTTAATATTGCTGAAAAAACACTTATTTGAAGAAAAAAACACAATACGCTACTTGAAATTAACCGCTGACACGAACACACTTAACCCGGACTAGTTTCTGACAGTTATGTATGAAATTTATTGCCTCCAAGGAAAATATGTCGTAAATTAACTATTTCACTTTGGGGTTTATTCAATTATGCAAACACTCCTCGTAAATGGACACTAATTGTGCCATCTATCATCTATTTATATATCGTTTTACATTCATTGAAATGTCCCCTAATGTGTGGATGATTGGCTTTCAATGATTTATAGTAGTGTGAACTTCCTTCTATCATCATGTGAGGAATGTTACCAGAGGGAATAAATGTGCGGAAAGTATGCCCATTACTTACTCTATAAATCTTATCTGAATCGAACAGCTTGTTTATTCACTGTCATTTTTTTTTTCTGCACCTATCTATACATAATTGATTATAATAATTTTTCCTTTTCTGTTGATAAGGGGGGAAAGGAATGGAAAATATCAGGGAGGAGGATTAAATTAGAGACACACATATGCTTGTTGAAGTCAATGATAATTTATATAAAAACATAAAATTCAAGTCAATACTCACAGTACTTTTCTAATATCTATGTGTATTGTGTGAGTGTTTTTGTGTATGAGGAGGAAAGTTAGCTCATATCATGGCTTATTTTAGTTGCAACTAGCTCGATAGGTTTTTTACAAAACTTAAAGGAAATGAAATATTTAGATCAGATTTTGTTGCTTACGGCTATTGTTTGGTGAAAAGTAATTACACACATTCTTTTCATCCTGCCTACACACAGTAAGACTTAATCACATGAGTGAAACTTTCAATTCATTTCTTAAGATTACTTGTTCTTCCAAGAGTTCAAACTAAATACTAGATCAGTCATTATTAGGATATATGTTGACAATAAAGAAATAAATAATAGTATAATAATTATTAAGAATATGATATATAATAATAATATAAAAATTAACAATTAAATAATATTGTAATATAAATGAAAATATTATACCTATACTCATGGACTTGAAAATAAGGTGTCTTTGAAAATATATTGATAGCCATTTTAAGATTTTGGTCATTAGGCATGAACAGCTTCCTATACTTCAAAACGAAGATATTTTATACAATTAAAGAATTTCATATGGTTGGTAACGTCTTTTCATATTTCATAACGTAAGAAACTTAGAATATTGCATACATGGATTCTAATTGATACATCTCTGCTTGCCGTAATGCTAATAGTGATCACAATCATCATTGATTGTGAAAACTATTTTGAAAGATTCGATAGCGTATCTGCAATAGGCAAATAACAAGGCTTGCAGCGTCAGGTTACTCATCCTATGATCCTTCTTACCACCTTTTCTTTTACAACTTATTTGCCCTAAAATTTTCACTTCCATCCTTTCCCGATCCTTTTCCAATTATCTCATTTGAAGAAAGCCCCCTTGAAACACAGATGGGACGAAACTGTCAGTGTCATTTTCATCCTGTTCAAGGACACTCTCAACTGAGTTGAAAATGTATTACCAGGGATCTGTTATTTGCCCCTGGTATTACACAATCAATCGGCCACACAGGTAGTTGAGACAAGCTCGCCACCAGCTCGTCAACAACTGGACAAGATTGTGAGGAGCTCATCAAGACTGACAAACTCATCAAAAATAGTCGAGCTCACCACGAGATAGTAAACAACTGGACAAGCTTGTGAGGAGCTCGTCAAAAATCTAACAAGCTCGTCAAGAAATAGAAGACAAGCTTGTCAACAACTGTAGTGGAAAGCTTGTGATGAGCTCGTCGTCAAAAAATAGACGAGTTCGTCAACAATTGGAGAAGCTTGTGACGAGCTCATCAACAATCAAATCAGCTTATGAAAACTCGTCAAAAATTTGACAAGCTCGAGGGGGCTTGTCAACAATCTGACAAGCTCCTTGGCAAGCTCCATCAACAATTAGACAAGGCTTTCCATGTAAGAAGACAAATTGCAGCCAGTACGTCTCACTTAAGAAATATGTAAGACACAAATTCAAGTGCAACTCGTAAGAAATATTTAGAAATAAATACATTGTGGAAAATCTGTGGATAATCTTTCATCTTTAATATTCCCTTTCTTATTATTTCTATATTGATTTAGATGAGAAACCAAAGATATATGACAATAAAATAATTATATATCAAATCAAATGATATCTGAAAGTTCATCAGTAAAACATATATCATTCAACTTCCATTATCCTTGTTACCTTTAATAATAACTTGATCAGATGTGTACTTATAAGGAAGTATGAAATGATTGTCACAAATGCAAAACTTGAGTGAGGGATGCATTATACTACTCAAGTTTTAATTGTGATACATAAAACATTTTGTACCTTGTGCCATATTCTTCAATCTCATTCAATTCTCTATTTTGACAAACACCTCAGTAGTGCTACAGTATCCCTTGATCAAATGACACACTCTTCCATACTCATCCTCTCACACATGACCAAATTAAATACTGAATGTTATCCTTTCCCAAACACCAAACAAGCTCCATGATACTATCTCCCACCCTTAACTCCTCATGTCACCTTTACAACCCCCTGTCTCTGCCTCGTCCCATGGAACTTTTTTTCGAGTTCCAAGAAAAAGTTCCAATATACCATGAATCAAGCCACATGATCTTGTATCTCTCATCCCCAATGCTGCTTTAACTGAACTTGGCATGCCTTAAACCTTCCCTCTTTAATCCATTCCCTTCCTGTATTAACCCATGGAGCTATAAACCACTTCTCTGTTGCCAATTCATACAGGCTTCTGTACATAACCTTTGTGTAATCTCCTTACAAGAAATCTGTTATTTAGAGATTCCTGGTATTTATACAGTTTTCTTGCTTTTAATAAATACTTTTTATAAATTCTCTTTCTATCTCAATGCTCCATGGCTGGCTATACAAGCAACACTGTTTTAATGGAAGTTCACTGATAATATCAGATTTTGATCATACCAGGGAGTTCTTAACAACTCCCTGATCATACCCACAAGTTGGAGGAAGTGTTATCACTGTAATCCAATGTAAACACAGGATGCTCTTTATGAAGGTCAAACAGTTTACATTCAAAACCAGAGAGATGCCAATTTAGGCATTTACTGTTCAAACTAGCAAATGTTATTAGCATGTCTACAGGATTCAGGCTAGTGATTTCTGCTGTAAATGTAAGTTCATTTTCTTTGATTTTTCTATACTGTGACAATCTATCATTTATATGATAAACATGTTTTTAAAACAAACTTAGAATTTCCTCACTAATAAAGTTAGTTAAATTTTGATTTGTAAATTGTAAAGTCTCATGAAAGTATATATGGCCTCTAGTCAAACAGTAGTTGGGCCAAGCTTTGTTGTGAGAATTTCAAAGAGTTATCTGAGATCATTAAATGCAGAGAATGGAGACAATTGATGAAAGAAGTTCAGCTAAGTTCATTTTGAGATCAGGGAATTTGGAGCATAATGAAAGACTAGTTTAGAAGACCAAAAAAAGACATTTATTTGCAGTCATATTTATAGAATAAACTGACAGTAGAAAAAAGACATGTACATATTATATTCATGGCCTATTTGATCATGTTTAGTATATATGTAATTACTCAAATGAGGATTATATATATATATATATATATATATATATACATAAATATTTACATATATATATTATATATATATACATATAGATATTTATATAGATATATATATATATATATATATAGATGTATATATATATATATATATATATATATATATATGTATATGTATGTATGTATGTATGTATGTATGTATGTATGTATGTATGTATGTATGTATATATATATATATATATATATATATATATATATATATATATATATATATATATATATATATATATATATATATATATATATATATATATTTATATATACATTTATATATATATATATATATATATATATATATATATATATATATATATATATATATATATATATATATATATATATATATATATATATATATATATATATATATATATATATATATATATATATATATACAGTATCATTGGTATTTGAGGGTGATATCATCCTGAGATTGGGATTAAAAGGTTATCATTGAAAATTGAGGGGGCTGTCTATCCTCATGCCAAACCTGGTGCTTCCCTAGGATGAAATGGTAGAGGAATGGGTGAAAGATTAATATATAACAGCATATTTAATAAGGTTATTACCATAATATTTCTCTATTTGATAAATTTGTTTTTTCCAACAGACCTTGTTGAATTGTTTTCAGAGTAACAGAAGAAACTCACCAGTTGGCAGTTGCCCTGATCCCTTTTTATGGCTGACTCAAATAAATGCACCTTTTCTTGAAGACAAACCTAATTTTCAGGACAAACATTTATTAACTGGCTTGACAAGATATAATCTTCAGCAAACCTAATTATTGTGGATAACAATGCAATTGACCATCAAGCTATGGAGGGAGGTAAGAAGCATTTTTTGTCATCAATTACATGGTAAAATAAGTGGTGCAGGAAAACTTGACTAAATTAGATCAATTATTGTTTATATCATAGTTTATTTGACAAGATTTTTGGAAATTAAACAATAAGTTCAGTGTATGGTTCAGTGTATAAGTTCATACATGCAAAAAACTTTGAAAGTGACAGATGCTAAAATTGTAAACAACAACATGGCAAAGTGTTAAGTACTTGTAATTTATCCAAAAATTTTTTTTACCTGGTATAACTATATAAAAAGTGTAACAAATTATCTTAGGCCTATATTGAAGATAGGTTTCATATTTTTGATGATGTTTATAAACACTGATTTATCCGTTGTAATTAGTAGCTTGTTTTCTTTATTTAATCACTTTAATTAAAATTAGGGTGGAGGGAAGGGGGTAACTCCATAAAACAAAATATTTTTTTCTTCATCAAAAGGAATATTCATTATGATTCATATAATAATTTGTCAATGTACAAAGCTTAGCACTTTATCTCTTTTAGGCTCTCCCACTTCATGTTATTTCAATTTGTTCAGTTGACAAGTGGTAAAGTGTCATTTTTGTTCCCATTTGCTGGTCATGTATTGCTTATCTTTGAGTAAAACTGTACAGTGTTTTTGCTTACCTGGTTTAATCCACCTGGCAAAAGAAAAAAAAAATACTGAAGAAATTAGAGAGTTCCTTGGATTGATGACATTTTGTACCAGAGAAGTCATGGGTTCCCAGCTGCAGGATTAATCATAGAAAATTATTTACTAAATGGCCTTTCTTTGGCAGCAGGGGTGTCACCAGGATTTTCTGAGAAGGTAAATTGTCTCTCTGACAAGATAAATCTCACTGGTTCCACCACACATTTGTTTTGCAGTAAATTTTCCAGACAATAAAGTAATCTAGATGTAGAGGTGCTAAGCCAGTGGTCTTAGGAATTTATGCTCCCTCCACCTATCTCACTGGTGCTACCCCTGCCTAGCAAAGTCATGGAACATTATTTTGCTTTTGTAGCAACATAATCAGTTTTTCTTCTTTGTTTTTTTCATTCTTTCAGAATTTGTGTTGAGAGAAAGAAAACAGCAGGGGTACCAACCTATGAAAGTGAAGGACTGCTTCCCATCAGAATTCTATTTTAGAACTTGACAGACGCTGCATGAGGAGCAGTATACTTGATTTATGAACTGATTGTTTTAATTTCTATCTTGCTTTATATATAAGCCTTATGCATACCTTAGAATATTTTAAATATTTGAAATTTATTTGAAATGTTGTTGTTATGTTTTGAAAATTGTTATTTTGGTATTCACTTTCACCTTTGAACACATCTTTCATTCCATCACCTTCTTCTAAACAGAACATTGTTACAGATTACACAAAAGTATATATCTTAAAGCATTAAAGATATATGTTTGTTTGTATAATGATCTTTCCGCAATTGGGAACTTGGCAACCACCTTATATTTGGTCAACAATAGTGGCAATGGTAGTCTCTGAATTTGGATCAGTAGTGGATGATCGAACACCTGGTTTTCACCCTACAGTCAATCCCCAGAGCCCCGTTAAGTAGGTCACTGTCACACGGTGGACGAAGGTTCTTTCGGAAGGAATTGCGCTAGCTGCAAATTTAATTTTTCACGGAACACCGTCCACCATGCAGCGTGACGTAATTTGTGTAATACGGTCACGTGGGATGCATATTCGTTAAAGATGGCAGGGTAAGGGTTTGACGGAAGGATTATTTTCAATATACTTTTTGAATTATCTGGATTGTAGCGTTAAGTATTTGAGAAATCTGGTGTCAAAGTTGGGTCCTAAAATGTACAGTGTACAAAAGGTGGTCCATTTTTGCCATTAGTAAAGGCATTGCTTAAAAATTCCACCTGCAATTAAGTTGAAGCAACAAATTTACCACATGATTCCTCAAGATCAACTTTGCATCCTAACATTGAGGTATAAATAGTTCTATGCTCATTTCACCTTTCCCCAGCAGCAAAGACAAACAATGCCAGCATTGATTACGGTTACTACTTAATTACAAAGGATTGCCATTATATTCAGATGTGTGTCACTAAAAATACCATGTAACACCAGTGGGAGTAGTTGTTATCTTGAAGGAGCCTTGGAGAGGTGAAACTATACAGTTTTGTTGTTTGGGAAACAAAGAAATATATAACTTTTACTCCGACTGGCCCTGCTCCATTTGAGGGCAGGTTGAGATATTCCTGGTTTTAAGCAGAGCCATTTCTAATGCCATGTTTCCTGACTCAGCCGACACAAATTATTACAGTTTAAGACTAGATTTGTGTAGGTGACATTGCATGCATTTGATACATACCTAATTCGTGATGTTGCGCCTATGAGAACATGATAAAATCTTCTGACGAATTATTCACCAATATTCCTAATTTCTTCATTATAGTGAAGTGTAATATACAGTAATTACTATATTGAGTCACGCAAAAAATTAGGTCTAAGACAAGGAATGAACGTAAAAATTAGCCATCCTTCCTTGTGAAGTTGGAACCAGGCTTTTTATGACTAGATCTGATGCATATTAAATTTAAGGCCCTGTGCATTCTATTTTTAACTTGACACTTTCAGCATTGATATTGTAATCTTGTTATTACCAAAGTGGACATTGGGGCATTCTGAGTGAGACTTTATCTCACTAGATCAAGCATTTACAATTTTTTGAGGGGTTGTTGTTCCATTTATTTTGATAAAGTGCTTTTATTTGTAAGTTGCACTTCTTCAAGTTCTTGTAAACAGGTTTTTTTAGTTTCAGATAAGATATTTAGGATAAAAATGTTGATTTCAAGTGAAATTATTATTTAAATAATTTTCATCAAATTTTAGTTTCAGCATATTAAAAGTTAGAGGGTGGGTAAAATGTACAATGTATTTATTTATAATTTATATGATTAAATGTAATAGTAACAGTTGAGAAAAATATTTCAAATATTTCATTGATTACACACGACAATTAGACTTTTAATGATTTTTGTTAACGGTAAGTTTGTTGTTTTACGGCTTAAAGATTGGATGATTAAGGAAGTTTGATTAAATTGTCAGATGTAATTTGCATTGATGTGGTTCAGATTCAATTGCATAGCAATGCAGCTTTACTAAACATTGCCATGGTTATATGGTAGAAAGGAAAGTGAAGGATTTTCTTCAGTGGAAAATAGTATTATAGTATTATCATATTATAGTGTCATTGTGATGATGTTGAAAATATGCTGAATTAACTTGTTTGTTTATTTTTTATTGTAGTGAATGCTTAATCTAAAATATTATTCTGGTCACCTGATTTTTGAAATGGAATTTGAGTAAATGGCAAGAAAGAATATTGAAGATGATGCACCTTTAATCAATTGTCGGTTCTCTTTCTTAATGTTTATTTGTATCACAAACTGTAGGGTATCAGATTTTTTTTTATTACAAATAATTTTAACCATTCTTTTGGTGCGTCAAGCATGTCTATCCTGAAAACCACTATGATTAGAACTTCAATAAAGATAGAGCAAGAGCATCTTGAAGATTGTTGATGATGCCACTTAATTTGAGTCCAATTGGTATCAGATTGTGAAATGCAAAGGGTGGTTACTGTAGTATCAATTTGGTTTGTATGTCTGGAGGTGTGTAAAGTTAGATGTTGCCATGTTGGTCAGGATATGTCAGGTTTCCTCAAATTCAGGCCATTCTTGATGAAATCTTATGATATTTAAGCAGATTAGAGAAATGACAATCACTTCCTCTACTGCATGCCTAACTGCAGCCATTTCATCTATCTATTACCACCTCCATTTTACCTTGCTGCTACCTTTGTCAACGCCACCCCTCCTACCTCCCCCCATATCTATTATCTCAGCTCTTAGCCACGTGGGAACAGGGAGTCATTTGCCTCCCTGACAAGATCACTTTTCTCCCTCCCCCACTTTATCCCAGAACATATTTGTACCGGCGACATATTTTGTCAAATCAATAGTCCCTTCCCCCACCCCCATCCCATGAGACAAATCTTCCTGTCTCCCCTCCAGTCCCAAATCAATTTCCTGGTGCTGATCCTGCTCTGAATACATTTGGCTGAAAGCAGGCAATTTACTACTTCTATAGTTCCCCAGTGTAAAAGGAAAATCAATAACTAAACTTATTCAAGGAATGTCAAACAAGGACAAAAAATGTGTGATAACTGAAGGTTGTTTCTGCGCTTTGCAGAAACTGTTCCAGTTATACAAACAGACTCAAGGGACATGATTTTGTCATACTATATTGACTTCACTCGGGCATTCATCCCAAAAAGCAGGAAAAAGAATGCAGAACACTTCTTCCAGCTCTTAAGTTTGGGTAAGATCTGATCAATGTATGTATTATTATTATTAATGAGGAAACCTTCCACCTTTTGCCTGGGACAATAATGTCAGTCTGTCCAGTGATATATTCAACTTAAAAATGTTGAATATTATCCGTAGAAATGAGCTCAATATAACTAACTTTGATATTATCCGTAGAAATGAGCTCAATATAACTAACTTTGATATTATCCGTAGAAATGAGCTCAATATAACTAACTTTGATATTATCCGTAGAAATGAGCTTAATCTAACTAACTTTAATATTATCCGTAGAAATGAGCTCAATATAACTAAGTTTGATATTATCCGTAGAAATGAGCTCAATATAACTAACTTTGATATTATCCGTAGAAATGAGCTCAATATAACTAACTTTGATATTATTCGTAGAAATGAGCTCAATATAACTAACTTTGATATTATTCGTAGAAATGAGCTCAATATAACTAACTTTGATATTATCCGTAGAAATGAGCTCAATATAACTAACTTTGATATTATCTGAGGGAATGAGCTCAACATAACTAACTTTGATATTATCCGTAGAAATGAGCTCAATATAACTAACTTTGATATTATCCGTAGAAATGAGCTCAATATAACTAACTTTGATATTATCCGTAGAAATGAGCTCAATATAACTAACTTTGATATTATCTGAGGGAATGAGCTCAACATAACTAACTTTGATATTATCCGTAGAAATGAGCTCAATATAACTAACTTTGATATCATCCGTAGAAATGAGCTCAATATAACTAACTTTGATATCATCCGTAGAAATGAGCTCAATATAACTAACTTTGATGTAGAAGATTTAATAAAGAAATTAACATTTATGAACATTTGGGATGACCATTTTATTTGTATGCAACTTAGTGTTGTGTAAGTCTCTGGCAAGTGACCATATGGAATTGTCTTGAATTTGCCATGTTCCTGACTCGGCCGATAAATATTAATGCAGGAAAGTAATGAATATGTGTGGCAAACATACTGTTTGATCTTTTCTAAAATTGTCATGCTGTTGCAAGTACTTTTTCATGTATAACGGAACAAAAAGGAAAAGTAAGCCCATAATTTTTAGTACGTTGAATACTATATTGCATATAATAGCATCTGCAAATCATAATATGATGTATTGAATGACAACAGCAACAGCCAATGAGAGCACACAGAACACTGCCGTGGAAGTGTTTTGCTCATTTCTGACAAGTGAGTATACAAAATTTCCTTGAATTTGCCGTTCCTGAATCAGCCGACAAATAATAATGCAGGAAAGTAATGAATTTGTGTGGCAAACATATTTTGGATCTTTTTCTGAGATTTTCATGTTGTTGCAAGTATTTTTTTAAATGTATTAAGGCTTCTAAAACATAAGCTTGTATTTTCCCATTTTTGTTAAGTTTTTAAAGTTTTTTTCAGACGTTAATTCACCCTTTTCCTTTCTGTTTTTTTCAAAGTTATTATTTTTCAAGAAATTAATCTCTAATTAGCAATTTGCTAATTAGGTTGTTTCCGTAGGTGTTGTATTTCAAATAATTTGTTTATTACACACGACAATTAGATTTTTAATGATTTTTGTTAACAGTATAGTTTCTTGTTTTATGGCTTAAAATTTGGATGATTAAGGAAGTTTGATTAAATTGTCAGATGTAATTTGCGTTGATGTGCTTCAGATTCAATTGCATAGCAATGCAGCCTCACTATACATCATTGTCATGGTAGTATGGTAGTGAAGGATTTCATCAGTGGAAAAATAGTATTATACAATGTCATCGTGATGATGTTAAAATATGCTGAATTAACTTATTTGTTTATTTTAATTTTTATAGTGAATGCTTAATCCAAAATATTATTCTCATTCCTGATTTATGAAATGGAACTTAAGTAAATGGCAAGAAAGTATATATAGATGATGATGCACTTTTAATCACTGAACTATGAAAGTGATGCAAAAAAGCATCCATGAAGCAATATCTTTCCTTAGGAGAAATGGTCCATCTATCATTCACAGTTAATGCACATTATTACCTCAGACATTATGATACACAGCTATTTTTATCACCAGTTTGTAAACAAACTTTTCCCACTAAAGACACCTAACACGGATGAGAGATTTCAATCACAAAAGTGCCTTGAATAATCCATTAAGATTTGTTGGTCCTTAGACCCCTCCAAGCCGACCCTCCCCCCTCCCCGATTTTCTCAAAACCAGGGGGAAATCCACACCATTCAACCTGAGAAACTCTTCACAATTCATTGACTGATTAGCATCCAGCTATTGTTACACCATACACAACACAGGGGTAATCTATACCTTCTTAACTGACAACATCTTCATAGTTTATTCACAGTTCACTTGTTAGCAACCAGCCACTGTTACACTGTACACAATAAGTCATTTATCTTGGGTCCAAGCCACATAACTGCTGTTCAGTGATGTGAATCAGATTAGTCCTTGGCGGAGCCTAAATAAAAAATATACATTATGTGCTTGGGAGGACTTTGTGCAAAACCCATGAATGATTGATGGACCATTCCTCGTAAGGATGGTTATTTCATCATGCAGCTCTGGCTTTGTGTAATCTTATACACACAAATAGCCTTGGGCTACTTGGCTGTGGTTTGCATGGGAATGGAAGATAAACATTCATTGTTTGGAGTGGAAACACAATACACTGAACAGGAAGTGGGTTGGTAATTGTCATAACTGATTTTTTCAGGATTAACTCAGGTGTCGGGTGCGGGTAGGCTTAAAGAGAAACTTTTTGTCATGTACCCAAATGCATTGATACTCATGGGAAATGTGTTTCAGTAAAGTTGAATTGAATGTAACATCATGACTAGGAAGTTTATAAGACAAATAGAAAAGATATCCAAAGTGAGGAAGAATGATAGCGACATGTGGTCAAAATACCCCCTCTCCTAAAAAATGTATAAAAAAGGTATAGAAAGGTTCATTAATCATTGATATCATATTATTATATACATTAATTCAAGGTACCTTGTTCACTTGATTGTTGGCTGCACCAGCGAGAGAGAACGTTAGTTGTAATTGCATGTACAGAATTCCGGTAGAGGATGAAATAGTTTCATGATGTCACAACCTGAATTTGTAACAAGCATATATTATCTCATTACCAACTTCAAAGTCGCAGTCAAGATTTCCTTGAATACTTTGATAAATCCAATTATGCAAGAGTTAGGAGTTTAATATTGTTCTGCAGAAAAACAAAGTTGAACTTTAGGGTAGGTGGATAATCTAAACATACAAAATAATTATCTAGCATGTATGCATAATTCGATTAGAATTACTCAGCCCAGATTCTTAATTCCTCACAGCAAGGTAAATAAGAGAGAATTCTTGTAGGCATTAAAGGATTATCCCTCTTATTGACTTCTCTGTAAGCCAATACAGCTGGATTATATTATTTAATTTAGCAGTCAATGTAGATCAATGTTAGTGTCATACATTCTGCAGGAAATTAAATAGGTATGTATATTTCAAGCAAGGTGGGAAGGGGGTCCATTCCAATGGGAATAAACATTTAATTTCATATAACCACATGGCATGCAGACAAAATATTGACATCATAGAAGAAGAAATACCCTATATTCAGCTCTGTGTAATATACAAGAAATGCATATGATAAAGATATATCCAAGAAATGAGATGTGTTGAAATAGTGCTGTTGATAAAATGGGACAAAGTCTGCCTCATTCTGAAGAAGTAGGGGCCCGTCCTCTGCACCCTTGCCACTATGGTAATTTTTTTTTACAGTACTGTGCACAACTCTTTCTACAGTACTGTACTTGTTTTTGCCATAACATGCTATGTTACAGTACATCTTTTAGTATCTGCGTGTACAAACATTATTCTTTAGCGGCAATTCATTGACATACTGACATATAGCTCACAGATATTTGATCAGACACTCCTGTCTGGTTTCACCGTGCCTCGGGACTTGTCTGTTACTTGCTTTGAAAATTGATTAGTCCCCTACTTTATGAAACACATCCTATCTCTGTATTGATCATGCAGTTAATATCTTTTTGTTCCTTTTTTTTTGTCGTGTAGAATGGGAGACTCAAGCCCTGACAGTCCACATATCATTCTCAGCCACATTTCCACAGAGGATGTAGAAAACCAGGATGCCCATTTGGACAATAACGCCAATGAATTATCCACTCCGCAAATCAGAGTGGAGCTGACGAGATCATTGTCAGACACCACGGCGGATGCCCTGACGGAGAAGGAAGACCCCAGAAAACTAAAAAATCAACTCTCGGCTCCTCCTCCCGATCATGCCTATAGAGGTAGCCATAGTGATAATGAGAGTGACCATGAAACACATAATGGCACCTTCTATTTGGGTGGTAACCCACTAGGGATGAGGAAATGCAACAGTGCCGGATCGCCATCTCCTTCAGGATCCACCTTGTCACTCAGGAAATGGAGGGCAGGGTCATTGGTGTGGTATAACCGGGAAATTGGACCAGATGGAGTATTGTCAGAGGTACGAATGCACAGAGGGGGTGGGTACCAGGTTGGCATTGTGGACTGGGATGACAAATGTGGTAAGTTTTTATTGTTGAACAATTGCCATCATTGAATCATTAAAAAGGTCCTGAGGAAATATTTGTTGTGTGCAATTAACTTACAATTGTAATGACATGCATGTTGCTGTGGAATTGAGCCTCCGTCCTCGAAGAACCTGCATAATGGGCAAGTTCAAACAATTTTTCTTAGAATGTATGAATGTATATCTTATACATTTAACGGTATAGGTTTAATTCATACTGTATTGTCCTTCAGTAAAAAAATTCAGTTTGAATGAGTGATTCTGTCAATTGAATTGCACAAGCGTGTACAAAACAGTGAGTACATCAGTTCCTTCTGATATTCCAGTTTGTGAGAGGTAATTACTCCTCATTGGGTTCTAGCAGGTGAGCAATGACCTTCCCTACTTGATTAGCCTTGTCCTGTCATTGTTTTGAAAAAGTTCCTACCCATTAATTGGTTGCAACATTGCTTGTATCTAATTCATACTTATGAAGGATAAAGGTAATCAGCCCTGTAATGACAGTTCCATTTCTATTGTTGTGGCCTATCTACAGTATTTAATCCATACTTATGAAGAATAAAGGTGATCGACACATTGACCAGCCTTCATAAAGTTTTGCCATGTTTCTCTGTATGGCTGAGTTAAAATGATTACATAACTTTACATATTACACATGCTTTTTTCATAAAAGAAATAACCCTGGATGCATGAGCTTTACCTGCAAGTGGCATACAGAGCATGCCTAAAGGGCAGATTTTTAAACGTGCATGTTTAAATGCAAAATATGGGAATACAAGAAACATGCCTATCGTAGCAGATGCTCACATATTTTTGATAGGTTATGGATATACAGTAGCTCGATACTTTGGGAATTGACACTGAATGAAAACAATGGTGGCTGGGGTGCTTTTTCATGCAGTATTAGTCATTTTTACATGAACTATAGATGCAGATCAGTTCGGTTTGTATCGCTGGACTCAAGCATGCGCACTGAGCTTACAGTGATATATGGAAGCCGCCATTTTTATTGTGAAGTTTCAGTCATAGACGCTTATCAGTCGTTTCATTGAAGGTTCATAACAAAGTTTGCTTTGTTCGTGTTCAATTTCGTGGAAGTAAAACAACTTCGTTACTATCGCGCAGTTATTGCTAAATAATTTTCACAAATCCCCAAGTTATTTCTCATAATTTTAGAAAACCTTGTTAAAGTGTGACTGCCAAACGGTAACACATAATAAGAATTCATTGCTTTTCTTCAAATTTCTCGAAAACCGCATGGTGAATTTTAAGAGTGCACGGAGAAAATATAATTCATATGCCATAAATTTAAATCATGAAGACAAATTTGAGCCCTTCATAGTGGTTAAGTTCCCCACGCTCTGTGTCTGATTCTTATGTTATTCCTATACAAACTTTGAATTTGGATCGATGCATTGTGGAATACTTCTGTAAAGGATTCCCCAATCGGGAAACTGTTCTCCTGATCGGGGGTATTAACCGGACTGCAGATTAACTTCAGAATTTATTATTGGGTGTTGAGCCACGTTGTTACACGTTGGTACCCAAACATTTTGGTTACATTTCAGTTCATATTACAAAGGAGGGTAGTTTTTCTACATTATTACTAGTGACTCAGGTAGCAATTTTCACAGTTGGGGTTATTACACATTTTTTACATATTCATATAAAATGACTAATACTGGATGAAAAAACACACCAGCAACCACCATTGTTTTCACCCTGTGTCAATTCACAAAGTATCGTGATACTGTATATCCATACCTGCCATGAATATGTGAGCATTTGCTACACTGCACACATCTATTTGTTGCTCATCATGGATGCACATAGAAACTGAACCTATCATCTCCAGGACTTGCTGGAATTTTTTTTACAGAATTTACTGCAACTTTTACATGTATTAATCCAGGATATGCCTAGCCTTACACTTTTCAAAACAGCATAACCCTGTCTGAATCATTCCAGCCGGGCATTCCAGGCTACATTTGTCAAAGTACAAACACAGATTGCGTTTTGTTTTTCATGGACTTCTTCAAAATTTATTTCATACGAATGAGGAGAGAATTGTCCTCGAGAATTCTGAAGAAGCTTGGTGCAGATATTAGATAAAGATAAGATTCCATTAGTGAGTACCATGCCAAACAAAGATGCATAAAATGATGCAGCTGTGCATAATTGCAAGGTTATACTTGTACACAACATAAAAACAAACACCAGGAAGTAGAATTTGTCTCAAATATTGAGATTTTTAAAAATCATTTTACAGTTGTCACACATACAATTTGAAACCTTCATAAGATTTTGTCTTCTAGTCATCTAATCATAAACTTAAGTGGCACATGAGTGAAAGGTACTTTAGTCACGCATTGGTCATGTATTTCTTAGACGGGGAGCAAAACAGCTTTGTTGAAAAGTCAATATTTTACTTGAGGGGCACTTATGGATATCTAGGGGACATGTGCCCCTGCACTACCCATTTATAGTGATGTCACTGCTGATGGTGCTGACAGTCTCTCATGTATTAATATTCAAATTCAACTCTTGACCTACATGCCGCAAAGTTTTTCTTTGGGCCTACCCGCACCCGACACCTGAGTTAATCCTGAAAACTCAGGTATGGCAATTACCCCAACCCGACTTCCTGTTCAGTGTATTGTGTTTCCACTCCAAACAATGATTGTTTATCTGCCATTACCATGCACACCACAACCAAGTAGGCCAAGGCTATTTGTGCAGTGCTGAGTAATCAGGGCACTTTTGTGATTGAAAATCACTCATCTGTGTTAAGTTTTTTAGTGGGAGAAATTTGTTTGCAAACTGGTGATAGAAATAGCTGCGTGAGGTGATGTGTGCATTATCTGTGAATGATTGACAGACCATTTTTCCTAAGGAAAGATATTTCTTAATGGAATCTTATAGTTACCTCCACGAAATTAAGGAAGTTGGAGAAAGTTAGGTTTTCATCTCTGTTTTGTCTGATTTTTGTTAAGTTGATTTCTTTGTCATCAATGTATCTCAAAAAGCAGGGGCATGATTATGGGGAGGGGGAGGGGGAAGAAGGGCAAAAGGGGGCACTTTCCCCCCACTTTTTTTACTATAGATATGCATTTCAGCTTAGGGGCAGGAGTACAGGAGTCAAAAGGGGCACTTGCAAAATAGTGCCACACACTTTCTTGTTTTAGTTGTAAACTCAATTAACTTCAATCAGCCAATCTTTTCTATTTTAGAGGCAAGGAGTGCAAATACAGCCATCTACATTCTTGAACTTTATCCAATAACAAACCCAATGGTATACCTACACACATACAGTATGTACGCACGTTATTACGTATGCCACGAGACCCCACTTGTGCGTATAGATAGACATGTATGGGTTTTGATATGCTGACGGCCCAATAATCATAGGAATTTAAACAACTTGGGCTAGCAAACTAGAACCGGTATATACATCAGGCGTTCAATACTGTCCATTACTGACATTGAAGACTTGGAGTAATCACAAGAAGTCATAAGTATAGAGTAAAAATACATAGTCTGAGTTTATTGTTTTATTATTTATTTGCTTGTCTTTTAACTTTTACCAATATTTTCTTTTGCATTCTTGTTTCTTATGCCAAGTTTAGAATATTTAGTCCCTGTCATATAAACTTGAACTTCTTTAAGAACAGGTTTTTTTTTTTTTTTTTTTTTTTGGAGGGGTGGGGTTGTATTAATTGGGCTTTTGTTTGGGGATTTCCACTTGGCTCTCAGAAAATTTTGTACAATAAATGTTTTGAAAAAATTTGTTCTTCACTTTTTAAGCAAATTTCCCCCCCTGTCAAAAAGTAATAGATTGATCAAATTTTTGGTTTCCATTGGAATATAGTTAGTGTAAGAACAGAAATTAAGAGGTGGGGATGTTTTAGGAGGTTATTTGTTGGGACTTGAATTGAATCCATGCTACAACAGTAGCACCACCAAAACATTTTTTTTTTTTTTTTAGGGGGGGGAGGAAGGCATTAATAAAATATTAATACAATTATATGTAGAAGTGTTTAGCACCTATGTTGTTACTGCGCACTCAAAGCGTGGGTGCTTAATGGCACTTGGTTGGTTCCAGGGGTTGCTTAAGGGCTTCTGGTTGGGTCCAGCGTAAAGCCCTGTTGGTAGCCTAGGGAACAAAGCCCCGGAAGTCCTACATTTTTCATGGTGTTTTTGTGGCAGGAAAATGCTAAAAAATCATGTCAAATACACATTAAAACCATTTTTGATTACATTTTTTTTTGTCAGCGGAGTGGGGGGGGGGGAGGAACATGCCCCTTTTCATGTTCCCCCTGCCAGTGCCACAAAGCTCCTAAAAGCAACCAAGCAGTCAAACAATCAACTGGTTTCTAGTTTGAAGGAAAATCAAAACAGGTGGTTTATGGCATGAAGGAAAATGAAAATAATTGGTTTCTGGCATGAAGGAAAATCAAAACACCTGCAGGTATTTTGCAGGCATTAACGAAATAGATAGAATGTGAATCTTATAAAGGAACAAGATCCTGTCATCCCTGCAACATGCATAAATAGAGCAAAAATATCATTTTATTTTGTTATTGAAGAAAACAAATCTTAACATGAGTGCACTGAGCGTAATATCATATTTTGTTGCAAATTGAAGATTAAATCTCTCATCTTTTCTCAAATCTGAAAGTTATATTGAAGAATCCTTTCAGAAATATTTGTGGAAATGTAAGAAGTAATCTAATCTCCTTTTCTAAAAGTCCTTTTCTCAGAACTTCAAGCTTCAATTCAAGGTGTATATTGTATAGATTACCCAACACAGCCAAAACCATAAAATGATACATAGAAGTTATATCTGTGAAATATTAGACGTTTTCTGCAATCTGCACATGGAATGTGAACATGCTTTTTTTTGCAACATGCGGAATGTGGAATGCCTACCCCCACTTTTTTTCCAAATTTGTATCTTTTGTATACCTTTACAGAAATGGCAGCTTGCCGCGAGCTTATATTGAACCTGTTTGGCGAGCTCGCTGCGAGCTCGTCAAAACGTTAAAAATGAGCTTGCAGCAAGCTAACACACAAATTGGATCTTTATGAGCTTGTCAAATTTCCTTGACGAGCTTGTTTTTGGCCAAAATGAGATCGTCAAAATGGTGGGCTTGTCAAAATGGCAAGCTTGTCAAAAGACTGGCCAAAATGGTTTGTCAAACGGGCGAGCTCGTCAAAACGGCAAGTTCTTCACAGGGTCCAGAAAAGAAAAAGCAGCGAGCTTGTATCCCTGACAAGCAAGTTCAAATTGGAAAAGCTTGTCATAGTGGCGAGCTCATCAAAATGGCAAGCTCATCAAATGGCGAGCTCCTCAAAGTGGCAAACTGGCGAGGTCAAAGTGGCAAGCTCGTCAAAGTGGCGAGCTTGGCAAAGTGGGGAGCTCGTCAAAGTAGCTCGTCAAAGTGGGGAGCTCGTCAAAGTAGCTCGTCAAAGTGGGGAGCTTGTCAAAGTGGGGAGCTCGTCAAAGTGGGGGGAGTCAAAGTGGGGAGCACGCGTCAAATGGCGAGCTTGTCAAAGTGGGGAGCTCGGTCAAAGTGGCGAGCTCGTCAAAGTGGGGAACCTCAAAGTGGGGAGCTCGTCAAAGTGAGGAGCTTGTCAAAGTGGGAGCTTTGTCAAAGTGGGGAGCCTCGTCAAAATGGCAAAGTTCTTTCATCAATCCAGTCAAAGTGGGGAGCGTCAAAGTGGGGAGCTCGTCAAAGTGGGGAGTCGTCAAAATGGGAGCTTGTATGGCGAGCCTGACAAGTGGCCTCGTCAAAGTGGCGAGTTCGTCAAAGTGGGATTTTGTATATATTTCAGTCATTGAGAAACAAGAATGTGTTTTCCATGGCCCTTTACAGAAATAGCTGGTCAAGTGAGGAGCTTTATTAAACCTCTTTGATGAGCTTGCAAAGTGACAAGCTTGCCAAGTGTAAGCACGTCAAAGTGGCGGCTCACATCAAGCTCGGCAAAGTAAGCTCAAGTGGCGAGCTCGTCAAAGTGGCGAGCTTATCAAAATCTGAAAAAGGAGCTAGCAATTGGAACTTTTACGAGTTTGTCATATAATAACATGCTTGTCATAGTGGCGAGCTCGTCAAAGTGGCGAGCTTGTCAATGTGGCGAGCTTGTCAAAGTGGCGAGCTTGTCAAAGTGGCGAGCTCATCAAAGTGGTAAGCTCGGCAAAGTGGCGAGCTTGGCAAATTTGCGAGCTTGGCAGGGAAACGAGCTTGCCATTGAACTCGTCAGGGAAATGAGCTTGCAAATTCGAAAGTATGAATATTGTATATTCCATGTTCAACATAAAAGTTAGTTTCTTCCAAATGGCAGAATGAATTGTATCCTTATTGGCAGAATGAGTTTGCACTGTCATGCTGAAGAGGAAAACATCATCACTTCTTGTAACTCTTTTAAACATACTTTTGTAAAAAGATTATCTTTCCCAAATATTTTTTTTTTAATAGCTCTCTAAAATTTAACTCTGGAAAAAAGGCACAAAGGAAATATTCACACAAAACTCTACTGGTCTATAAGGCTCAAAAATAAGACCTGTCTCGCAATATGAAATAGGGTTAATACTAAATACAAAAAAAAGTCAATATTAATATAATTTTGAACTTCTTCAAAACTTTGATAATTCATTAAACACTGCTTTTGACACCATAGCTAACGGGTCATCCTTTCTTGTATACTCTAAAACATTTTTGCACAAATAAAACAATTTTCTTCATTATTTTTTTAAAAACATATTTTGATGGCAATAGTTCTTACAGGTTTTACCGTCAATTAATTAAACTGTATACATTTTTCTTCTGTATGAAGGAGGCAATATCACTTCAAAATGCAGGTAGGCCTAAAACTAGGCCCTCTGAGGAACCCTCAATTCAACTTATGTCAACTTCTTTTAATCCATTTTTGAACTTACAGGTATTCAAAACTTGGCTACATAAACAAGATTAAATGAAATGTTTGCAATTATAAGCTACTAGTAAAAGACTGAACAGGATTTCAAGAGGCCATGGTCCATTGCACAGTACATAGAGGCATGAAAATAGATTAAGTTTCTAAAACTTTGAAAGGTCTTATTTTAAGGCAATGAATGAATAAAGGCCACTGTGCAGTGCAAATGAAATATTTTGATAGTGATGCAAATTAAGTGTAAGTAATGAAGAAACAGATAGGAGTGACAAAACAGTGAAAATAATAGTTAAAAATATTGAAATTTCAATAATCCTGATCAATACTTCTCTCATATATTAAATCATGTTTAGGCCAATATGGTCAGTATAAAATTATGGAAATAACTGAAAATAACAGAGATACACATACTTAACAATGTAGGGAGTAATTGCTTAGTTCCTGTATTTGCTTCTCTTGTCATATGGGTCAATAGGATTAATGGTCAGGGGGTAAATATGAACATGCACATGTAATATGTATTAGTACAAGCTAATACCAGGGAGCTATCATTTGAGATAACGACAGTAAATACCCTATTGATTTCTTGTTCACATTTGTTTGTGTCCGGTAATTATATGTAATTGTAAGTTTCCATTAGAATTTACAATGAACAAACCATACAGGTAAGCTTTGCTTCCAGCAGGCTAACAGACTAGTAACTTAGGCAAGCTTGCAAAATCCATGTTGGCTTACATAATCAACCTAACAAAAAAGTAATGTTAGCTTGTGCAAGCTTAGTTTTGATGGACTTGTCTATCAAAACTGTTTTGGCAATTGTGACTTTTTGCATCTTAACGTGATTCTGTGGATTTTTTGCCCCCACCCCCAACTTTTGACTTTGCCTCCCCCACTTTTGACTTTGCTCCCCCCCCTTTACTTTTGACTTTGCCCTCCCTCCACTTTCGGTAGACAATTCCAGCCCATGCTTGAATGTGAGAGCATGAAAGATTTGTGCCCTTACAGTACATCAGCGATGTTCGGTTTTTCCACATGTTAGAAAATCGAACATCTCAAGGCCACCAAACATTTACACATCACTGCCCCCACACACCATACACATAGTGCACGATTATACATACACTGTGCGTACAGAGTTTATTTTGGGAATGGTTTAAGTGGACACAGCGTGTACATTATTTAAAAATTATTGAGTAAGGCCATTGCAGGTAGCAATGTCATACATGTCGGGGCACAATATTGGCAAGGTAAGTTTGCATCCTGCCACTTCATGGCTCTAGTTATTACTGTTATTGTGTGTATTATTTGTTTTTAGGTTCTTAGTATAGCTTGCTCAATTAATAATTTGAAAAAATCAATTGAATATTTAAGTAATAATATAGTGAAGCAAAGAATTATGTTTAAATACCCGATTCAATTATGATAGGAATTGATTTTTCTTCTGTTTTTTAAAAGTTACATACTAAATAAAAACAAAATTTCAATGAAATTCCTACCTGACTGCAGTACAAGAAATGACCAACTTGGAGGAATCATATAATCATTAACAATACAAAGTGTAATAAGATGCTACATTTTATTTTACATTCATTTCTTCTCATTAAAAATTGTCTCATTGGGAATACAAAGTATGAATTCGCAAACCAAAGTAGTATCATGTTTGCATTTTTGCGTCAATAAAAATTAAACCAAAAAATTATTTCTTACAAGCATGATAATCAATATTGACATCAGAAATATGAAAAGATATAAAGATATACAACAGGAGATACAGGAAGTTTTGACAAGGTTAAATAAATAAGCATGACATTTCTGAACATATGGAAGAAACAAAGACTATACAGTACATAAGAATACTTACAGTGTAGTCTGTGTATCTTTCATATCTTATCAATTGGATGCATTTAATTTATTAGGGCCACATAAACATGCAGTTGCATTGGTTATGGATGTAATGCAGTGGCAATGTGTAAAAAAAATATTGGGGGATGAAATGAACAATGAGATTTGAAGAATCTGAAAAACATGGGGGCCACATAAGCTCTATGATTTTAGGCAATATTGAGGTTAAATTATTCCTAAAAATGCAGTCCACTTGCTTCAACGAAATTGTAATTCTATCTTGATGTATTGTATTTCACTTTTCAGGCATATGCCAGGGTAAGCACACGTAATGACTTGTTTTCAGTGTGTACCCGATGAATTTGCCAGAATGGAAAGTGGATGAATACCGGGTGTAACACCCTGGTCTTTTCGAGAAGTGTTCAGAGAACCAGGCAGGAGATGAAACTCCTACCATTGGGACTGACGGCCGAAGGATGGTGAGTGCCACCCAAGTATTGGCCACTTTTCACAAAGGTTAGGTGGGGAGAAGTTGTGATGCAGAAGACAAACCTCTGCGCTTGATGTCAGTGTATATCGTTCTGCATATTGGTTAAAAATTGCTGGTTAAATTGCCGTTGGGCTTGAACCTTAAACCATCTCAGTCATACGCTCAGCCGACTGAGCTACCTGCGTGCTTGTAAATAATGTGGTTATACAAAAAAGATAGATTTACAATATAGACATTTAAGAACAAAAACAAATTTGCAGCTAAAAATGACTTCATACCCTACTTCTTTATTGAGGGGATGAGCCCCCCCCTATCCCTTCCTTCCTGGTTCCGCTGCCATTGATATATCTTACAGCCCTGATTTGGTCTTACTTCATTCCATTACAGGGCCATACTACTGTATGTGAGAGTATTCTATTTCACAACTTTTAAATTTGGAATTGCTTCTAGCAGTAGCAACTTTAAAAGATTTCTTTAGATGAACTTATTTTCATTTGTCCTAGCTATTCAACTCCCAGTCCACTCCCCCTTTTTTTTTTCTTCTGGAAATTTTTATTTTCAACTCTCCTGCACATCAGTGTTCAGATATTCTAGGTGTTTCTTCAGACACTGCAGTCAAACTCAAATTTTGTCAGATGGAGACCTGTGTTTTGCAATGTGAAAACATTTGCGACATTTGTCTTTTTGGAGAAATCAAAATGCCAGTTTTCATTACTCCTGACAATAAAAATGTAACACTGCTAGAAGAAGGGGAGAAATTTATGGCATCTAAAAAGAGGCTGCTTCCATTTTCAAGAGAGATGCAGGTATGATAGATTGAGAATAATCTGCCGATTTTGGTCAGCAAAGGTGTTTTCACACAACGGGAGAATAATTGAGGTACAGATTGTGATATATTAAAGGTTTTAAATTGATCTTGTGCTACATGGAATTAGGATTAATTTTTACTTCTGAGTGTTGCATATTAACGAGTTGTTGATTTGCAAGTGACAACTGCACTTTGTTCATTGCATTCTTACACATCAAAAGCAGCAGCTTATTTCATAATAGTACTAGCTTGTGGACTTTCTTGCATGAAAGGAACACAAAGAATATAGAATGTGGTTTGACCCAGTCTGTGACATTAAAGTCAGAGAAGAAGAGGATGGAGGATTGTGATGCTTAGCTCAGTGGTGATATTTGATTTAGGGGGATGGAGGGGGGGGTTGGGGGGAACTGAAATTTGAGGGAGAACACAACATATTTTTGTGCAAAATATCTTCAGTAATATACACAAATCTTAATACTTATATGTAACTGCCCTTTTGTAAGTTTGGGTCATAGTTTAATTTTGGAGGGGTATCTCAGGCTCCTTTTGGCCTCATCCTCTTCTCAAGATTGCCCGATGGAGCCTCAATCTACTCTGCTGAAGCAAAGGCCATCCTCCTGGCCTTAAACTTTGTTGAACTCTCCTTCGGCCCCCCGCTTCGTCATCTTCTCCGACTCTAAATCTGTTCTCACTGGCATCCTCAACATGCTCTGGTTTAATCCACTCATTCTACAAATCCTCAAAAAACTTCACGCTCTTTCCTCCTTATGGAATTTTTTTTATATTCTGGATCCCTAGTCATGTTGGCATTCCCAGCAATGAGAGAGCCAACAGAGCAGCCAACAACGATCTGTTGAATCACATCTCTCCTTTTCCTATCCCACACACAGACCTTCGTTTCTCCACTTTCAGCTACCTTAGTAAGACCTGGCAAAACTCCTGGAATCTTCAGACCTGTAACAAACTTTACACCATCAAACCCAGAGTCGGGACCAACATCCCCCTACACAGTCGCAACCACAGGGTCGACGTTGTTATCACCCGCAGTCTGCTCAGCCACACCTTTTTCACCAACTTTCCCTTACTTTCCGGCTTTTGCCTACATGCAACACCAATCTCTCGATCAAGCATATTCTTTTAACCTGTCCTATATACCTGAACTCCATCTCACACCTCTCCCCCTCCATCTCACACCTCTCCCCCTCCATCTCACACCTCTCCCCCTCCATCTCACACCTCTCCCCCTCCATCTCAAACCTCTCCCCCTCCATCTCACACCTCTCCCCTCCATCTCACCTCTCCCTCCATCTCACACCTCTCCCCCTCCATCTCAAACCTCTCCCCCTCCATCTCAAACCTCTCCCCTCCATCTCAAACCTCTCCCCTCCATCTCACACTCTCCCCCCTCCATCTCACACCTCTCCCCTCCATCTCACACCTCTCCCCTCCATCTCACACCTCTCCCCTCCATCTCACACCTCTCCCCTCCATCTCACACCTCTCCCCTCCCATCCACCTCTCCCCCCCCTCCATCTCACACCTCCCTCCATCTCACACCCTCCCCCCCTCCATCTCACACCTCTCCCCTCCCCTCCATCTCACACCTCTCCCCCTCCATCTCACACCTCCTCCTCCATCTCACACCCCCTCCATCTCACACCTCTCCTCCATCTCACACCTCTCCTCCATCTCACACCTCCTCCATCCACACCCCCCATCTCACACCTCTCCTCCATCCCCCTCCACACCTCTCCTCCATCTCACCACCTCTCCCCTCCATCTCACACCTCTCCCCTTCATCTCACACCTCTCCCCTCCATCTCCATCTCCCCTCCATCTCACACCTCTCCCCTCCATCTCACACCTCTCCCCTCCATCTCACACCTCTCTCCATCTCCATCTCCCCATCTCACCTCTCCCCCCTCCATCTCACCTCTCACATCTCACACCTCCCTCCATCTCACACTCTCCCCCTCCATCTCACACCTCTCCCCCTCCATCTCACACCTCTCCCCTCCATCTCACACCTCTCCCCCCTCCATCTCACACCTCTCCCCTCCATCTCACACCTCTCCCCTCCATCTCACACCTCTCCCCTCCATCTCACACCTCTCCCCCTCCATCTCACACCTCTCCCCCTCCATCTCACACCTCTCCCCCTCCATCTCACACCTCTCCCCTCCATCTCACACCTCTCCCTCCATCTCACACCTCTCCCCTCCATCTCCACCTCCTCCTTCATCTCCACCTCTCCCCTTCATCTCACACCTCCCTCCATCTCACACCTCTCCCCTCCATCTCACACCTCTCCCCTCCATCTCACACCTCTCCCCCCCTCCATCTCCACCTCACCCCCTCCATCTCACACCTCTCCCCTCCATCTCTCTCACCCCCTCCATCTCACACCTCTCCCCCTCCATCTCACACCTCTCCCCCCTCCATCTCACACTCTCCCCTCCATCTCACACTCTCCCCCTCCATCTCACACCTCTCCCCTCCATCTCACACCTCTCCCTCTCCATCTCACACCTTTCCCCTCCATCTCACACCTCTCCCCTCCATCTCACACCTCCCCTCCATCTCACACCTCTCCCCTCCATCTCACACCTCTCCCCTCCATCTCACATCTCCATCTCACACCTCTCCCCTCCATCTCACACCTCTCCCCTCCATCTCACACCTCCCCTCCATCCTCTCCCCTCCATCTCACACCTCTCCCCTCCATCTCACACCTCTCCCCCTCCATCTCACACCTCTCCCCTCCATCTCACTCCCTCCTCCCCTCCATCTCACACCTCTCCCTCCATCTCCATCTCCCTCCTCTCATCTCCTCCATCTCACACCCCCTCCATCTCACACCTCTCCCCCTCCATCTCACACCTCTCCCCTCCATCTCACACCCCTCCATCTCACCTCTCCCCTCCATCTCACACCTCCCCTCCATCTCACACCTCTCCCTCCATCTCACACCTCTCCCCTCCATCTCACACTCTCCCCTCCATCTCACACACTCTCCCCATCTCCATCTCCCTCCTCCATCTCTCTCCCCTCCATCTCACACCTCTCCCCTCCATCTCACCTCTCCCCCTCCATCCACACCTCTCCCCCTCCATCTCACACTCTCTCCTCCATCTCACCCTCCCCTCCATCTCACACCTCTCCCCATCCATCACCTCTCCCCTCCATCTCACACCTCTCCCCTCCATCTCACACCTCTCCCCCTCCATCTCACACCTCCCCTCCATCTCACACCTCTCCCCTCCATCTCACACCTCTCCCCTCCATCTCACACCTCTCCCCCTCCATCTCACACCTCTCCCCTCCATCTCTCACCTCCTCCATCTCACCCTCCCCCTCCATCTCACACCTCTCCCCATCTCCATCTCCCCTCCTCTCCCCCTCCATCTCACACCTCCCCCTCCATCTCACACCTCCCCTCCATCTCACCTCTCCCTCCATCTCCACCTCTCCATCTCCCCATCTCCATCTCCCCTCCATCTCACCCTCTCCCCTCCATCTCACACCTCCCCTCCATCTCCCCCTCCATCTCCATCCCCACACCTCTCCCCTCCATCTCCCCCACCTCTCCCCCTCCATCTCACACCTCTCCCCTCCATCCACCTCCCTCTCCATCTCACCTCTCCCCCTCCATCTCACCTCTCCCCTCCATCTCCACCTCTCCCCTCCATCTCACACCCTCCTCCATCTCACACCTCTCCCCTCCATCTCCCCTCCATCTCCATCTCCACCTCTCCCCTCCATCTCCACCTCTCCCCTCCATCTCACACCTCTCCCCTCCATCTCACACCCCCCCTCCATCTCACACCTCTCCCCTCCATCTCACACCTCTCCCCCTCCATCTCACACCTCCCCTCCATCTCACACCTATCCCTCCATCTCACACCCCCCCTCCATCTCACACCTCTCCCCTCCATCTCACACCTCCCCTCCCTCCCTCTCCCCTCCATCTCACCTCTCCCCCTCCATCTCACACCTCTCCCCTCCATCTCCACCTCTCCCCCTCCATCACACCTCTCCCCTCCATCTCACACCCTCCCCTCCATCTCACACCTCTCCCCTCCATCTCACCCTCTCCCCCCCTCCATCTCACCTCTCCTCCCTCCATCTCCCTCCATCTCCCCTCCATCTCCATCTCCCCTCCATCTCACCTCTCCCCTCCATCTCACACTCTCCCCCTCCATCTCACACCTCTCCCCTCCATCTCACACCTCTCCCCTCCATCTCACACCTCTCCCCTCCATCTCACACCTCTCCCCCATCCATCTCCACCTCTCCCCTCCATCTCACCTCTCCCCCTCCATTTCACACCTCTCCCCCTCCATCTCACACCTCTCCCCTCCATCTCACATCTCCCCTCCTCTCCATCTCACACCTCTCTCCTCCATTTCACACCTCCCCTCCATCTCACACCTATCCCCTTTCATCTCACACCTCTCCTCCTCCATCTCACACCTCCCCTTCATCTCACACCTGTCCTCCATCTCACACTCTCCCCTCCATCTCACACCTATCCCCTCCCATCTCACACCTATCCCCTCCATCTCACACGTCTCCCCCCTATCTCACACCTCTCCCCCCTCCATCTTACACCTCTCCTCCATCTCACACCTCTCCCCTCCATCTCACACCTCTCCCCTCCATCTCACACCTCTCCCCTTCCATCTCACACCTCTCCCCTTCCATCTCACACCTCCCCTCCATCTCACACCTCTCCCCTCCATCTCTCCCCTTCCATCTCACACCTCTGCCCCTCCATCTCACACCTCTCCCCCTCCATCTCACACCTTTTAATGTCTTAACTTCTTTCCCTTATTCACCTTCTGTCTCTCCTTCACTTTATCCCACCTCTCTTTCCTTCCTTTTTGTCCTAACTCAAGCACCTTAGTTTATAACACCCTCTTGGCACATTTGACTCTGACTGTCAAGGTGCCGTTAAACATCAACAAACCAACGCAAACATTTCGGCTACACTGATCTACAGTAGCTTAAGGATCTCCCAGTCAAACAGGAAAGGCATTGTTGTTTGTGAATTTTTAAGAAACGGAAGTCTCATATTGCTTTATTATATATCTCTATATTATATATCTCTCTTATATATATATCTCTATATTATATATCTCTCTTATGTACAGTATATCTCTATATTATATATCTCTCTTATATATATCTCTATATCATATATCTCTCTTATATATATCTCTATATTATATATCTCTTATATATATCTCTATATAATATATTTTTCTTATATACATCTCTATATTATATATCTCTCTTATATATATCTTTATATTATATATCTCTCTTATATATATCTCTATATTATATATCTCTTCTATATTTATCCTATATAATATTTTTTTCTTATATATATCTTTATATTATATATCTCTCCTATATATATCTCTATACTATATATCTCTCTTATATATATATATATATCTATATTTTATCTCTTATATATATCTCTATATTATATATATCTCTTATATATATATCTCTATATTATATATTTTTCTTATATATATCTCTATATTATATCTCTCATATATATCTATATTATATATGTCTTATATATATCTCTCTATATTATATATCTTTCATATCTCTATATAATATATCTCTCTTATATAAATCTTTATATTATATATATCTATATTATATATATCTCTCTTATATATATATATATATCTCTATAATATATATCTCTCTTATATCTCTATATCATCTATATCATATATCTCTATATTATATATCTCTTATATATAGGTCTATATTTTATATTCATTCACGTTGAGCACACATGTCATTTGTAAATTATTCTCAGTATTCTTGAAAACAATTGCACAATTGTACACTTTGGTAAGATTATCATTACCATCAGGTGCAAGAAAAAGTGTTCAAATATGTTCTAGAGAGTTAATATGCTCTCACTTTTTGACCAAGTTCTTAAATTTGATGGAAATTATATGAGATGTAGTCTTTACTTTGCCGTTAGATGTGTGAGGACCACAGTATCCCTTACAGTCTTTTAAAAACTACCCAGATATCATATGATGAACATTCTGGAAGTTACAATTCATTTTGACAGGTTTGTAATTAATTTTGGTGTGTGTTGCTTTAGTAGCCTCGGAAACATGACCTCTATTGACCCAAAAGCTTTAATCCAAATCACGTTACAATCAATTTGAATTCGAGTGATGAATTTCTATTTAATTTCTGTTCTAGATCGGCAATTTGCTCTAACACCGAATAACACATATTTATCTTAAGGATATACCATAAAGGAATTGACATTTAAGAATTAATGACAGTGTTTTATGTCACAGTGTGAGCGCTACTTTTTGCAGAACAGCCTACTGTATGAAAGATACAAATTGGTGATAAAATTGACAACCAACTGATTCCAAAAAGTCTGAAAATCATAAAACCAAAAAAAAGTACCAATTCGTGAATCAAAACCAAATGTTGTTTAAACTTTGAAAGAATAATTTCAAATATATCTTAGAACAAATCACAAACCAAGAGCCTAAGAAAAGTTTATCCCAATTTGATTAGACCCGCTGTCGGCTTGAATTGGACGCTATGATTATAATGCATGCGCATTGTAAAATGGATGTACAATACCAATAGACGATCTATAGGGTTCCTGCCTCTCAATAACAACTGATGCTATTGGAGGGGAAAAAAATGCTTGAGGTTTACAAAATACGCTTAGCTTCGATTGTATATGAAGAGAAATTTTATTTTGTGATTTTTAAGAGTTTTTTTTTCTTTCAGTGCTGGCTATGCCCCCCCTTCCCCTCTCCCCCTCCTTCTTCTCATATTGAAATGGAATGATCAGTGGTGCAGCTATAGTCCATGGGGGAAATTGTGTTCAGGGCCTTTGTTGAGGTATTCACAATATGACATTGCTTGGGCCTCGTATATTTATGTTGAGATGTACACAAACACTTTAATCACATTTGTATAGTATAGAGGTTTACCCATTAAATCGCTACCTCATTGGTTAGAGACCCCTGGGAATAGAAGGACCAATCTGATATGCTGGCATGTTTACCCCCAAGTCACTTGTGTCTCCTTACCAAGGACATCACTGGAGTATACTGGGGTCAGGGTCTTCTGAATGGGCATAGAGGCTACAGTTTCCCAACTGGGTGAATTTATGAGGGTGCCCGAAGAGGAACGGTTTAATTTTTAACTATTGTGTTCATTTTCCAACTGGTGTCCTATTTTGGGGGCAAGGCATCCCAAAACCCCCTATAGCAACGTCTCTGCTCCTTACCCACCATGTTGTTACACCCCTGGTAGGAATGTTTACTTTGACACTTTTATAACTCACCTGTGTAACATTGAACTCCAGACTCAGTTGAATTAACATTCCAGCTTTATATAAGTCTTTTCTGTTAGTCTGTCATGCATTCAAGTGGTTCTTCTTCTGTGTAATGTGGGGCAAACTGTCAGTTGGAAGGGAAGGATTATTGAAGGGTGGGGGTTGAAATATTAGATGGACCCCTCATGTTAGCGAAACGATCAACTGTGACATGAAATATATGTGTCCAGGATCAAGGGTTATACAATCCATTCTTCAGGTGGGGATCAAAGGGGTGTAAATGTGAAAATGTCCACTAGACAGCAGTTATTCAATAGGGGCAACTTTCTCCCAGTTGCACAGCCAGGATTTTGACAATGGGGAAGATGAAGGGGTTCTGCTTTTCAAGAATAATAGACCTTTTGTAAGAGAAGAATAGTTCGACCACAACCTACATTAGCAATTTTGAAAAACGAAGAGAAAGAAAGGAAAAAAGTAGAAAAAGATTTTGTTGCGAAGTCTAAAAAATTAAAAGCCCTTGCAACCGTTACCAAACTTAAAACCTTTTCTTTTTGGACCTCCTTTCTACATCTGGCACTTTTCTTTATGTCTAAGGGGGTGTTTAACACCAAACTTCATGGCTACATCCTGTGGGCCCCTCTCCCTGGCGGAATTCCGTATGTAAGCTTTGTATGGTGAAATATTCAAAGAGGATACATGTTTGAGTAAGAAATAACATTTTAAAAAACAAATGGCTTAAACTGTTTGGTTAAAAATGGCCCATATTTGTTGAATAAATTGTATAAGTTGCCCAAAGCTTGATAGAGATAAGCCAAAGGTGAATGCCCAGATTGGTTTAAATTTTGCATAAATTCAGTTGAAAATGTCCAAAATTTGTTAGAAATTACCCAAATTTGCTTTAAAACAACCAAAGTTGCTTTAAAACGCCCAAATTTGGTTAGAAGTTGCCCATAGTTTGTTAAAAATAACCCATATGTGGTTAAATATGTCCTGATTTGTTTAACTTTTGCCTAAATTTGGTTGAAAGTGTTCCCACTTTCAAAAAAAAAAAAAAAAAAACAATTAAAGATTGCAGATATATAGTGCTTGCATGACCTAAAGTTTGTTAGAACTTGCCAATATGTATAAGTTTAAGTCGTCAAAAATTGGTTGAAAATCGTCTATTGAATCAAATTGACTTTAGTCAATTCACTTTTGTCAGTTTGTTCGACAGCTTAGTCACTGGTATTGGACATTTTTTAGGTAGAAGTCCGATTATGAAGTCATATTTTCAACATCCCTATTGCGTGGAAAGCTGGATACATCACTGCTGCCTAAGTTGCTGTGAAAACTTGTAATGTAATGCAATCATGACGATAAAATTTAATAAAGGAGCCCACGCATATATGGTGCCTTCGGACTCTATCCAGCTCTGGTTCTACGTCGAATTATTTCAACTCTTAGTAACTGAAAATCCGGCTAATTTTCAATATTTAATGTAATGTAATTTTTGCCTCGGGCTAATAAGGCCTCGGGCCCAGGGCTGCAACCACTCTCACCTCCCTGGTGTTACGCCACTTGTCTCCTTGTCACCATCTGTCAATGTGGCGATACTCTTTTCACATGGATGTACTTGAAAAGAATGATCTGAGGTACTTCAGAAATTCCAAACAGAAATGTAGTTTTTAGTCACTTCAAATTTTCCACTTCATCATTGAGTTTTACCAAATACCATCCACTCTTCTGTGTGAATGAACAGATTTCAGAAGAGGTTGAGTGTTTAAAGGACTATGGACATCTAGCAGGAAAGGCTGAATTTTTAAAGGACTATGGACATCTAGAGGCAACATGGGCTTAATTTTCTAAAAATATGATCTTAACTATTAGAACAGCTAAAAATACCACCAAAACTGGTTAAAAATTGACCAATTTATAGCATTTTTAATTTTTAACTGTTGATGTGCAAAAATCTGTGACATCATGGGGGAAGGATCACCTTTTGTACACCCATTATTTTTTATTCCTCTGTTTATTTTGTTTGATATCTAGCATTGGACTTGGGGCAAATGTTTCTGGGGAAACTTGGGCATGCCCAGAAACATGTATTTAGAATAGACATTCTAAAATTCACAAGTAGCTGATTTTGAAGAATAGAGTTGAAAGAATTACATCAAGATTTTGAGATGTGTTCCCCTTACTATATCACACATTCTGCATAAATTAACAAATCTTGGAACTGTTTGGTCATAACATGAGAACCAAATGAGCTTTTTACAAATTCTGAATACTATTCAACTCAGGTTTTCATGCTTTTTCACCTATCTTAAATCTGCTAGATGTCCATAGACCTTTAATACAGGATCTTATCTGAGGTATAGGAGTGGTATTACCCAATAACTAAAAAAATGTGGGAACCCCACAGTAGTACAGTCCCTAACCTTATCCTAAGATAAGAATTTCTCATTTTTAAAGTGAAATGTATCTCTGCAACAGATACACATCAACATTGGAATGAAGGCAACTTCTAATACAATGTGGTTTTCCTCCCTCCCTGAAAAACCTGCCTTACACTTTTCAATGAAATCATTGTAGCACCTTTTGTTTAAAGAGGCGAAATCTTCATATGTGCACAATATTTAGAACTCCTTTCAAATTTTTGATTGGCTGAAATTTTGCTGTGCGACTCGTTGTCTCGTATTGCAAGGTATGTAGTTATTTAAAACACTTTGAAGGTCACTACACGAGTTAGACCAGTTGGTTACGGCTATTGAATTCAACTTTTTTTCAAATCAAGTGTGAGTTCGAGCTCCGATAGAATCGTTTATTGAAACTTTGCTTTCATCTTCTTTTTTTTCTCAGTAATTTTAATTTGGTGACTATTATTGTAGTATTATAATACTAATATTTCACTTTCGCTTTCTGATAAAAACGCATTGAAAAAAACAAAACAAGTTTCACGTCACAGTAACGTAATGCGCTGTGTATGTAACTCTGCACACACAACGTACATGTTAGTGTCTGTGGTACCAACAGACAGAGGATCGGATCTTGCGTCCACAACCGGAAGTGACGTCAAAATATCGCATCCCCCAATTTTACCGTATTTTACTGAGACGAGCTTCCCTCTTTAAATCACATCAAATTTTACAACCGATGGTACATAACTACTTTCCCTCATCTTTATTAAACCATTTCAAGAATAACCATTTCAAAATTTGGCAGCTGTCAGATTGCATGAAAAGTCTTTTCCATATTATTTTGATTCTTTCCATCTTTGTCACTGACAAAAATAAACAATAAATTGTTGGATTGGTAAAGTGTTACACAACACTTTACTTTAAGAATGTAGGACCTTCATGTGTATGTGTACCTCACAGGTCTGTGAGTAAGCCTGTCTGTTATTTCAATTAAAAATGTGGCTCCATCAGATCTACAGTAACCTAAAACTAAAAAAGATTTACAACCTCAGAAAGGGTGCAATTTAATTTTAAGCTCAATAGTGAAGTATCTTTAACCAGTATTTCTAGTCTAACCTTGTTTGAGGCAGATGAATTTGCAGATAAATAATTAACTGATTAAGGGATCATTACAGAATCCGCCCCTTGAGCACTACCTCATTCTGGCTTTCTGTGCCTGTGGCATTCTAGTAACCGCATGAACGATTACTAGTAACCCCACGTACGATTACTAGTAACCGCATGAACGATTACTAGTAACCGCATGAACGATTACGTGACTTTGATAGGCGGTCACTGAATTGTTTCGAGTTTCTTATTTCATTTCCACGCTACTCCACTTGGTATTATTACCAAATTTGTGGTCAAATGATTGTGTAATACATGGTCAACTTGTTTAGAGAATGTCCTTGAAACGGGATGAAAATGACAGTGGCAGATTCATCCCTTCTGTGTTTCAAGGGGCGCTTTCTTCAAATGTAAATGGTACACAAAAACAAACATTCAAACAGCACTTAATACAAATCAAAGAAAATATTTTGTATGATAGTACAATATATTTGATCTGTTTTGGTTCATATTTAAGTCATTCTTTTGAGTTCATCATAAATTAGCAATTCTTTAGAATCCCCAAATGTATAAGTGCTCCAGGATATTCCACTTTTATATATGAGCAAGTCATAGTATGTCTGCTTTAAGGGACCAGGTTTCAGTTAAACATGTAAATGAAATTTAGTTTGAAATGGAGCAATTGAAACCTTTGTGAAATAGCACAACAAATAATTATTCACACAAATACAGTGTTGGTGTCTTCTGTGGAACTCCACTTCATTTCCTGTGTGATTATTTTCTTCTTAATTATAATCTACAATAGTTTTGAAGAGATCAGCGGACTTATTTTCCTTTGTTATATCCCAGAGAGAAAAATAAATTTTCTAGGTCAATAGATGAAAATACAATAAAATACGTTATTTAAATATTTTGGTCAAACTACAATACATCACATATTATACATACCCTAATGAAGCTCAAATTTTGATTTGCTGCTGTTTGTCTTAAACTAAATATGCTTTTTGGTGAGCATGTGAAGTGTAATGCAAACCTATACAATGGCAGTTTCGTCCGTCTGGCTGTCCACAATTTTTCCTGAGATTTCTTCAGAAATGTTATAAGTTTTTTTGAGAATTCCTTAGAAAATGTTAAAGTTTCTTCAGATTTCCTCAGAAAAAGTTATAAGTTTCTTCAGACATCTTTATGGAAGGTTAGAAAAAACCTTCCATGAGGATGGTTCCATAAGTCTGCAATCTGTCTCAAGTGTCTCTGTTAAAGTATTTCAGAGACACTTAAGACAGATTGCAGACTAATTTCTTTAAGTCTACAAAACATTTGATAATTCCTTAGAAGATAACTGTAAAATGATATAATTTTCCAATATTCTTTAAAGATGCTTAAGCGTCTCTCTCGTAGCACTGGAGATGTAAAATCCTTAAAATTCTTCAAAAATATTTGGGCACCAACGGTTGTATGAGGCTTGATTATTGAACTCTGTCTTTATTATTGTGTTCATTTGCATAAAGTTGCTACAGTATATGAACTGACCAGACTTTTGATAATTGGCTGGGTCATATGATAGGGGTGTCAATTTGCATGGGCATGCGAACCATGACGGTATTTACCGTTCTAGTTTAACTAGACCTATCAGTATTTTCTTTCACCAAACTGTAAGGTAGATGTTCTTGATAGTCTTATTTAACAGCCTTTTGAAATATGTGTCTGCTGGTTGATCAACAAATCTATCAATGCCTCCTCCTGATGTCAGAAAATGGACAAAAACTCTCTTCAATATAATCTAAAAAATATCTTTCCAAAATTCGAGTTATTTTCCATCTCCTCTTTGTCATCACTTAGGCCACACCTGTCTCACCCACTCCTACCTCCTTTCTGGCACTCTCAAACCTATCTGCCCCACTTGCAATACTGATCTCTTGATCACTCATATCCTCTTAACCTGTCCGATTTACCCCAACTCCAGAGCTTTCCTATCCTCTGCCACCACTATTTCTGACTTCTTCAAGAACAATCCCCCCTCCAATATTATCCCCTTCCTCCACAACAGCAACCTTTTTTCTACAACTTATTTCCTCTAAAACTTTCATTTCTCTCCATTCTTTCCTCCTTTTCCATTCATCTTTTCCTAACCTTTGCACCCAAATTATTTAACACCCTCCCGGCACGTTTGACTCTGACTGTCGCTGTGCTGTGAAACCTCACCAAAGCAAACTTCTTTGTACAGTGCATAGAAATGTTTAATATGATGGTGTACTCAACAAATCAATCATTTTTGTATAAGCCTAATATTAACAGTATTGTTAAAGGTGGTCATTATCATGGACCATTAAACCATTAACATGGAACTTGTCTTTTTCTAAGCTAAGTTTTCTGGACCGATTATGATAGTTTGCATAAGACATTAAACCATCTGCATCTTGGCTACCTTTTCTGGTGATGAAAACATGCCGAAAAGTCTCTTTTAAGCCTACCGCACCCGTCATCTGAGTTAATCCTGAAAACTCAGGTATAGCAATTACCAACCCGACTTCCTGTTCAGTGAATTGTGTTTCCACTCCAAACAATGATTGTTTATTTGCCAACCCCATTTAAACCACAGTCAGGTAGCCCAAGGCTATTTGTGTGTATAAGATTACAGAAGCCAGTGAAGAGTAATCAGGGCACTTTTGTGATTGAAATCACTCATCTGTGTTAAGTGTCTTAGTGGAAGAAATTTGTTTGCAAACAGGTGATGAAAATAGTTGTGCCTGAGGTGATGTGTGCAATATCTGTGAATGATTGACGGACCATTTCTCCTAAAGAAAGGTATTGCTTTATGAAGATACATTGTGGGACCCACATTCATGTTTTATACTGCTCCAATATAAAAGTGTACTTAACCATTTCATTGCAGGTAAAACAAAGAAAGATATAATAGAAAAGAATTATCTCATAAAACAATATTTCACATTTAAACAGCTTCTATTTTCAAAATGGATTTATATTGTCAAAATGGCCTGGAATAAAGCCTTCACATTACCATTATACTCCTTTTTTGGGACTTTAATAAACTATGTACCAGAATAGCAAGCAAAAATTTTGTTAGCTATTCTAGTACAGAGTTTATTAAGTACCAAAAACGGAGTATAATGGTAATGTGAAGGCTTTCATTCCAATCCATTTTGACAATAGAAATCCATTTTGAAATTAGATGCTGTTCTTAGTTAATACCAAGACAAAGTGATGCTGCAGTACTTGTTCATTGTTCCTCTCAAACAATTGAAGAATACTTGAAACAAATTTAACATCAAATAATTAGTTCATAACCTGTCCTTTTCCTTAAAAATTTGTTCCAGTAATTTATGACCACAAACTTACTGTAGCAAATAATGAGACCACTTATCTTACTTAGAATAACTGTTCAACCAGAAGAACGAATACAATGGGGCCATTAATAAGGGAATTTGATTCTAATTACTTGTGCTTTATAGAATAAAGAAAATAAAGAGGAAAAGTCTGACCCAAGCTGCTTATTTATCAGGTCGGGTCTGACTTTGAAATTTTAAGGAGCAGAACAACTAATGTTATGAAGAGACATAAAGTCTGAGGTAAAAAAAACAAAACATGGTTTTTATACAGAATAATTTTGACCAAATGTGTTTTTGAATTGAAGGTTCAAGCTCTCATTATTTGAGCAGAAGCAGAATTCAAATATTTTTGCCAGCAGCACAAAGAGTAATTTTAAGTAAACAAGACAGCATTTTATAACAATCTAAACAATGACCAATTTTACATTATGGGCTGCACGTATCACTGATTTATATTCCAAATCTTTTTTTCCTAATACTGTTATTTGTAAATACACACTATAGGATACTTGAATCAACATGCATGAAGGGAATTTGTGTAAGTCAATTATAGTTAAGTTTCTTGAGAAAACATGTACTGTATGAATGTGAGAAAAATAACTATATTATAACAGAAATATTTACCAAATTTCCCTTACCACCTTCTCTCCCTCCTTCCCTTTATCCCACTGCTCTTTCCTCTCTATCCTAACTTGAGCACCTTAGTTTTTAACACCCTCTTGGCACATTAACTATGACTGTCTTGGTGCTGTGAAATATTAACAAAACAAACCAAACAGAGCAACACTCCATACGGAACTGAACTAAACCTAATTAATATTCCTTTCACCCTACGAAAACATTATTACAGATTATATGAACTGTAATGACAAGAGTTTTGATAATAGCACATAATATTACTCTACAATGCTGTCACCAGTGTCAACTGCTTTATATATACTGTATCTAAGTGGTTGAACTGAGAATCAACACTATGAAAACAATTTGTTGTCTATCTCAAAAAAATGAAAGCTTTTATAAGATTATAAGTACTTTATGGGGCCTGTGAAAGGGTGAAAATAATCCCAAAGCTGAATGCAGAACAGCAAGCGTGTAATTTTTCAAATGATATCAGCTCTGAAGTGAGAACAAGTAAATCAAAAATGTGTAGTTCAGTAGCTTGTTCCTTACTCAGAAAAGAGCACATTTATGCAGTAATGCTCTCACTGGTCTGCATGAAGCATTATCTTTCCTTAGGAGGAAGGGTCTGTCTGTCATTCACAGTAATTGCATACATCACCTCCAGCATATAATACACAACTATCTTTATCACCAGTTTGCAAACAAATTTCTCCCACCAAGACACTTAACATGGATGAGTGATTTCAATCACAAAAGTGCCCTGATTACTCAGCACTGGCTTCTGTAATATACATACAAATAGCCTTGGGTTACTTGACTGTGTCGTGCATGGGAATGGCAGATAAACAATCATTGTTTTGAGTGGAAACACAATACACTGAACAGGAAGTTGGGTTGGTAATTGCCATACCCGAGTTTTTAGGATTAACTCGGGTGAAGAGTTTAACTGCGTAAAGAGAAACTTTTCGGCATGTGGCTAAATAAGTGTAAAGGAAGTGTTTCAAATCAACTCAGATAAACAGCTCTACATATGTGCTTCAATTTTCAACATGTAAAAATTTTGATAAAATAGTGAAATGTTTTTGGAACAAACAAACAAACATTTTTTTTGGTATGAATTTGTAATTTAAACTAGTTAACATTTCACAAACTTTCTGTATCTGTTGTGTAAGATAAATATACAATGTATGAGCAGGCATTGCAAACTTTTGTTCAAAACCAATATCAGTTTTAATTTTGTATTATTTAAGTGATCCCAAACTAAATCGGCATTTTTGACCCCCCAAAAAAAGAATTGTGAAAAAAGTAGCAATTCATCAAGTTGATTAACAGTACCAAGATGTAATGTCATGTGCGACTGTACAGCTTCCAGTGCCTATGCATGTTGTTTTTTATACAAATTGACACATACAAAAAAGTTTGGTTTTTGATATCAAAGATGAATATCTTTCAAATTAGTCATAATAGTCTGAAATTATCTGAGAATAACTTTGGCTAGGACTGCAACCAGCAAACCTAATATGACAATATGATTACAGGTTAACCAGGGAAGATGGTTAATATTAGCAAATTTTCAATACCTTCACACAATGCAAACTAAAGCCTTAAGGGGGTACACTTCCAAAATTGTTCTTCAGTTACTTAAATTCTAAAACACTGAGAACATCATGAGGGCAACCTTTTCTATGTGGGCATGATACGGGTTGTGAATGTACATATAGGCTTATATTTTTATGGAACTGCCATTTCAAGCATTCATTCGGATCCGTTTTTGTTGGCTGTCACCATGACTTGTCCTTCTCCTTAAAAATTTGTTCCAGCAAATAATAACCACAAACTTACTGTAGCAAATAGTGAGACCACTTTATCTTAAATAAAATAACCACACAATAAGGACTTCATCCATTGCTAATATGATTCTCAGCACCAACTTCCACAACAACTAAGGTTTTCAGAATAAAGAAAATAAAGAGGAAAAATCTGACCCGACCTGGTTATGTATCAGGTCGGATCTGACTGTTTGAAACTTTAAGGAGCAGAACAACTAATGCTGTATGTTGATATTCTGTAATTGCATATGTCACAAATGTTTTGTGGGTTGGTAATGGGCCTAATCTAGTATAATAAAAACAGGAAGTACTCATGTTCTTTGTCTGAATAAGTAAGGCAATTTGATTTGCAACAATATCAATGGATGTTATTTAGATTAGGCCATGGCTCACCTTCAGGCCTATTACTGCCAATGACCAGTTTTCAATATTTTGTAATTATTTTGGGTCATTTGGGTGCACAAACATATCATTTTTTGGTACTACTTTGAATATCCATGACTTGTCCTTCTCCTTAAAAAATTGTTCCAGCAAATCATAGCCACAAACTTAATGTAGCAAATAATGAGACTACTTATATCAATTAAAATAACCACTCAAGCACACAATAAGGACTTCATCTATTGCTAATTTGATACTCAACACCAACTTCCACAACAACCCAGGACGAAATGGAGAACTAGTACAATGGAGCCATTGATAAGGGAAATTTGATCCTAATTACTTGTGGTTTTCAGAATAAAGAACATAAGGAGGAAAATTCTGACCCGACCTGCTTATATATCAGATCGGGTCTGACTGTTTGAAATTTTAAGGAGCACAACAACTAATGCATTCGTTTATATCCGTAAGCTCGGTCAATAATCGTCCAACCAAATTAATTTGATTTTACATAGGCCTAATTCATTCCTAAGCCTCAATACATTGGCTTAACCTAGTGTAGTGTTACGGAAAGTACACTACCACGTTAGGAAGGAAATTAGGTCTAAGAAGTGAGAATTTGGACTAACATTTTTGCTGAGCATTTTTATCAACTAAAAGTACTTGAATCTGGCTTAAACTTGGCAACATTAATAATTCACTTTATAAAAGCATATTGAGTCTTATAAAAAGTTGCCTGCCTCGAGGAAAAGTGACTTACACAGATCAGAAAAATGATTGACGAATCTTATCTTTTCGAAGATCTTCACAAAATGAGCCACAAAAATGTTTCTTTTCAAATTTACCGAGACTGAAAATGCTCAGACCGGCCCGATGTATAATGTCTTGTACGTTATCTGATCTTCTAGTTACGAACAATGAATCTGCATAAGTTTGAGCAATCTGAATTATCTGGATTAATTCGTGAATTATTGTTTTATAAACCCGAAATGCTCAATTCGAGCTTCCGGATCAAGTCTGCAGAAATGAATAATATTGCAATAACGTTCATATAGTGAGTTTAGAACTGTATCTTATGTCAGGGTTTGCACTAGTTTTGAATTTTGGGGAGGATATTCCGTCTTTAAAAAAAAACATGGTAGGGAATTTCTTTCATGCGTTTTCTTTTTGAAGGCATGTTAGAAATTTCTTAAGTCGTTAATTTAAACAAATAATAACACCTGAATGTCTTGTTTGTTTATTTGTAACAACAGTACGCTTTATCTCAAACAATACTCACAGATACTAATAGATCCTCTTCTGACTTTAGGATTCCTGAGGATCATTTGAAGAAAGCGCCCCTTGAAACACGGACGGGATGAAACTGCCACTGTCATTTTCATCCCGTTTCAAGAACATTCTCTCAACGAGTTGACCATGTATTACACAATCATTTTACCACAAACTTTGCTATAATACGTTGTGGAGTAACGTGGAAATGAAATAGGTTACTCGAAGCTTTACAGTGACTGCTTGTCAATGCCTCGTAATCGTTCATGCGGTTACTCGAGTGCCACAGGCACAGAAAATTAGGACGGAGTGGTGTTAAAGGGGCTGATTCTGTAATGTCCTCTTCTGTCAGCTCAGAAGCTTGTATTTATGCTTAATTTATATTGCCTAATTGGCTTAATTCAATAAGTGTTGTTGTAAATGTTAAAAAGTTTAGAAACACAAGGTATAAACACACTATATAAGCACAATTAACATGGTATACAAGAGATTCAGAGTCATTCCAGCTTAAATTGTATGGATGTAGGTTATACGTCTACACATTGCCATGCACGTAAAATTTATGTAGGCTGCAGTACCATGAGTGGCAAAAAGAGCTAAAAATGGTTGTATATAAATATATTGATGTGATATAATATGTCATCACAGTGCTGCTAACAACTCATGTTATCATCATGAAGTAATATCTCTCCTTAGGAGAAATGGTCCATCAATCATTCACAGTTAATGCAAAAATCACCTCAGGCATATGATTTTTATCACCAGACCTATCTCGGATGAGTGATTTCAATCACAAAAGTGCCCTCACTGGATTTCTGTAATCTTATACACACAAATAACTTTAGGCTACTTTGCTATGGCATGCATGGCAATGGCAGATAAACAATCATTGTTTTGAGTGGGAACAATACACTGAACAGGAAGTTGGGTTGGTTATTTGTCATACCTGAGTTTTCAGGATTAACTCCGGTGTCTGGTGCGGGATGGCTTAAAGAGAAACTTTTCAGCATAACACATATGACATTATGACATGAAACTTGGCAATTGACAAGTAAAATGGAATTGTATAAATACCTTGTGATCATCATGCAGTGCAATGTATAAAGAACACCAAACTTATCAAAGAAATTGTGTGGTAATTCAATAATTATGATACTGTAAATCAATAAGTATACTTTTTGTAAATTAATGAAAGTTCTGAATTCATACCAAAAAAAAAAAATTGTACAATGTTCCAATGTCCGTGTGATATGTTGCACACATGGCTTCATAGCGATGATTACCTTTTTCTTAGGTTTAACGTTGGTTATTCCAATATTGGCTCTTGTTTCATTGCCTTCCATTTAATAAGTGCTTTTCCATTATCAAAATCTTTGAAATCTGGACCCTCTGAAAATATCAACATCAACCTTTTATAGTAGCTGTGTACTCATCCTGTTCCTTAGCTTAGATTTGAGGGATTTTTTTTTGTTGAGACTAAACCCCACGTTCACATTCTGCACTAAAAACTGGGATTACTATGGCCAGTTTATACAATGTGGATATGTTAGGGAAGTATGTGCTTTATATTCTGTGATGATTATCTTATACAGCTTCTATTTTCAAAATGGATTTCTATTGTCAAAATGGATTTCTATTGTCAAAATGGATTTCTATTGTCAAAATGGATTTCTATTGTCAAAATGGATTTCTATTGTCAAAATGGATTTCTATTTTCAAAATGGATTTCTATTGTCAAAATGGATTTCTATTGTCAAAATGGATCTCTATTGTCAAAAAGGACTGGTATAAAGCCTTCAAATTACCATTTTACTCTCTTTTTTGGTACTTAAAAAAACTCTGTACCAGAACAGGTAACAAATTTTTGTTTGCTATTCTGGTACATAGTTTTTAACGCAACAAAAAAGGAGTAAAATGGCAGTAAAATTCTTGTTTGCTATTCTGGTACGTAGTTTATGACGCAACAAAAAAGGAGTAAAATGGCAATGTCCATTTTAACAATGAAAAATTCATTTTGAAAATAGAAGCTGTTCTTAGCTAGATCAAGAAAAGAAAGTGATCTGAAGTTATTGGAAACAAGTATTTTAAACAATGGAAATTCCTCTTTAGTGCATTTAAGATCTACCGATGCCTTGTGTTCAATCAGATAAATAATATAAAGAAATAACCATCTTTGTGAAGAATGGTCCATCAATCATTCATGGGTTTTGCACAAAGTTTTATTTTTATTTTCATATATATATATATATATTTGTATCATTATAATTATCATGTTTTCTCATACTTTTGCTACGCTCGGTTGGCGTTCATGTCCTCTAGAAGGATTTTTGCCGTCTTAACCTATTAAGATATTCAGAAGTCTTCCCAAGCGTTTAATGTATATTTATATTTACGCTCAGCCAAGGACTAATCTGATTCGCATCACTGAACAGCAGTTATGTAGCTTGAGCCAAAGATGAATGACCTATTGTGTACAGTGTAACAGTAGCTGATTGCTAACAAGTGAACTGTGAATGGACTATGAAAATGCTGTCAGTTAAGAAGGAATAGATTACCCTTATGGTGTAACAATAGCTGGATGCTAGTCAATGAATTGTGAAGAGTCTCGGATTGAAAGGTGTGGATTACCTCTGATTTTGAGAAAATCGAGTGTGTCGGGTCGGGTCTAAGGGCCAAAAATTCCTAATGAATGTACTTACTGGTATCTTGATCATGTTGTTTTTGTTTTGTGCCCTGTGCAGTCTTGTTTTTACCTTGTGTCCTTTGTTTTGTGCCCTGTGCAGTCTTGTTTTTGCCTTGTGTCCTTTGTTTTGTGCCCTGTGCAGTCTTGTTTTTACCTTGTGTCCTTTGTTTTGTGCCCTGTGCAGTCTTGTTTTTGCCTTGTGTCCTTTGTTTTGTGCCCTGTGCAGTCTTGTTTTTGCCTTGTGTCCTTTGTTTTGTGCCCTGTGCAGTCTTGTTTTTGCCTTGTGTCCTTTGTTTTGTGCCCTGTGCAGTCTTGTTTTGCCTTGTGTCCTTTGTTTTGTGCCCTGTGCAGTCTTGTTTTTGCCTTGTGTCCTTTGTTTTGTGCCCTGTGCAGTCTTGTTTTTGCCTTGTGTCCTTTGTTTTGTGCCCTGTGCAGTCTTGTTTTTGCCTTGTGTCCTTTGTTTTGTGCCCTGTGCAGTCTTGTTTTTGCCTTGTGTCCTTTGTTTTGTGCCCTGTGCAGTCTTGTTTTTACCTTGTGTCCTTTGTTTTGTGCCCTGTGCAGTCTTGTTTTTGCCTTGTGTCCTTTGTTTTGTGCCCTGTGCAGTCTTGTTTTTGCCTTGTGTCCTTTGTTTTGTGCCCTGTGCAGTCTTGTTTTTGCCTTGTGTCCTTTGTTTTGTGCCCTGTGCAGTCTTGTTTTTGCCTTGTGTCCTTTGTTTTGTGCCCTGTGCAGTCTTGTTTTTGCCTTGTGTCCTTAGTTTTGTGCCCTGTGCAGTTTTGTTTTTGCCTTGTGTCCTTTGTTTTGTGCCCTGTGCAGTCTTGTTTTTGCCTTGTGTCCTTTGTTTTGTGCCCTGTGCAGTCTTGTTTTTACCTTGTGTCCTTTGTTTTGTGCCCTGTGCAGTCTTGTTTTTGCCTTGTGTCCTAAGTTTTGTGTCCTTTGCAGACTTGTTTTTACCTTGTGTCCTTTGTTTTGTGCCCTGTGCAGTCTTGTTTTTGCCTTGTGTCCTTTGTTTTGTGCCCTGTGCAGTCTTGTTTTTGCCTTGTGTCCTTTGTTTTGTGCCCTGTGCAGTCTTGTTTTGCCTTCCTTTGTTTTGTGCCCTGTGCAGTCTTGTTTTTGCCTTGTGTCCTTTGTTTTGTGCCCTGTGCAGTCTTGTTTTTGCCTTGTGTCCTTAGTTTTGTGCCCTGTGCAGTCTTGTTTTTGCCTTGTGTCCTTTGTTTTGTGCCCTGTGCAGTCTTGTTTTGCCTTGTGTCCTTTGTTTTGTGCCCTGTGCAGTCTTGTTTTTGCCTTGTGTCCTTTGTTTTGTGCCCTGTGCAGTCTTGTTTTTGCCTTGTGTCCTTTGTTTTGTGCCCTGTGCAGTCTTGTTTTTGCCTTGTGTCCTTTGTTTTGTGCCCTGTGCAGTCTTGTTTTTACCTTGTGTCCTTTGTTTTGTGCCCTGTGCAGTCTTGTTTTTGCCTTGTGTCCTTTGTTTTGTGCCCTGTGCAGTCTTGTTTTTGCCTTGTGTCCTTTGTTTTGTGCCCTGTGCAGTCTTGTTTTTGCCTTGTGTCCTTTGTTTTGTGCCCTGTGCAGTCTTGTTTTTGCCTTGTGTCCTTTGTTTTGTGCCCTGTGCAGTCTTGTTTTTACCTTGTGTCCTTTGTTTTGTGCCCTGTGCAGTCTTGTTTTTGCCTTGTGTCCTTTGTTTTGTGCCCTGTGCAGTCTTGTTTTTGCCTTGTGTCCTTTGTTTTGTGCCCTGTGCAGTCTTGTTTTTGCCTTGTGTCCTTTGTTTTGTGCCCTGTGCAGTTTTGTTTTTGCCTTGTGTCCTTAGTTTTGTGCCCTGTGCAGTCTTGTTTTTACCTTGTGTCCTTTGTTTTGTCCATTGCAGCCTTGTTTTTGCCTTGTGTTCTTTGTTTTGTCCTTTGCAGCCTTGTTTTTGCCTTGTGTCTTTTGTTTTGTGCCCTGTGCAGTCTTGTTTTTGCCTTGTGTCCTTTGTTTTGTGCCCTGTGCAGTTTTGTTTTTGCCTTGTGTCCTTTGTTTTGTGCCCTGTGCAGCCTTGTTTTTGCCTTGTGTCCTTAGTTTTGTGCCCTGTGCAGTCTTGTTTTTGCCTTGTGTCCTTTGTTTTGTCCATTGCAGCCTTGTTTTTGCCTTGTGTCCTTTGTTTTGTCCTTTGCAGCCTTGTTTTTGCCTTGTGTCCTTTGTTTTGTGCCCTGTGCAGTCTTGTTTTTGCCTTGTGTCCTTTGTTTTGTGCCCTGTGCAGTCTTGTTTTTGCCTTGTGTCCTTAGTTTTGTGTCCTTTGCCTTCCAAGGCTGTAGGATCATCAACATCATCATGAACACCATATGAGCCTTCTGAATGGGATTGGAACAATGATGGACACAACACCTGACAAACCTGCTCTTGATATTGTCAATAATATTGGTGAATGCTTTCTTAATTGTTTCAAACTGATCTCTCTGGTGTATGGAATCGAGTAAATAAACACCTTCGAAGTCACTTTTTCCATTTGTGTCTTCATTTTGTAAACCTCTAAAGGCTCTACTAGCATTTGCCAAAGTAGTTGCACCTTCCCTAGCCTTAATGTCATTGAGTACCTCACGAATATAAACCCCATGGGTTTCTAACATGTCGCATAAATGGCACAATGTGGAATTGATCATTTTTACAGATGTAGCAGACTATATTCTGCTTTTAAAAAATTGTGCTCAGAATCTCAGAATCAGAATCTCACAACAATGTAATAGCTAATAAAGCATTTACTATAGCAAAGTAATTGTACAGACCCTTGGCAGGTGCATCTTCAATGGCATCCTCTTCTGCAGAGCCATGAGTATAGAGGCATAAGATATACATAAAGTATGAACCTGGGTGCATGCTCAACCATCGTACCTGGTGCAGCCAAGCAAGTTGGACATTCTTTTTTTTTACATGATCTTGACGCAAAGCCTGCACTTCCTTAAGTTTATGCATTCTCTTAGTAGATGTGCTAAAATATGAGAACAGCTTGGAATGGTTGTTTTGCATTTATTCCAGATATGGTAAGACTCACCTGACTTGTTGCAAGTGCTAGGCTATGGGCAACACCGTGGACTGAAAATAGATCTGGGCATTGTGCCTTTACCTTTGTACTTACACCATTTTTCGCCCACCATAATAGAAGCTCCATCACTACAGAAGCCTTTGATTTTAGAAAGGGGTAAACCTTGGTCTTCACAAACCTCTTTTATTTTTGCAAGAGTACTGTATGCAATCCCATCATTTTTTCCACATTTATTACATAGTGAGTCTTTGATCTATGGCATTCAGTAATTTTGTGTACATCACTAATTTGTGCAACACACTGACATCAGTAGATTAATCCACCATAATGCTGATGAAATCAGATTCTTTGTATTGCTCTTGTAGTTGTTATAATATCAGTGATTGTTTCAAGGAATTCATTCTGGACAGTTTGGTTGGAGTAGCTTGCTTGTGGCATGGTAGCAACTTCACATTCCATGAACTGAAAAAACACAAATTAAAAGAACTATTAAAAGTTAATCAAAAATATTTCTGTTTACAAATTTTACTGTTTACTAGGCCTATGCGCTTCTCTCACTGGCTTTTTCTTCCGTACTAGGTCCACTTCTCTCACTGGCATTTTCTTCAGTACTTAGGCTCGTGCACTTCTCTCACTGGCATTTTCTTCAGTACTTAGGCCCACTTCTCTCACTGGCATTTTCTATAGTGCTAGGCCCATGCATTTCTCTCACTGGCATTTTCTTAAATATACTATGCCCACTTCTCTCACTGGCATTTTCTTCAGTATGCTAGGCCCACTTCTCCACTGGCATTTTCATCTGTATACCAGGCCCACTTATCTGACTGGCATTTTCTTCAGTACTAGGCCCACTTCTCTCACTGGCATTTCTTCAGTACTAGGCCCACTTCTCTCACTGGCATTTCTTCAGTACTAGGCCCACTTTTCTCACTGGCATTTTCTTCAAGTTCTTCCTCATTTAGAAGTTTCACTTTGAAAAATTTAAAAGATGAGCTATTTTTGCTTTTAAGGAGAAAGCTTCACTATACTGATGTGTACTAGACAATGATACAAAAGTTTACACGATTTGTCAGTCAACAAATGTAACCTATTGGCCTCTGCAAAATGTTCATTCATAAGAATCCACAAAATGTACAATCGCCTTGTAAATTCTTTTCATCACTAATACATTGATTGTTGTACAGTGCTAGATATCATAGTATAGAAAACGATTGTATTTGAAATACAATGTTTGATTTTTTATCAGTTTGCCAGCTGTAGAAGATTTTCCTGAAGATAGCAGTATTGTTGAGCATTACTTGAATGTAAGTTAATGGGAGGGTGAGGAGGGGGAAGGGGGGGGGGGAGATCCAAGATCTCAGTAGGAAGTTACAGGGCTTTAAAATTCTAAAAATATAACAATTTATTGAATCAGTTTTTTTAGCAATATTTATTTTACAGGTACAATAAAAGCACTGCTATAGTTGTGACAGAAATATTCTGCCGCCAAACATAAGTTACATTAGTCCCATTTTCTGGAAAAAGTAAGTCAAAACAAAATTCACATTTTACGATTGGGTGCAAGATGAGGGGGACAAGAATACCAAGATGTCAACCTCGTATCTCCTGACATACCTGAGAGTCTGCATTATTTAGTCTTGCATTAGTTTGATTCTTTGTTGATATGAAAAGACCAGTGTTTGACGGGTAATGCACATATAACTGGAACCAATCTCTTCTCTTATCAAACATTCCATTACTTTTACTTTTATGTGTGTCCATACACTATCAGTTAGTAAATGTTTAGACAGTGTACACACATTCCTGGGCCATTTTCTGTCGATTACTAACCTCCGATAAAGTCCAGGCTTGAAACAAGCCAGTGGTTGCATGGGATCATTTTCTTGTTAATGGGGTCAGCACCTCATCCTTTATGTCCATCTGCCGTAGAAGACTTCATGTATTCCTTTGAAGAATCCAGGGAGGTGTAAACAAACACTGTGCTAAATGAAAGAAAAATCAATTTTGGAGATGTGAGCAATTTTCTAAATGCATGGGTCATATTTTTCACTTTGATAATGCTACATGTTTGGTTGATTTGTGCATCAATCAATCACGTTCATTTGTGCATGTATGTGTTTGCGTGTTAAGATCTTACAGGGACAGTTGATGGATATGAATAACTATAAGATGGCTCCTGAATCATTAATAGTTTAGAAAACTGTACAAAAGGTACACCTGTACAGAAATTTTAACTTGCAGCATGCTTCGTGCCAAGCCAACATTTTGTTTTGCTTGCAGCAAGTGCTGCAAGCTAGTATTTAGTATTTGGAACAAATACTAGCTTACTACCTTGTGCAAGCTATCATAAAATATTTGTTAGCTTAGCAAGCTCAGAAAGTTTTGATAACTAATTTGTGCAAGCTAATTTGTTTCAAATACTAGCTTGCTGCAAGCTTGCAGCATGCTGGCAAGCTTGCAGCATGCTTACACACGCCTGCAGCATGCTTGCATACGCATGCAGCATGCTTGCACAACCTGCAACATGCTTGCACAAGCCTGCAGCATGCTTGCACAAGCCTGCAACATGCTTGCACAAGCTTGCAGCATGCTTGCGCAAGCTAAAAATGTTAGCTTATCGCAAGCTTCAATGCTGCAAGCTAATATTTCTGTAAGGGCATATCTTCTATTTGCATTGTCTGACTATTGGTATATTCTAGGAATGGATTGTGTATATATGCTATAAAGACACATCATCATGGAATTCTTTTTACAGGGCCGTAGAAGAATTGAGGGCCCAGGCCTAATTGCCTTAGATTCATATAACATTGTTTAGCTTATAGCTTATTATACCACTTTGCACATTATTGGGGGCCAAAGCCCCTGCTGCTGCATTATAGCTCCTACAATCACAGTTTTCAGCTATAGAAATTTTCTCACTTGAATTGACATTTAGAAAAAGACCACAGTATAAAGTACAGCAAGTTGAAAGATTTATGGAGTATCAAAATGTTGAATGTCTGACATGTGCAAATTATTGTTACTTTTCAATGAAATATAGCTAAAAAATTGCTAGGCCAAAATAGAATATGTAAGTTCTGGTGCCCGACTAAAAAAATTAATTGCCACTAAATAATTTCTTTTAAAGATTGGACTTAATCAAATTTGAATGTCAATTTCATTGATATCACAAAATAAATCAGTTATTCTTTTGGTGTAATTATCCTGAAAGATGACAAAAGGCCTAACATTGAAAGTCAGGTAAATTGTGTATTTCTCAATTATCTTTCTGTAAGTCTAAAAGCAGTTAAGGTTCCAATAAGAAAATTAAGTTGAATAATGTACATTCCAAGATTTTGGGGGAAATGAAAAAGGAAATTTAACATGTATATTATAACCTACAGTAGCTGGTAAAATTTCATATACAGTATGAAACTATTTATAGATGTCTATCAAGTTTAGTTATTTCTTGATGGTTGAGGAAGATATTTTCCATCTTTTTGGATTTCACTGTAAGTGGGCACTTATATGTTTAACCAGTCTGCTGTTAGACCTCAATCAACCATTAAGTCCCCCTAGGTTGCCTTATCATGCCTTGTCAAATTTCAATTCTACGAAGTTGCAAGGGAAAAAAAAATGTTGTTTTAATTAGATTTACTAGGAGTGTTTATCCTTGAATCAGGAAATTCACAACCACAATATATCTTGGTGAAAGCAGTCAAATATCCTATTTATGCCAGGAACATAAAATTCATTTTCCAGCACAATTATGTTTATGCCACTTTCTAAAAGCTTTTTTACTGTATATCAAATGAAAGTTAAGATATGTCTTGGCAGGTGCAATCCAAGGTGCATCTTTGAAAAGGGGGTTGGGGAGAGGGGGGGGGGGGCATTAGGGTTTGGGGCATCCTTTTAAAGTATTCCAGAAACAATCCATCTGTGGTAACAGCTAGGTGATCCTATATCTTTGAACTGATAAGAATAACCATTGCATCACATCCTTCTCAGAGTACAACAAAGTTAATATCGGAGGACATTTAATTGCTTCCTCCCCAGTGGGCTTCTTCACCTATAAACACACCCCTCTTTATATTAAGGATGGCGTTCTAGCAAGCATGTCAGTGTTAAAAAGACCTGGTGGGATATAGTTTACTGATTGCAATAGGGTTGGAAAAATACAAAAAAAGTCTCTCTCCAATCAGTTATACAACTTGGTGAGTAAATTATACAAGCTTGGTGGGTAAATTATACAACTTGGTGAGTAAATTATACAACTTGGTGAGTAAATTATACAACTTGGTGAGTAAATTATACAACTTGGTGAGTAAATTATACAACTTGGTGAGTAAATTATACAACTTGGTGAGTAAATTATACAACTTGGTGAATAAATTATACAACTTGGTGAGTAAATTATACAACTTGGTGAGTAAATTATACAACTTGGTGAGTAAATTATACAACTTGGTGAGTAAATTATACAACTTGGTGAGTAAATTATACAACTTGGTGAGTAAATTATACAACTTGGTGAGTAAATTATACAACTTGGTGAGTAAATTATACAACTTGGTGAGTAAATGCGATGAAACCATGTATTTCTACTCAACAAGTATTCTCAACTCCTTGCCCACACTTTCAATACAAATATTCACATTACGAGTATGCCTCAGTTTTGCCCTTTTCTAGGGCCTGACTTCATGACCGCAAGTTTATAAAAAACATGACAGGACATATCTCACAGTTGATGGCATAATCGGCCAAATTTCTATTCAGGGGTAGAGAAAAAACTCCCAAGACAGTGTTGTAAGTATGTTACCTGATATAAATAATTAATCAATCTATAAATATCAAAACAATATCATTACTGACCATGGCTTAATTAATCATGGCGAGTACCACAGTATATTATGATATTTCTTCTCACCACAATTTTATTTTGCAGGCAAGTGGTTTTTCCAGCCCTGGATTGCAATCACATTAAGATTATTTCCAATAGACAAAACAACACACTTGTTAAAGGAAATTGATGGAAATGATTAAGTTTTTTAAAATAACATATAGAAAGTGAGGATGAATGCAGTCTACCTGTCCATAGTAGACTTCACACACCAGTCATTTCTACACAAATGAGAGCTTAAACCAATCATGTAAGCACTGATTTCTAAGACGTTTGCAAACCTCAGAGAATCTCCTTAACAGGGTGCTTTAAGACATTTATCATGCCATTTACATAGTCCCCTTCGAGTCCCCCATTGACCATTAAACTTTGAACAGGCAAAATATCTGCCTCATTTGTGGTTTGCTGGTAATCAAGACGATGATTTTTCAAAAGTTTCAAAGAATGAATCAAATGGAACATTCTCGTTTGAGTGAATCATACACTTCGCGAACAGTAAAATCGATCCCATTTGGGATTCTTAAAGGTATCAGTTTTTCAGAGTTTCTTTAATTGATGTTCATATTGTTAATATGAGGGACAGAAAAAGGTACACGTTCTTGAAGAACTTTTGCAAAATGAATAGTTCACTGTTATTGACATTGTTATTGACATTTTGGTGAATAAAGGCCGTAACACACGAACGTGACGCGGCAAGCAATATTTTAGATAATTATACAGAAAAAAATATAAGATGCTTTGACTTTTTGGTTACACACAGTAAAGTTTATAATTGAGGCTTTCTGGTGATACCTGAAAATTTGCTAGAAATGTTTTTTTGTTCAAACTGTAGAGATATTCATTTTAGTAGGGCGTGGTTTTCTCTTGCGACGCGAATTTTGCTATAATGGCGGTAAAAACGCCCTTTCAATCAATTTTCAGTTATCATCTGAAAAGCCATGCGATGTGATGCTTCATTGAAAACAAGAGATCAAAATGTTTCTTTTCCTTTGTTTTAATCAATTTTGTTGAAAAAAACACTTGCCTAGTCGCGTTTGGTGTGTCACGGCCTTAAAGCTGGAGTAATTGAAATAAATCATAGTGCATTTTGCACAAATTTGCCAAAAATAATGCAGCACAACAATAGTGTGAAAATTGACACATGGGTGCAATGAAGACTATGTTGTAACTGTTTTGACTGGTAAAAATGAAAAAAAAAAGTGTATTTGTTATAGTTAAGAATATCAGTCAAGAAAGGAATCATTTTTTTTACTTTTGTCCCCATTAATCTTAGTTTAACTGATGGTACTGTACACACAAGAAGCAGCAATATGTTGGCCATTACATAGAGGCCCAAATGTCTGGAGTCGGGGGGTTTGTAAAGATCAAAAGGTACATGTCATGAGTTAAATTAAACCAAATTTGCTGGTATAATTCAAAATTTGCTTACGGAATACACCCATTCAAATTATTCAAAAGAAAGCTGATTAACCTCAAAATTATATTGTATGTATAGGCGGAAAGGGTGGGGATGGAGAGTAGGAGGGGGATGGGGGGGAGGAGGAGGGAGATTGCTTGGGGAGAGGGTCAATGGACCATTTTGGATATCATAAAGCCTGGTTATTGCATTTAGTTACATTATAACTAATCATCTTTTCAAAAACTATGTACTTCACTATAGTGCTGTCATGACATATTGATTATCACGATATCTCTTTTTCCACAACATGAAATATGCCTCTCGCGACATATCATGATACCAAAAATTAATACTCCATCATCTAAAACATTTTCGTGCAAGTAGGCTAGGCTACTTCGTATGTTACAATTCTAACATTACAGTACTAAATCTAAAAGTCAAGTTTAGGCCATTAAAACGTGCATAATAATCGTAAAACATAAAAATAACTATTGAAAATCATGCTCCATCACCACACACTGGCACATTCCGATGTAAGTTGGCAAAAAGAATAAAAAATTGGTCCAGAATGTGCCACTCAGGCTCTCACTGATGATTTATGGTCACCTTGGCTGAATTACCAAAATGATGCGTGATCATATTGTCTGCTAGATTTGCAAATCCTTTTTTTTTTGCGTTCATCATATCATGGAGTAAATTGTAACTCCATGATCATATGAAGTTAGTAATATTATCAATTTGTGTCGTGAGTCAGTTTTCTTGAAAAGTATCGTGATATATGATACATCGCGATATACGATATATCGCGATATTTTTTTCTCCACTATAATCGATATGTAATAGAGCCATGTTGTGTCAGCACTATACTCCACTTATATACATGTACTGTAGTTCTATAAATCAGCCTGTATAAGTTTCATTTGGATAGTTCTACTACATAACTCATACATATACAGTACAGTATATTAAAACAGGTTAAATGTCAGTGAACAATATAATATGATATGTGTCTCATATGGCCTGGCCTGGCATAAGAGATACCTTATGGCTATAATAACCTAGAAATTAACAAAGTTAAAAAAAGATCAGTTGGAATGGATATATGAAAATCATCGCAAAGGATTTCAGGCAATATTTGTCAATTTAATACTCTTGGCACAGTCTGCTTTCGGTAAAAAAATTTTAATTGTTTGTAAGGCACTTCACTTAATGTTTGGTGAAAGTATGAATAAGTTATTGTGCATATGAGATTTAAAATTAGGAGTTAAGATCAACCAACCTGCGTACATGTAGTCTAGAATGGTATTTAAATAGCATTTTGTAGCAGCATTCGTGAACTCGAGGATTGTCATTGTGAAAAGATTGAAATTTTGGAATTAAATAAGATTGTGAAATTTTGCCTGAGCTTTTATTGTTGTTTGAATTTGTGGAATACTAGGATGTGGAAAAATGGAAAATGTATTCAAATGTTTTGATGACGAGCTATAGTAATTGACAGTCTACAGTATATATTACAGTAATATCAGCATGACTTTCCATCAAATTCGGACCAGCTTTTTATATACTGGGAAAGAAACAAAAAGAATATTCAAGATAATTCCCATTCTATCGTCACACCCATGTGCATCATGCACAGTTTACAGTGCCTTTTCATTCTCAATAAAATCTGAATAACAGCTTTTTTTAAAATGGATTTCTATTGTCAAAATGGACTGGAATAAAGCTTTCACATTACCATTATACTCCTTTTTTTGGTACTTAATAAACTATGTACCAAAAAAGCAAACAAACATTTTGTTAGCTACAGGTATTCTAATACAGATTTTTTTTAACTACCAAAAAAGGAGTATTATGGTAATGTGAAGGCTTTATCCCAGTCCATTTTGACAAAAGAAATCCATTTTTAAAATAGAAGCCGTTATTCAGATTTTATTTCTCTCCCAAACATGTCAGAGCATGTCAGGGATCATCAAATAGTTTTGTAAATCAACATTCTATGAATATAATTGATTCTTACATATCCACCCCGAAGAACATATTGTATAAGTTCTTTATAAGCCCCTCCATTGAACAGGCTTTGGTTGATGTCGTAACTGTGCTCCTTACATAGAAAGGGAATAAGTAAATTGATTCCACGTCTTTGCTGTTTACACCTTCTTTAACAGTTCTTAATCATCCTAAAAACACCAAAGAAGACGGATGTGACAGCTACAGGCTTTCTCTCCTATCTCAAGTAGCCTCTTATCCTCAGGGATATGTCATAGGGGAAGTGTAAGAGGGGCTAAGTAATGAGAAAGTAAAGTTTTTTCAAAACTGTTTTCCATTTGCTTCAAGTAATTCCTTAATTCCCACTTAGAGTGAAAACATACATGTTTAAAGTGCATTCTCTGTATGCCTTGGTTACTCAGGTGAATTAAGTGATGATTGTGCATGTGGTTTTGTTTTTCTACTTGAAGATGATGAAGATTGCACCTGACATGTCACATGACAATCATTCATATTTGGAATAGGTTTAGAAGCAGGTAGAACAGTTCAGTCTAATATTACTTAAGATCATTCAAATTAAGGATTTGTAATTAAATGGAGGCCACCACGAACCCATAATGCACTACTTATCTCATCTACCTGTATTTTAACTGTGTAGACAAACTTCAAATAGAGCATTGTTGTTCAATGTTAATAGTCTCTCAATTGGAGAAAAAAACTAGCTCTTACTTGAGTACTTGATTATCATTAAGATTAGGTTTCTTCTAGATTATAGAAATAAAATCTAAAAAGTATAATATAACTGAAAAAAGTTTTGAAATGTTTAATATTTATTGATCTATAATACTATAAATATTGTATCCAATTTTATTAAGCATCCTTGTGCCAAATAGATGTGATACCCATCAAATATCACGACTTAGGGATTACAATGTAAAGTCTATTAGAACTTGAATCCTTATTGGTTTAATATGACTTGAAATTTAAGTAGCCAGCTGTGTCTGTGTTATACATGTAAAAGACAGGTTTTTATTTGTTCGTTAAAATTGCAAAAACTCATCTTAAGTCAGATTAACATTTTGTTTGATTAAAATTAGTCTTATATTTATCCTGGAAGGTTGTCCCTTGTTCACTGTTTGGAATGCATTACAAGGGAAGGGAAAGGGGAAGAGGGGGGGGGGGAAGGGGGGGTAAGTGACACCCCTTACAAAAACTGGTGTTGGCCTGAACTCTTAGATAATCCTTTGTTCTAAAATCCTTAAAGTATGTACTGCTTGGTGATCAATAGAATTAAGGTTTCTCATAGATTCTTGAAATAAATATAAAATGTATGATAGAATTAAAAAAGGTTTAGCAATATTCATAGTACTGTGAATTGATGAAATTTGATTAGGCATACCCCACACATGTCAAATAGATGAAGTACCCATCACATATCATTAGTACCCATCACATATTATAAGTACCATCACATATCATAAGTACCATCACATATCATAAGTACCCATCACATATCCTAAGTACCCGTCACATATCATAAGTACCCGTCACATACCATAAGTACCCGCAACATATCATAAGTATCCGTTACATATCATAAATTTCCGTCACATATCATAAGTATCTGTCACATATCATAAGTACCCATCACATATAAGTACCCATCACATATAAGTACCCATCACATATCATAAGTACCCATCACATATCATAAGTACCCATCACATGTCACAAGTTAAGTATTACCATGCAAACCCCAAAGGTTTAACCCCTAAGGTTTAATATGACTTAGCATAGCATAGCAAGGTTTAACATCCCAAAAGCATCCAGTGCTGGACATAATATCAAGGCAGCCACTGCCTTTGATATTCAGTTGTGAACTCACTGATTGCAGACCCACTGGGATACGAACCCAGGACGTGCTGGTGAGAGGACAAAGCACTACCACTACACCATGGAGGTCTGACTTGGAATTTAAGTACCCTATGTCTGTGTTATCAAAAACAGGTTTTAGTTGTTCCTTAAAAGTTGCAAAAGCTCATCTAAATTGGATGAATAATAATTTTAAAAATGATTAAAATTATTCTTAATTCTTTTGGAAAATTGTATCCTGATCAATTTTTGGAATGCATCACTAACTTATTGATTGAAATATTTTCTTTGTCATATTAGGTGGTTGTTTGAGGAAGTAGGGAGGGGGTATCAAATTGAATCCTTTACAAGCTGGTGTAAACTCTTAGATACTCCTACATGGTTCTAAAATCCCTAAAAGTATAGAACATCATTTAACAACATTTCTTCTAGATTATAGAAATAAAATCTAAATTGTATGATTTAGCTGAAAAAATGTTGGGAATATTTATTGAAATAGTGGTAAAATGATTTGATTAAATTTGATTAAGCAACCCCCACACATGTCAAATACTGTATACATAATACCCATCACATATTCATAAGTTGAGCATTACCAAAGCCCATTACAACTTAAATCCTTATTGGTTTAGTTTAACTTACAATTTAAGTACCCTGTATTACCAAAGATACAGGTTTAGGTTTGCTCCTTGAAATTACAGAAGCTCATCTAAATTAGATAATTATTTGTTTCTTATTTCTCCAACAGAGTTGTCTCCTGATCAATGTTTCAAATGTATAGTTTATTGATTTTAAGTTCTTTGTAAAAATGGGAGGTCGGGGGGTGGGGGTAGTCAAATGACACCCCTAACATCTGCCTTATTGTATTTATTCAGTCATTGAGAAAACACTTACTGAATATTCTACAGTGTTGATTCTTAATAGGGCAACCCACGGGCCAAATCTGGCCCGCCAGACAATCCAGCTCGCCAGACAATCCAATCTGGCCCACCAGACAATCCAATCTGGCCCACAAACAATCCAAATTTGGCCCACAAACAATAGTCATTATATAATGCAATACAGTGCATGCATTGCATGTAAGATCAATCCGAATGAGATTGCAAAAGTAGCAAAATACTTGTTTGTTTTGGGGTTTTTCCTAAGCAAATCAGCTCACTAAAACATCATTTTGTTGGCTTATCAAATAAAATGTTATCTTTAGTTCTGCTATAAATTGGGCCGTGACTTGTCAAAGGAAGGTGGATAACAGAACCACTGACATCTGATATACATCCTTTAATCGCGCATGCTCTCAACTTGTTTGTCTTTAGGGATTGTTTTGATGGGTTTTGTTTGTCACATGACACTGGTTTTGTCACACGATTGGCCCACGGCCTGAAGGTGTTGTGAAATGATGGTCCTTGAAAAATCTAATAAAGAATATTTGTTCTACAGTTTACAAGTTCTTGGAACATTTTTGTCCAAGCAGTGGAAGAACAAAATGAAAAACAAAAGAAGCTTCAATTTAGTCTAGATATAATTATGTGGAGTGCTTGTGCAATTTTGCCAAGTGATTACTATCTGCGGAGGTCAATATTTGACTTGTCTTTATTTCATGGCAGGAATGAATTGCCTCTGATTACATTCTTTGTCTTTGAGCCAGAAGGTGCTAGTGATTTCATTTTAACTTTTGTTTGCTTCACATTCATGGAGAAATCAAATTTGTGTTGAATTCCTTTGAGGATGCATGAAAAGCAATTGTTTTTATTTCTTTTCAGTGAAGATCTATTGTTGCTCATATTCCAATTAAGTATACCTAAATTGACATCTTGTCCCTTGTAAACACTCTCACCCAGTCTCTGAATATCCTTCCTTTTAATATACCAATCAATCCTACTTTGTTTATTGTTCAATGGGCAATAAGGGTAGTAATCAGGTTATACCAGTGGTGTTCATCTAAATTGTGAACTAGGGGAGCTCTTCACCAGGCATTTTGATGGCATGGGTTTGTACCCCACTGCTGCCACCATGTAATAAAGTCTGCTGTACATTAAGTTTTCTAGAAAGCACAGTTGACAATGTTACAGTTTTCACTCAAAAATTTATTTCAAGTTATCTCACATCACTTATACTTTTCTTACAACCTTTTCTCTCCAGTTCCTTCTTTCTGTCTGCCTGAGTTTTTCAATCTCCACAACCTTCTATCATCTAATCCATATGGAAATGTTTTACCTCAAAACGCGAATAAGGAAAAAATTCTTGCATAATCTTTTTCTTTTAATCAATTTGGATCCTGGAAGGGTGCCATATTTTTTTGAGGTGGAGGATGGCATTACCCCTGGTCGATCCCTCTCCCAATATATATTTAAAAAAACCCAGAAAACCCCAACCACATTCCCCTTCTGTACTTTCTTAGAAACAGTTGAAATTGTATTTCTCATAAGTATTTTCCTGTATTTGGACAAATTTGCTGACATTTTATATGCGGTACCATCTGTCAGTAAAGGATACCAAGTTTGGCAACATCAACATGATTGCTTTAAGCCATTTTTGAGTACTTTCACTGAGAATTCCTAATAGAATCAACAGAAGTAAGTTTCTAAAAGACCTTCAGCAGAACCTGAATAAATACAATTATTTTCAAAGGTTCCAGTGGCTGAAATTGGTTCATAAACTGAAAATTTCAAATCTGTACATAATAAATGAGGTAAATTAATAATTTGCATATCATTTGCAGGACATTTTTACTGAAATAATGGTGTAAGCATTTTTTTTTTTATGTTATTAGTTTTGTGCAACATAGAAGGGCACAATGCATGTTTATGAGAAAGTATAGTGCCATATCCTATCAGATAGATCACTGGCAAAATCAAAGGTCAATTTTTAGGTCAAAAGGTCAATTTTTTAAAAATTGACGTATGAGTTTTTTCCTTGCTCTAAAAAATCAAGAGTAGTATCAAATAAAAGGTCCTTCTTTCAACAATTCATAAATTCTATCAATATTTTTTTGTAATTAGCCACAAGAGAGCAGAATATCACAAAGATAGCAGTTTAGGACATCTAATAATCCGAATTAATGACCTCATTTGCATAAAATCACATATTTGACCAAAAAATTATGCAAACTAACGTAAAGTTCAAAATCTTAGCTTATATAACATAAACTTGTTATAGTAGAAAATGAAAGAAAAAGCCCCTTCCATTCAAAAAGTTATCTAAAACAAGACTGTAATCTCAGATGCTCTGGTAGAGGAAGGGTTAAGCTTCCTTCAGCTTTTATGTAGACAACAGTCCAATGCACTATAATTATGTAGGTATAAAGTAGAAACTGTCACACAAATTGTGATATACAGTTTTAAATTTCCAAGTGGAAATAATTGGAATAAATTGTTCTTCATCTATTTTGTAAAACAGGCACAAGATTGGAAGTTTGTATTTTGCCTGTTCTATTTTGACAAAAGTACAATAATTTGCTTTAATTTGAGGGCACTTTACTTAACCACTAAACCCTTGTCATGTGATGATATTTGTTATGATTCCTAGTAATATGACAACAAATTATAGTCAAATCCTATTAAGCTTCAAAGGCTTATAGAACCAGTCCTATATCCTGTTTCCATGGTGCTAAGCTGATGAGAGTACTTGACTCCCCTGGATGGGACACCAGTCCATAGCAGGTTAACTCCCAGTCAAAACCGGTACTCATTTCACAGCTGCGTGGACTGGAACAAATGGAATAAAGTGTCTTGCTAAAGGACAACACAGCGCCCTGGCAGAGATTTGATCCTGGTACCCTTTTGAGTACTAGACCGACTCCTAACCACTTACGTTACTGCACTCCGTAATCAGTAAAAATAAAATATTTTTTATTTACTTTATAAATTTGAAGAAGAAAAAAAATTCTTCAATTTATCCTATTTTATTGAGTACTTGCTGTTTATAATGATGGAAAAACAAACAATGATTTGTGGAACAAGGTAATTTGAAGGCCAAGTAAGCTGAAGGTATGATATCCAATCACACAAAACGCTAACAAATTGCATAAATTGATTGAGATTCAAGGTTGGGATTATTAGGAAAATGAAAGAAAGAATATCTGCGGGTGTGAAATCCTGAAATATTAGTAGGGTGAGTTCAGAAATGATTATCAAATAATTTAAATTTGAAGGTGGCAAATGGAGAGAATGTGATTTGATTGTAGGTAAGAGGCGATGAAGAAAACAATGTGGAAATCTGCATTTTCACTGGTGTGTCAATAATGCAATTGTGTGATCAGAGTACAGATTGGAGAAACTGGATAAATAATCGACAGTTCGGGAGACAAATACCATCTGACATGAGGAAAAAATTATATCTTTGTAAATTGTTGTAAATGTAAGTACCAAGCGAAAAGGTAACTCTGGTCGGAGACTGCTATATTTCCCATGATTCATTGCAATCCTAACATTGTAAGGTTATGCTGTGTTAATTGGTTCAAATTTAGATGCAGTGTTATGTTTTAAATTTGAAAACATCTGCAAAAAATGTTTGGCCAAACTTAAAACTCAGTAGAGATACACCTTCATTAATTGTTGTCTTAGATAAATATTATTCAATACCTATATGTTTACCACACCACTTTTGAAATACTGTGTGAGCAAAACTAAGCTTTTTTGGCTTGAAAAACGGTTATTTGAACATTAAAGTTGTTTGTAGAAATATAGTGCTGTGACGATATGAGTGTATATATTACATATCAATTATGGTGGGGAAAAATATCACACTATATTGGTGTATCGCGATATTTTTCAAGAAAACTGACTCATGACACAAATTGTTAATATCACTACTTTTTTATGTATACATGAATGCATTGATGAATGCAAGAAAAAATGATTTTCATCTAGCAGACGACATGATTGCGTGACTATTACATTCTCGATTTCACCACTCATCACATGCACATGTTTGGTAATTCCGCCAGCGTGACATGACCATGAATCATCTAAATGTTCTGGGCCAAGTTTTCATTCTTTTTGCGAACATACATCGGAGTGTGCCAGTGTGGGGTGACGGAGTACGATTTTTAATTTTTGTTTGTTTGTATGTTTCACGATAATTTTGCACGTTTTTAAAGTTGATTCTGGAATGATCATGGCTTTAACTTGACATTTAAATTTACTCCTGTAACATTAGTACCATAATGTACGAAGTACCCAAGCTTAGTTACGGGAAAAATTTTCGTTATGTATTAGTTTTTGGTATCGCGATGTGTGTTAAGAGGCATATTTCATTTTGTGGGAAAAGAGATATTGCGATTTTTGACATATGATAACTAGTACTAAATGTGTATCTTTAAGATCATATATGTCAAGGAGGGAAATATAACATTCATGTGCATAGGGATATTATTTTGTTTATAAGGTAGCATAAGGCATCATTAACTTGTCAAGCAGAATGAAGAATGAAAAACATATCAGTCAATTCATTAAGTTCTTTGATCATCATTGTCCTTGGTGGAGAGCAAAATGATTGATTCTAATGACTCCACATGACAGATTACAGGTACTGTAGAATGTAATTCAGATGATGGAAACTCACCATATTTTCATTGAATTTTGGGTTGACTGAATTGATTCATATGCAAATGTACTTTGTTCAGTATTTAGGTCAGTAGTTTTATCAAATGATCATTCTTTGGGGATGAATTCAACAAATGATTAGCCTTACATGATAGAGGAGACAACAGCACTGAAAAATCTACCTCAATATCTTCCTGTTTGAGTTTAAAGATCTCAAAAGTGTGACGGCTGCAGAATTTGCTCTACAGTAAACACCCTCATGTTACACCCACATGTTACACCCTCATGTTACACCCTCATGTTACACCCTCATGTTACACCCTCATGTTACACCCCATGTTACACCCTCATGTTACACCTCATGTTACACCCTCATGTTACACCCTCATGTTACACCCTCATGTTACACCCTCATGTTACACCCTCATGTTACACCCTCATGTTACACCCTCATGTTACACCCTCATGTTACACCCTCATGTTACACCCTCATGTTACACCCTCATGTTACACCCTCATGTTACACCCACATGTTACACCCTCATGTTACACCCTCATGTTACACCCTCATGTTACACCCTCATGTTACACCCTCATGTTACACCCTCATATTACACCCACATGTTACACCCTCATGTTACACCCTCATGTTACACCCTCATGTTACACCCTCATGTTACACCCTCAAGTTATACCCTCATGTTACACCCTCATATTACACCCTCATGTTACACCCTCATGTACACCCTAATGTTACAACCTCATGTTACACCCTCATGAATGAGGAGGAATAGAAAGTGTGAGTCCATTGTGGATTATTGTAACTATTTTGGATGTGGGTGAGAGGAGTAAGGGGAAGGGGTGAAGAAAGAGGTATCAGCCCTACCCTACATACATGATCATTGTTCATTGTGCCCACCATGACAATTATTGACCCACTATATTTCTTTATATACCAGCCAGATTAGTCTTTACTTAGCAGAATGACATGAGGAAGACGAATGAACACACAATTACAATGACGGGGTCGTCGCCGGCGTATCGGTTATGATAGGTAACAATGCTATCATGAAACGTTTAATACGATCCGGGCGAGAACACAGGTACGACGTACGGACAGACATAACATCGACAACCAAGTCAATGTACACAGCCTTTGATAACCAGTTGTGGTACACTGGCGTGTCTACCCAACCCAGGCTTGAACCTAGGGCCTTGTGGTCTGTAGCTAATTATGATAACGCTACACCACAGTTTGTAGATAGCAGAATGACAACAACATGAGCCCCTTTTATTCCATCTATGTACCAAATAGTTTTTATTTTAAGAAAAATAACAATGTTTAACAGCATACAAAGATTTTTGGGAATGCTGTTCGTTGTTGACTTGATGTGAAATTAACTTATATTCCCAACCGTTTGCAATATTGTCATCATGTCGTTTCAAATTTGTTTCTTAGATTACAAATTATGCACATCATGTGAAATCTATATTTTGACCATGGGAATACTCCTTTAAAAATGATTTTTAAACTAGGTTACGATTACAGTATATATTCACAACTGCAATAAGGGCAGAGACACACCTTAAAAAAAGATTTAACAAAATTAAGATCTTGACGCACAATCTGCTCCATCAGTCAGAAGAATTTAAGCACAGACATTGAAACATGAAGTAATTCAAGCAGGAATAACATGGCGACAGTGGTAACTTTTTCATGAAATATGAGCAACCATTAAAAGCTGAAAATTTAATAACATTGTAACGCTGTAATAAACCATTGATAGCCTGAGTGTATAAAAAGATCAGGCTATCTGGAGCAGGTATTGATCTTCGCAGCTTAGCAGATATATACTTATGTTGCAAAGAAAAGAAGGACATTCCTTCAAATAAGCTGTAAAATAGGCCCTTTTATATCCACTCAAATTCATCATGGACATTTCTTTGGCAATCAAAAAGCTAGGTAGAAGTATGCAAGATACATTTTATGATGAAATAACTATCCTTATGAAGAATGGTCCATCAATCATTAATGGGTTTTGCACAAAGTCCTCCCAAGCATATAATGCATATTTTTATTTAGGCTCTGCCAAGGACTAATCTGATTTGTATCACTGAACAGCAGTTATGTAGCTTGAGCCCAAGATGAATGACCTATTGTGTACAGTGTAACAGTAGCTGGTTGCTAACAAGTGAACTGTGAATAGACTATGAAGATGTTATCAGTTAAGAAGGTATAGATTCCCCCTGTGTTGTGTATGGTGAAACAATAGCTGGATGCTAGTCGATGAATTGTGAAGGGTCTCTCGGGTCAAATGGTGTGGATTACCCCTGATTTTGAGAAAATTGGGCATTACTTGTCCTTCTCCTTAAAAAATTGTTCCAGCAAATCAAAGCCACAAACTTAATGTAGCAAATAATGAGACCACTTATCTTAATTAAAATAACCACTCAACCACACAATAAGGACTTCATCCATTGCTAATTTAATACTCAACACCAACTTCCACAACAACCCAGGACCATATGGAGACCTAGTACAATGAAGCCATTGATAAGGGAAATTTGATCCTAATTGCTTGTGGTTTTCAGAATAAAGAAAATAAAGAAGAAAAGTCTGACCCGACCTGCTTATATATCAGATCGGGTCTGACTCTTTGAAATTGGGTTGGGGCCTAAGGGCCAAAAATTGTTAATGTATAGGTATTAATTAGAGCACTGTAAAAACACATGACATGTTTAGAGAATCAAGAATATGTCACCTAGGTCTCTAATTCTGGTTCAATCTGTCCAGATCCCAAAAACCACCATGGCAACCATTGAAAAAGGAAGACACTAAATGGGCTGCTCCTTACTATTTACTAATAGTTTAATTTACTTTAAATTAATCTTAAACACAGAGACTGCCCCCGACACAATTATGGAGCAAACACTGCCAAGGCTGATCAGGAGAACAGCTCTGGTTTAGGTTTAGCATTAGCCTAGTGCCTAGCCTAGACTAATTTAGTAAACGTTCAGGAATTATGTATAGTTTAGCCTTATATTAAGGAATAATTTATATACACCAACACTGCCACTAATGGCTATTTACATCTTAAGGCAGGACTTAATAAAGTCCACTAAGTACATCTTTATAGATTGGACAGTAACTGCCGGTCAAATGATACAACAAGATATCAAAATGACCGCTAGCAGGTCGAATAGGACCACTACTTGCTGGTCACAATAATTGAACAAATAAACTAAGCAGGCGCTTGCTCATGATGAAAGAACCATCCTTTCGAGGAATGGTCCATCAATCATTCATGGGTTTTGCACAAAGTCCTCCCAAGCATATAATGTATATTTATATTTAGGTTCGGCCAAGGACTAATCTGATTGGCATCATTGAACAGCAGTTATGTGGTTTAAGCCCAAGATGAATGACCTATTGTGTACAGTGTAACAGTAGCTGGTTGCTAACAAGTGAACTGTGAATAGACTATGAAAATGTTATCAGATAAGAAGGTATAGATTACCCCTGTGTTGTGTATGGTGTAACAATAGCTGGTTGCTAGTCAATGAATTGTGAAGAGTCTCTCGGGTTGAATGGTGTGGATTACCCCTGATTTTGAGAAAATTGGGGGTGTCGGGTTGGAGGGGTCTAAGGGCCAAAAATTCTTAATGTGCTTGTTACAAGTATCAACAATTAAGACATTGTTAAATAAAATACAGGCTTAGGAATTTAAGACTGAGGAAATTACTTTAAAACAGAGCTGAAGCTGGCATTATAACAGGCAAACAGGCCTAAGGTTATGTTGCGGCAGGCCTACACTAAGGTAATACAGTAATGTTATGTTAACGCCCAAAGGCAATAGATGTTTCAAAATGCTCCTAAAAACCTATGTAAAGTTCCTACTAATTGAGTTAAACCACTCCAGAGAGTGTGCTTGGATATCAAATTAATTTGAGCCTTAATGTTGATTAGTTTAAGTTAAGTTAAGATTGACATTCAAATAATATTGCTTAGAAACTACGTCTTACATGTATCTGAGCAAGCTCCAAAAGGCAAGAGAGAGTGCAACACCCAAATTCGTCTTGTTTACATCATCCAAAACAGGCTCGTCCAAGGACATGATAAAATATGTACAAAATACCAACATCAGCATAACAATGGAACACCACATATGCATGCAGCACACAATTCCAGAGAACATGTGGAATTAATTTATCGTGGGTTACACAATATTGCTAGCTAAATCCGAGCCATCAGGCTCATAGAGCTGGTTCTTGTCCCCTGTTTCAATGGTGCAAGCAAACGAGAGTACATGACTCCCCCAGTCCATTGCAGATTGACTCCCCAACAGCGCTGGTACTCATTTTACAGCTGAGTGTGGACTGAAGCAAGTTTTTTTTTTCAGAATTTTTGTAGTGCAGGTATTAAAAATCCAAACTCTCATACTGCTGGTCTAAAAAAAATTGCATATTTTGATAATGCAGGTATCAAAAATCACTTATTTTTGTACTGCAGGTATAATAAATTACCTATTTTTTTGTACTGCAGGTATCAAAAATCACTTATTTTCATACTGCAGGTATCAAAATCATAAACTCATACTGCAGTTACCAAACAAATCTCTCATATTGCAGTCCAGTTTTGAAATTCCGGGCAGCACATACCTACCACTTTAGTATGGAAGTACCCCCTCCCTCTCCTGATGAATAAAATGATGAAGACGAACCAAACCCGGTACCTTTTGAATATGTGCATGACTCCTTCCCTACAACTGAGCCACTGCACCTCTACACCATATAAGTTGGAATGTATCCTATAAATAATCTTTTCCCAAGGATTGAAAATTAAGAAAAAAATTGGAAAGAACTTATATAAACTTAAAACTTAAACATTATATTTCTCCTCAAGGGAATACTTTCTACCTCTGGAATGATCTAACCTCTCAGGCACAATTTGACCCTCGCTGTCGTGGTGCCGTTAAGCCCTCATCAAACAAACAAACATTTTTGATCTTTTCTTCTCATTTTTTTTTTCTTCTTCCCTTCATCATACGATGAACATCCTTGATCACTGAATTAAATTCTACCCTGTATATCCCACATTGTTTCCTTATATATTAAAGAGGGAATCTTGTCTCAAAAAATTGCTTGACCCCCTGCCAGTAATTTGCATACCTGTAACGTCACTTCTACTGTGGTTAATGATTGGCTTGCCAATATAAATTCATCAACATCTGGACCAATAAAAAGTGTTCAATTGTATTGTATATATTTATGTCCACATTGATAACCACATGGCCTAGCTTTTAGGTGCTTTACATTCACCAACATTTTCCAAATTCAGCATTGTAAGCAGCTATAAACCTATCAAGCAAGGATAAAATATAAATTCATCAACATATTATTCTATCTATATTTGCTTTTCTGGACATTGAAATTGACAATAATTCTGCAAAATCATCTTATGCTTTCTCGGTCTTGGGGTAAATTGTGACCATTTTGTAATTTCACTCTTTTAGTCAATATTTGACCACTTGACCAAACTGTTGATTCCTTTTACCAATCGGTCATCAACCTTTCAAAGATTTTTCCAAGAAAGGTCATCTTTAACAATGATTTTGTTCGTCATTGAAAATCATTCAATGAGTACAGTACTTTACTCTTGATTGCTTATTCGAAGATGAAAACTTTTGAAGATTGCATATGACACTTTCAACATTTGCACTTCAAATTTGTAATTGGATATGGCCCTGTGAGAATCATTTTTATTGATCCATTGCAACTTGTTCGTGGTTGACTTTTATTGATCCGTAGCAACTTGTTTGTGGTTGATTTTTATTGATCCATTGTGGTTGACTTTCATATTTTTCAATGCAAGCAATGCAACAATACACTAAACAAGTATGCTTAGAGAATAAAAAATACTTCCCCTTCTAGAACATTACATCCCAACTTGGTGTAAGAGAAATCTGTTTATGTGACATGTGAGAACAGTGTGTTGGTTGAGACATATAGACGACATGCTATTGATGCAGACTTATTCATTGACGTATCTGCAGACAAAACTTCCAATTGATGAAATATGATTTTGTTTTTCAATTTCTTGAAGGATATAAGGAGAAATTTAATAAGAAGCTTTTATGTCGCTCTATGTACAGTTGTTATCTAATTTGGAATTAACATTTTTAGACAAAGCATTAGTACAGACACTGCTTAAAGGAGCACTAGACCGAAAAGTGACGGCATATTTTTAGGGGTCCCCCAAAAATCAAATGCTTATCAAGCACACAACGGTATAGCAATTTTTTGTTTAATGGGAATATTCAACTGACCTTTGCCCTCATGTCTCCTGTGGGTTATGAAGGCATGAAATCTATCGATCAATTGAAAATTATATGTCTCTGAAATTGGGAACACGAGCACCCTCACTTTTCGGTCTAGTGCTCCTTGTTCTGCAATTTTCAAAGTACAAATTACACGCATCACTTCACAAGATTAACTTTGCTTCAAAGGACATTTCATACTCCTAGGGAGAGGATGGCTACTACCCTTAATGATTTTTTTTTGTCTTGGGTGGAAATTAATCACATGGTTCGTTGAACAACTTGTATGGAGTGTTGAACAGATCACAGTTTTGTGGTTTGAGAAATAAAGAATCAGATCACTTTTATTTCGACTGGTCTTGCTCCACTTCAGGGCTGGTCGAAGTGCTCCTGGTCGAAGTGCTCCTGGTTTTTAGCAATGCCATTTCTAATGAACAAGAACATTTCCTACTGTTGTACATGTATGTTAAATTTAGTTGTCTTGAAAAGAACAGTGTAGACTGTAAATTGAAAACAAAGCAAACTTTTCTGTTTTGAAGGCTTTAATTTCCATATTTGTTATATTTAGTTATAAATTAATTTTTACATAAAGCAATTTCTTTCCTTAGGAAAAATGATCCATCAATCATTCACAGTTAATGCACACATCAGCTCAGGAATATGATACAAACTCAAAAGTTTGCAAACAAATTTTTCCCACTAAGACACCTAACACAGATGAGTGATTTCAATCACAAAAGTGTCCCAATTACTCAGCACTGGCTTCCTGTAATCTTATACACAAATAACTTTGGGCTACGGGCTGTGGTGTGCATGGGAATGACAGATAAACAGTCATTGTTTGGAGTGGAAACAATACATTGAACAGCAAGTTGGGTTGGTAATTGTCATGTCTGAGTTTTCAGGATTAACTCAGGTGTTGGGTGTGGGTTGGCTTAAAGGAAACTTTTCAAAATGTATAAATAATTACAATTTATGTGTAACATGGAATTTGAAAATGGAAATGGAATTTGAAAATGGAAATGCATGTTTTTTAATAAACATTTCATAATTATCTTTTTGCTGTGAATGTTTACCTTAAGGAAAACTAGTAAAGAAGTTACCTTTGACTAAATTTTTAGTTAAAGGTATATGGGATACCATTAAGCTCTATTGCAAAGAGCATGTATTTCGATCAGAACAGTTAGTCTTTATATTAAATTTTATGGCTGATCAGTTGGAGAATGTTTCTAATTACCGTATTTGACGTATTAAGCACCCTTTCTATTATAAGCGCCCACCCAACATTTTTTGATTGATATATTAATTTCTATTTGATTAATTTGAAGACTTAAAATAAACATTTTTATTTGCATATTATGTTTTTGTGGTGGATTTTGTGGGGCTAGTATAAAACCAGTTCACATAATTCAGTTTGAATAGCACACTGTAAATACGGCTGATGCATGGACGCGTATCAGGAATGAAGTTTGGGCCTAAAAAGTGGTGGAATTCTATTTTCGTAAGTGCCCAGCTCTTATTACGTCAAATATGATATGCAAAATTTGTGATGTATGAACAGAAAGACAAATCGGAATTCTTATTTTTTATTTCTTTACAAATTTATGTGTTTACAAGGGTGCACGTATTGTCTTCTAGATGTTGATTGAGGATATTGACTAAGATCCAAACATTTTTTGTCAGATCACCTACTTTTCTTTAAGCAATTGTGGCACATCATGATATTCTAGCCGCCGCATTGAAAAGTTGTCCATATTGGAGGTATACCTGTCTGATGATGCATGCAACATCTCACCTCCACTAATTGGAACAATCCACAAAAGTAATATCAACTTTCAAGCATAGCAGGATAATTTCCAGACACGATTGCATGCCTAACAATCTTTCAAGTTACTTTAATCACTTATGCGTGAATTGCGTTGCGGAGCTTGGAAACTGTATCCTATAATTTAGCGGGGTACGTAAAATGATCACCTGACCAGTTTTCTGTTAATGATCGGGTGTTTAGAACCCATTTTTAATGTGGCCCTATAGGATCATAATGTCTTTCAATGATTATTTACTTAAGATGCATGTTTACCCGCCTGTTCCTACATCACAAACTTGTGTACAAATATGCATACTAACACCTACAAACTGAAAAAGCTGTAAAAAGTCAATATTTTTGCAGGATTTTTTTATTTTAATTTGAAATGGTTCTTACAAGCTGTTTAAAAAAAAAAATTACTGTACCGCTTTCTGCATATAATTGCAAATTTTTAATTATGTCTTAAAGTGTTATCACATAATGAAGTATATTGGTGTAAGGCTAAGTGTAGATTCATGCAGTTTGTGTATTATGTTTACCATTCATATGGGAATTAGTTGTAATGCTGATAGACAAATAATTCTGGTTGTCTTTTGTAATTTTTGAAAATCAATCCCATCCGTTGGACAGAACTGTATAGAATTGTCGACTCAGATAGCCTAGCAGGGAAAGAGATTATGAGATTAACAGACTGGCGTTAAGAGGCAAGCTTGCAGTTAACTGTCAACAGGATCATTAAACTACGCTTCTTAAAGGCATGATTTATCTAGCAATCAGAGGACGGAAACCGGAAGGAAATTGTTGCTAATTTAGAATTTTACATGTTTATTTTTGCACTTGTCATTCACTCAGCTCAGGTAGCCAAATGTCATATATCATCGAGCTGGGAATTTTTTAATCTAATCAAAATATAGTAAATCAAGTGCACCAATGATTATATCTCTTGTTACTGTGTATTGATTTTATTCGTAAGAGAAGGAATACAAATAGACCCATATATTTATCTGCATCTTTAATCAAATATGCGATTTTACTTCTGGACATTGTTTATACATGAACACTGAGGCTATATATTTCTTTTATTACCCTCAGCCTATGTGGCAGCTAATAAAAGCATGTATTTATAGTAGTACTGTATATAGTTTGTGTGTGGGAAGGGGGGTGGATGGAGATGGCAGGAGCTGCAAACCAGAGGGTAGTTGTGATCCCCACTGTATGGAAAGTCACTACACATACTGTACAGTGCCTCATTGATCCAGTAGTTTGTGCATAAAACACACATTGGTTCAGTCATGTCCCATGGTGTCCCAAAAATAGCTATCTGGCACCTGCATTGCCTGGTCATACCCTTGTACATGTATATGCTTCATGAAGCAATATCTTTCCTTATGAAAAATGGTCCGTCAATCATTCCCAGTTAATGCACCTTAATACCTCAGGCATTATGATACACTGCTATTTTTATCACCAGTTTGAAAACAAACTTCTCCCACTAAGACACCTAAAACTGGATGAGTGATTTCAATCACATAAGTGCCCTGATTGTTCAGCTCTGCTTTGTGTAATCTTATACACACAAATAGCCTTGGGCTACTTGACTGTGGTGTGCATGGGAATGGCAGATAAACAATCATTGTTTGGAGTGGAAATACAATACACTGAACAGGAAGTCGCGTTGGTAATTGTCATACCTGAGTTTTCAGGATTAACTCGGGTGTCAGGTGCGGGTAGACTTTATGAGAAACTTTTCAGCATGTTAATACCCGCCAGTGCACCACAACTGGTTATCAAAGGCCGTGGACATTGACTTGGTTGTCGATGTTATATCTGTCCGTACGTCCTACCTGTGTACTCATTCGGGTCCCATTAAGCGTTTTGTGATAGCATTGTTACTATCATAACCGAATACGCAGGCGACGACCCCGTCATTGTAATTGTGTGTTCACTCGTCGTCGTCGCATGTTAATCACTTCAGATGTTTAATTTGAGATATTGCTAATGGGGAAGTATTCACCAACTTAATAGATATTATACCTGGATTGTTTTATTATTATATCATATGTACTTCCTGTAGCAAACTGCTGCATGTACATAATCTGTGTTTCATTGGTCAAAGTGTTTCTGATTATGATCTGTTTTGTGCACAATTTTGTTATATAGTTATAATGATGATTAATTAATATTACATTTTTGCTTTTAAGATATTTCTTGTAATATAAATACAAATTCTTGATGGAAATAATAAACTTGAATAACCACACAAATTATAAAATATCAATTAAATAAATAAGTAATTAATTGCGAACATATACACATGTATTTCACAAAAGAAAGCTTATACAGTAGGCAACATGAAAGGCGGCCAGGGTTCATCCCGTGTGAATTATGCATGACACCTTTTTCAACTAAGTGCGCAAACCTTACATATCAATTATCAATAATTCAAATATGGAATTATTATTATCATTAATAGTAGTAGTAGTAGTATTAGTATTAGTATTAGTATTAGTATTAGTATTAGTATTAGTATAAGTATTAGTATTAGTATTATTATTATAATCATTATTATCATTAGTATTAGTATTATTAATGTTCTTATTATTACTATTATTATTAGTATTATTACTATTAGTATCATTAATATCAGTATTATTGAAATAGTGCCCCCCCCCCCCAGGGACTTACCCTGCTTTGTTAAGATTTTATGGGATCAACAGTTGAAGTGCCTTTATATGATACTCCCTTTTGAATTTCTGCAAACATATTTGATGAATAAGAATTAACCTTCATATGGGAATGTTTTACCTTAAAACGCGCATAAGGAAAAAATTCGCGGAACTAGCTGTGATGTGTAACGCAAAACTATAAATAAACTTAGAAGGTACCATTATTATGCGGGTTGGTTTTAAAAAGAAGTCCTAAAATTATATTCAAGGACATAATAAACAAATATTAATTCATACAAAAAGTTTAATAAATAGCATAGTTGTTAGTTTTTGGCATCATAATCATGTAACCTATCGTTGTCGTTATTCCTCGCTCTTGCACTTCGCCGTTCCTGATTGTTGTCGATAATATTTCAGTCAAATAATGTTTTGATTTCTGATGAATACAGTCATATAATAAAAAATGTGTCTCAGTGTAACAAAATATACAAACAAATTGTTAAAAATGGAAGAAAATCAGCCAAACTCCGACATTGGAATACGCTTATTTGCCTGGGTATTCGCCTCTTCACTGCATGTTTACAATACACAAACAACAAGAAACCCTCTGCACATAATAGTACAGTCCACGCGGCTTGGGCGTGCTAAGGTTACGTCAGAATTAAAATAAAGGAATACATCAGCGGACGCGAAATGTTTTCTCTCATTGCTTGCTATTTGTTGGAAAGCACAGGCCTTTTTTTTGCACCAATCATGTTGGATTTTAAATATATGGTAAACAGATATATGTTAATTGTCAGGCCATGTAAAATGGACTCCCAAATACTTTTATTCATGAGTTACAAAGGTCAAAGCGGCGACAACCATGTGATTTTGCTTGTGCTCCCATTGAAAAACGAAAAAACACATTTTATAGTTTACAAAGTACGGTATGATCTCAAATGGTCTCAAGCGATAAATAATGATTCAAGCTCTCTATACCGTTGAAATGGAACAAAATATTCAGAGACTCTTTAGTAATAACGTTTGAAGTGCAAAATATGTGCAATTTTTCAGAGCGTTTTCCACAGTTAAGGAGATTATTGCAAGCGTATGAAACAAACATTCCTATATAATAGCTTTGACAATCTGGGAGAAAGTTGGAATGTTTGGGGGTTTATTATGTTTGGAGTTTATTCAAAAACTTCCATCTTTACACCCGAGGGAGAAAGATAGATGGGGGGAAATTCCATACTAAAGTGGTAGGTATGTGCCACCTATATATGATTTTGATACCTGCAGTATGAAAATAGGTGATTTTTGATACCTGCAGTATGAAAATAAGTGATTTTTAATACCTGCAGTATGAAAATATGCAATTTTTTGGAGACCAGTATGAGAGATTGGATTTTTGATACCTGCACTACGGAAATTCTGAAAAAGGGCAACTGCCAGGGCGGCGGCACATGTATATACCTCATCTATGGAAGTCCCCCCCCCCTCTATTCCCCATCCCTTCCAAGAATTACCTTCAAAAGGATGATGGTTGCATCACACTAAAATTGGCATGAAATTGTTGTATATACTATCCCTACATGTATAATTAAGGAATGATGTGCAGACCAGTTTTCATCAAAATTGGCATGAACTGCCCAAAGGTTCAAATATATGCAGGATTCAATAAAATTTGAACAATTTAAGTTGTATGTATGAATGTTTTTAATTTGAGATCAGATCAAAATTCAATTTCTGAATGATATCCTATGAGGGTTAGTGACCATTCTGAAAGTGTTAGTTGTTCTGCTCCTTAATGTTTCAAACAGTGGGACCGGACCTGATAAATAAGCAGATCGGGTCAGACTTTTCCTCTTTATTTTCTTCATTCTGAAAACCGCAAGTAATTAGGATCAAATTTCCCTTATCAATGGCTCCATTGTATTTGTTCTCCTGTTGGTCCTGGGTTGGTGTTGAGTATGGATTTAGTAATGGATGAAGTCCTTATTGTATGGTTGAGTGGTTATTTTAATTAAGATAAATGGCCTCATTATTTTCTAGAGTAAGCTTGTGGTTATGATTTGCTGGGACAAATTTTTAAGGAGAGGAACAAGTCATGGCAATTGAAGTACATTATTTGAACCCCTAAGAAACTTAGCCTTAAAAATAGTTTTTCATGGAAAATATGTGTTATTGCATCAATCATAATTTCTTGTTTTATTGTCTTAGTGCAAATCGCCCACAAGATATATATACAGTATATTCTAAACTATAAAAAAATGTGTTCTATCAGCAGTTGTTCAAATATTTTTTTAAAATAAGCGATACTAAGGGCAGAGCATATGTCATTAAGCTAAGAGCAATACTTGTAATATTGTTCTTGGTGCTTGATGCTACAAAGAACTACCGGAGGCGAGACCCAATCGAGAATGGATTATAAGGGGCTGATATTCAAATGTGTGAAATGGTATTGACAGAAATTTCAAGTATATTTCTATCATCTGGATGTAACCCTGCAGCAATAAAATCAATTGAATTTGAAATTCAGAAGTGCAACAGGAGAAATTTGGATTTTCAAGTTCTCAATATCATATTCTATATTTCATAATGTGGAGACAAATTCTGTGAAAGTCATTTCATTTGCAAGTTTTCAGTTGGTGAGATGAATCACTTTCTATTGTTACTGCATAAACTTACATGCACAGTATAGATCAAATAGCAAAGTTTTAAACTAATCACTTTTACGTGAAGTACGTGCACAATCTTTTTTGAATTAATTGTACTTTTCATGGAGTTTTTCTAATGCAAGATTGCAAGATTGTTCCCTAGTTTTGTCCCTTGTGGCAAAATAATATTCTGAGAAGTCACTTTGATTTTTGGTTCTAATTTGACAGCATCAGGAATCCATCTGGTGAATGTGTGTCTGGGTCCCATTTGGGTGCAAATATAGGTGGGTTGTCTGGGTCCCATTTAGGTGCAGATATGGGTGGGTTGTCTGGGTCCCCAGATATGGGTGGGTTGTCTGGGTTCCATTTGGGTGTAGATATAGGTGAGTTGTCTGGGTCCCATTTGGGTGCAGATATGGGTGGGTTGTCTGGGTCCCATTTGGGGGTGCAGATATGGGTGGGTTGTCTGGGTCCCATTTGGGTGTAGATATAGGTGAGTTGTCTGGGTCCCATTTGGGTGCAGATATGGGTGGGTTGTCTGGGTGCAGATATGATTGGGTTGTCTGGGTCCCATTTGGGTGCAGATATGGGTGAGTTGTCTGGGTATCATTTGGGTGCAGATATGGGTGGGTTGTTTGGGTGCAGATATGATTAGGTTCTCTGGGTCCCATTTGGGTGCAGATATGGGTGAGTTGTCTGGGTCTCATTTGGGTGCAGATATGGGTGGGTTGTCTGGGTGCAGATATGAGATATGATTGGGTTGTCTGGGTCCCATTTGGGTGCAGATATGGGTGAGTTGTCTGGGTCTCATTTGGGTGCAGATATGGGTGGGGTATCTGGGTGCAGATATGAGTGGGTTGTGTGGGTCCCATTTGGGTGCAGATCTGGGTGCAGATATGGGTGGGTTGTCTGGGTCCCATTTGGGTGCAGATATGGGTGATTTTGTTCCTGTCACAGCAATAGCAATATTCCACCTCACACAAACTTTCACGCACGCTTACTTGAAATCTTGAACAGCAGTAATTTGCAAATTACTGTTGTTTGTTCCTATATGTTTATGGTGTGTTTTGAAAAATTATCCTGTTTTCTTTACAATCAGTCGAGTAATTATACTTTTAGTTATTTTTAACAAAACCTACATTTATCCTGTATCATTTTTGTGTGATGAAATGAAAATGTGTTTTCCCTTTTATTTTTTATCATTAAATTTCAGTCTTTTCCCTTGTACATCTGCATGTTAATTTGCCAATATTTGCCCTCCAAACAAACTGTGACACCATCGTTGAACACCTCTATATTCTAAAGATGACATCGCAATAATATAGTAACCATGAGTACCATTGGGGCATTAATAGAAAAGTAACTACTGGTAATAAGCGTACACACCATAACTGTAGATTTCATTTTGATATCAGACATTGGTATGAGGTTGCCCTCGATCTCGAGGGAGTGGGCAGTTCGGGGAAGACCTCCTTTTAGTCTTCATTAGAAATACTTGAAGGAAGGTTTTTTAGCCCATGGGGGCAGCCATGACCCATCATGCAATTTCCCTCATCTATACACTTTGTATAAAGTGATGAAGTAAAATCGTTTTGTAAACTTAGATGGTGTTTGCTGAAGTCTGAGAGGTACATGAAATTATGGGGAAACATGTTAGCTAAATTTAATCCAGTACCTTTTAATATGTTTACCGATTCGATTTTGTAAAAATAGCCAATATATGGATGGCATGGACTATTTTTGACCCGCTTGGGTTTGTTGCGAATTAATCTGTACTGTGCTGACATCCGCGTTGTGTTGATTATCTAGCGTCGATTTTCCTTCTTTAACTGCAATTGTCAGTGTTTGATATTATAAATTAAAAAGGGTTATTTGCATGTGCTTTCTCACGTTAAATTTGTTCTTTGCATAATTAAAAAAAAATGTTTAACCCCTTGGAGGTTCATTTAAATCACTTTGATGCAGTGAAATAGCAGTTTCTTTGTGACTTTCGTATGGGATGTTTTGCCTGAACAGTGAACGTATTCTACGTAGGCCTACTGACTGTAACTAATGCTAAGTTACAGCCATGACATGTATGTTGAGTGTACGTGGACCAGACAGTGAAATTCGGATTATTTGGACTATTTGCAGGTTTGTGTGTGATGCACATATTGTCATTCATGTCAATCTGTTTCACCATGGAGCTATTAACTGTAGCTTCATGGTTTCACCCACTGTCTGTACTGGCGAGTAGAATTCAGACGTTAAGGTCTAATCAAACGGGCACTATTGTAACAATTCAAAGTACTGAGGAGAAATATTACAATATTAGGCCTAGATTTTACCTATATTGAATGTAAGTTAAGCAATTAGTTTAGTTATACACAAATTGTACTGTTTATTAATTTACAATCGGTCAGTCAGTCAGTAGGTGATCACGCTCAGTGTTATGCATAATGCATACATGAAGCAATATCTTTCCTTAGGAGAAATGGTCCGTCAATCAATTACAGTTAATGCACATTATTACCTCAGGGATTATGATACACAGCTATTTTTATCACCAGTTTGAAAACAAACTTCTCCTACTAAGACACTTAACACGGATGAGTGATTTCAATCACAAAAGTGCCTTGATTGTTAAGCCCTGCTTTGTGTTATCTTATACACACAAATAATCTTGGGCTACTTGGCTGTGGTATGCATGGGAATGGCAGATAAAAAACCATTGTTTGGAGTGGAAACATAATTCACTGAACAGGAAGTCGGGATGGTAATTGTCATACCTGAGTTTTCAGGATTAACTTGGGTGCGTGTAGGCTTAAAGAGAAACTTTTCAGCATGTACCTACTGTGGTGTAGCGGTTATCATGCATGTCTACAGACCACGAGGTCCTGGGTTCAAGCATGGGTTGGGTAGACACGTCAGTGCGCCACAACTGGTTATCAAAGGCCGTGGACATTGACTTGGTTGTCGATGTTATGTCTGTCCGTACGTCGTACCTGTGTTCTTGTCTGGGTCGTATTAAGCGTTTCGTGATAGCATTGTTACTATCATAAGCGATTATGCAGGTGACGACCACGTCATTGTAATTGTGTGTTCACTCGTCGGCGATGTACTTGAAATAGACCGAGTTTGAATTAGTTAGCAGCTGAGCTGTGTGTGTGATTCTTATGTTTTAACTGTCGACTGGTTGCTGAATTGCACAATAGTTAAACCCTAAAAGCAGGGCTTAGCGTAAAAGACTCCTTTTAGGGCTTCACCCGAACTGGTGGGCCTGTTATAATCAGCTTATTACAAAATCTCAAGAACCAGAGTAGAGCAGCATAATATGGGAAACACAGACAGATAGCCTATTGTCCATAGATTTGCCATATATTATTTTTGTGGATGTCATTATGAATATTAATGATGAGCAGTGCTCGATCAAAATTGCACAAATGTTTATATATCATTCAGATTTGACTTCATAGTCAAACTTGAGGTGAAGGGTTTGATAGTCGTATGAAGTTGACCTCATTAATATTAATATGCTTAATATTATTTTGGTGAAAATAGCTTGTAAACACAATTTATTTACTGGTTTAATTAATATTTTACATTTTTCTATCTAAGAAAAAAAGTTCCACAATATTCAAGATGATTTGACTGCATTTACCAGCAATTTTTGTACCGGAACCTTAACTCACAGTAAACTTTCTGGTTTAAAATGATTATATGAGACATTACTTTCTTCTTATCTGAATTTAATTGGTGAAGCACATGCATTGATGTTGAGACAGCGAGTACATGAATTGTAAAGAAGGTAAGCTCACAGCGACGAGGTACAAGATTTATTGAATAAAGAAGAGCTTTAATTCTGTGTAATATTATCTGTGAACAGTGTGCATGATAGACAAATCCTAATTTGTTAGGTGTGAATGTATTAAGGTTGACTTGCACTTTACTAAGGTACAGTGATGGTGTGAAGTAAAAAAAACATACAAATTGTTATATATCAACATAAATGTTGCACATTGTAAGCTACAATCAGGTGTGGACAGTCCAACCCTTCTATTCAATGTTGACATATGTAAATTGGAAGAAAAGTTTTTAACATATCTGCAACATTGCTTGAGCAGGGTTAGTTGGGGAAGGAAAAAGTGACAAGAAGCGACGACGGCGACGAGTGTACACACAATTACAGTGACGGGGTTGTCGCCTTTGTATTCGATTATGATAGTAACAATGCTATCACGAAACGCCTAATACGACTCGCACGAGAACACAGGTACGACGTACGGACAGATATAAGATCCACCAAAAAGTTTCTCTTTAAGTATTCCCGCAACCGACACCTGAATTAATCCTGAAAACTCAGGTATGACAATTACCAACCCAACTTCCTGTTCAGTGTATTGTGTTTCCACTCCAAACAATGATTGTTTATCTGCCATTCCCAGGCCTGCCACAGCCAAGTAGCCCAAGGCTATTTGTGTGTATAAGATTACACAAAGCCAGAGCTGAATAATCAAGGCACTTTTGTGATTGAAATCACTCATCCTTGTTAAGTGTCTTAGTGGGAAAAGTTTGTTTTCAAACTGGTGTTAAAAATAAGTATGTATCATAATGCCTGAGGTAATAATGTGCATTAATTGTGAATGATTGATGGACCATTTCTCCTAAGGAAGATATTGCTTCATGAAGTACTTTTGTCCAAGATTGTAGGTTGTTGGCAGAAATATTCATGCAGATAAAGCTCATGCCATTATTGTACCCCGACATTGCTACTCGCAGCGGCTTCACTCAATATTTTTTCAATAATGTATTCACAGTGTCCATTTATTTATTTCCTGAAATAAACTCCGTACGTACAGTGTATGTATAATCATACACTATATGTATGGCGTGTGGGGGCAGTGATGAGTAAATTCTTGGTAGCCTTGAGACGGTCGATTTCTAATATGTGGAAGAAAAACCGAACATCGCTGATGTAAGGGCGCAAATCTTTCATGTGGCATGTGTCATATGCCTTTGCGTTGCATTTAACCTTCAACTTTTTAGGGGGATAAACTTAGAACTATTTTAGTTAATTTTAAAGAAGAAGTGAAGGCTTAATTAACTTTAATTCAATTTTTTATGGACTATTTTGATGGTGAAAAATGATTTTATGATAATCTTTGAAATTAATTGTTCCGCTCATATTCATAATTCTTCATAGATGTAGTTCATATCCCCTTCAAATGCTTTTACAAGCGTTTGACAAATCATACGTCCAGCTGCCTGGGACAACTAAAAATCTTATCTGGGCAACCATTATTGCCCTTCCAAAATATTAACTTGCAGCACACTTGCGACAAGCTAACATTTTAGCCTACGCAAGCATGCTGTAAGCTTGCACAAGCATGCTGCAAGCTAGTATTTGGAACATTTTAGCTTGCGCAAGCTAGCAAAAACTATCTGCAAACTTGCGCTTGCTAGCAGAACTGTTTGCAAGCTTGTGGAAGCTAACAAATTGGTTATGCTCGCTTGTGCAAGCTATTGTTAGCTTGCACAAGCTAGCAAACTAAATTTTTGTTCCAAATACTAGCTTGCAGGATGCTTGCAGCATGCTTGTGCAAGCTTGCAGTATGCTTGGGCAAGCTTGCAGTATGCTTGGGCAAGCTAAAATTGTTAGCTTGTCGCAAGCATGCTGCAAGCTAAAATTTCTGTAAGGGTGACCTGCCCAAATGCACAACTTGGTTTTCAGTAAAATTTGCATAGTATGTATACAAAAAATGTTCATGCGCAACCTGATGTATTTTTAGGACATTAATGTTAATTCAGATACTCCTACCTGGCTGGCAAGTAGATTTGTTGATCATTTTGTTGAGGCTTTTACAATTATTGACATCACCTTGATTGTCATTATATCCAGCAAACGCGCTTGTGCATCATAGTCTCTCAAATGAATAAAATATGAAAACGGGCAAGGAATCAGCATTGACTTGACCTTAACAAACAGTCGGAGACACTTTAATCATAGACATCTAAATACTTCAATCTCAGCATGCGTTTGAAAGTCAGAAATTACCTCTTGGCACACAGAAATATACAATTGAACATGCATCAAACATTAAACACAAACGAGCAGAAATTATTTGTTAGATGATAGTGACATTAAGCACTCATTCACAGCCTTGATTCTCTCGCATAGCACTTCATGTATCAACATGGAGGAACCTATGTTTCATCTCGACCCTGTGTTGCCGAGTTTAATGACGTCAACCATTCCAACAGGTGATCAATTTTGAGCAGTGCAAGTGATATTGAGGCACATCACTTTTACACCATATATGAATGTTTTTATTCATTTTCTTGAATTGCATGACTTTAAGAAATCTACTGGCAAGTAATTGCTTGTCTGAAATGTAAGTTGGCTCCATATTGACATTGTATGTTGTTATAATTGTGTTACAAGATTTAAGTTGGAACATTATATTTTTGTCGAGTGCAGAAATAAATTTTGAGACTTAACACTTCTTACGTGACTCTATTAGTTTTCTGTGAAAAGAGTCTCGACAATAAGCTGTGTGTTTATTTTTTGTTCAAGGGTCTGATTTTTATTGGAAAACTGGGATGATAGAGATATCAATCATTAAAATGGCACGTACTTCATCATATAAAACACATTTATGTAGAACATTTTGCTGTGTGCTAGATGTTTAAAGGAGCTGGTGGTCAAAAAGTGACGGTGTATTAAATATTCTTAAGTCTCAATATTCGGGTACACTTTTCGTGCACATGATGATACTGAAACTTTTGATATGATTATTCAAATTAGTCATAATCATTGCTTATGAATAATTCAGCAATTTTTCGAAGACAAGCATTTAAAATTGTGTGAGTTCCTGATTCCCGTGACTTAGCACAAAAGACACTTTTCGAGTAAGAGGTCCTTTAATGTTAATTAGTGTAATACAATAAGGTAAATAGTTTTGTGGTCAAGCGCTCAAGTCTATTTTGTGCCCAATTTTAAATATATCTGTTTCGACTGCAGTTTTATATTTCATCTTTGAACAAGTGGTTAAGTATATGTCCTTGATGCAGACCCCTAGCTTGATTTAAAAATGGGCAGGGTGCTAGACTTGTTGAGGGGCACGTTAAAGCAAGCGAAGCGCTACGTCTTTTCGGCATGGAGTCTAGGGGCATATGCTCAATCCCCTAATGAAGAAGTTTTGGGATTTTAGCTATAATCATAGTCTAAGAATGAAGCTAATCTGACTGATAAGGACCAGTCTATCATTCTGGGTTTTGTATTCGTGTAAAGTATTTCATTTATGAGGCGAATTTAGATTATAAGGTAAAAAAACACAAAAAAACACATTTTTTTTCTCATGATCCCATGGGGGCAGGGCGGGCCCACAGAGGGGCAGGGCGGGCCCACAGAGGGGCAAGGCGGACCCACAGAGGGGAAGGGTGGGCCCACAGAGGGGCAGAGCGGGCCCACAGAGGGGCAGAGTGGGCCCACAGAGGGGCAGGGCGGGTCGCCTTCTGTGAAACAGCAAAACTAGGGGTCTGGTTGATGGATTCTTAGCCTGAAATTTTGTGTAGCATACTGTGACATTACTAAATGTCCTCCCTGGCCAATGAACCTTTCTGAGTTTAATGATTGACAGCTTGTTTGAAACAATCTCCACACAAATTTGTCTAGCTACAAAATCTGTGTAATTAAGTGGGGCAAACATCCTACGAGATACTGGTACAGTACAGCTAGCTAATGGCTCGCGCTCATGTAGTCAATGCAACTTACTGTACAAAACAAATTTTTGCACACACAGACTGATTGACGGCAAAATGGTGAACAAAAATGCTTACCGGCCAGCTGTGGACTTTGTAAATCTGATTGCTGTTACCCAGAACAGTTAGCAAACTAAATTTGGTCTATCCTATTTGGTAAAAACTCTAAAAATCCTGAGAAGTGCCATAAATGGATCAAAGCTTGCAGCAGGCCTCATGAACATCTAAATGTCAATGCATTGGTAATGCACGATTGTGGATTTGAGGTTTGTTTGCCCCACATAGTTACCACGTTGCTATAGTGGGTGTGGCCTATTTGGAAACCTGGAAAAGTTAATTGTTATCCTCAGTAAGGTACAAGCAACACTTTTTCCTATAATATTACTTGGCTGTTTGAAAATATCATTTCCTTTTCTTTGAAGTAAAGATCAATGATTTCTTATTCAAATAATCAATAACTTATCTTTGCTGATTCCTTCATATCTTTATTTCATAAATTTTTTCTTAAATATAAAGAAATTGCTTAAAATTTGTTTGTTAAGTGATACAGATACTTATATATACTATATGCTTAGCACACTTATCTCTGTTTTAATTCAAAATTAAGGGATTGACCTAAAATTCTCTTGTCATCACTGAAACACCAGAATCATCTATTATCCAGTCTTTATTCAGAAATGAAACATTGAAGCCTACATTATCTTGTTATCATGCCAGACGAACAGTAGACAATGTAAAAAGTGTAAAGTCATGCTGACATTTACTACTATTAGATTAGTTTATTGTTTACATTTATTCTACTTTTTTTAAGTTGTTCTGCATACATCCTTATCATTTTCTGAAAGTCACGCAATCAGTTTTTTTGTGTGTGTGCATAAACAGAACAAATCCTGCTTTTAGTATATGACTAAAGTATGAAGTACTAAACCCATATCATATTTATTCATACAAGCACAAGGCAGCACATTCTCCCCCTTCAGAGGGAGGGGGAGGGGTGGGAGGGGGGGGGGGTGGAGACCACTTCCCCTAAAATCCCATCTTAAAAAATAAATGCAAACGTTGAAATGTTTTTGTGACTGCAGACTGACCTCCATTTTGCCCCTCATAACATATAACCCAATCAATACAGTTCAAGTAAATGTTTTTGTATTTTGTGAAGAAAAAAAGATAAAATATTTTTGATTTGAAATATGCAGTGTGCTGTTACATCTCTTTCTCAAAAAATAAGATATGTAAGTTATAATTTGTCCCTCAACGTGAACCTCAAAAAAAAAAATCAAGTTCAGGGAAACTATCCTCTACTTTTAGACCTTTGTTTAGAGCTACAAAATCTGGCCAAAAGTTTATCATCTGGACTGATTTTATTGTTTTCACCAAATAAAACCATGTGTCCTGATTTTAGTACTAATCATTACTGAAAAGCTAACATTTTAAGCCATTTTGGGGCATCAAAAAGAAAAAATCTTCAGAGCTTCCGGGGGCTTTTCCCCCTGGACCCCTATGAAGGCTTTGCTCCTGAACCCCACCAGAGCCTTTAAGCGGGCCACTGGACCCCATGCTGTTACTCGTACGCTTTGCATGTGCATTGCCACCAAAAGCAGCAAATATATTGCATTGGACACATAATAATCATCATTCTTCATATTCACCTCCCTCCATTAAAAGTTTTTTTTTTGATCTGCCCTTGGGGCTGTTGGAAATATAGGATGAGAAGGGGAAAAGAAATAACCAAATTTCCTGGTCACAAAAAGAAAAATTGCAATAGTAAATTAGATCCCCATGAAACATTGCTGCTCTTCTGGAAATCTTTGAATATTGGGCTGCAAATTAACCTTCAAATATTAGGAAATTATATCAACCTTTTCTTCATTGTGACCAAATTTTTCTCCAAAGTTTTCCAAATTTCCTTTTAATTGTACCATTTGAAAATCCTCTCAACAAGGAAGAAAGTAGGCAACTGGGAAGGGGAGGGCAGAGTTTCCTCTTTCCCTGTGCCCCTTCTTTTACACCCCTTTCCATTTGCCTTTCCCAGGTACCCATTCCCCTCCCCTGTACATGATGTTCCCCTCCCTTGCTCTCCATGCCCTACACCTCCTTAGGCACTCCACATTTTTTCTTTCTTTCTATGACCAAAAATTGTGCAACAAACAAACATACATTTCCAAGAAGCTTGTTGGTTGTGCATTTACTTAGTTTTGCTTAGTTTCATATTCACCACAGTTCAGGTATTTTGATAGCACTTATGCCTTAGATTTAGAATTTTCTCGTCAGGTTTTCTTTTGGAGCAGATCCTGTAACATGTACAATAGTTGGATTGTTTCACTTTAAAGGATTAGTAATTGTTACATTTCCAGTATTGTCTCATTTTTTTTCAGATAAAGAACAAAAAAACTTTATGGGACTGGCTCTTGCATGATAATTATTAGTGAGGGGGGGTCAACCCATTGGCACCCCGATAATGCTGTTAGTACCCCTGGGTATATATCCATCAAACTTTTTTTTTTTTTGTGTGTATGGGGGGAATCAATGCTTGCAAAGTCTTAAAAAATGGACAATGCATCAATGCTTGCCGTAATGACAGTTAATTGCCCCCCTCCTTACAGTAAATAGTTTGCAATGAAATGAAAGAGAACATGCATTTCCTTTTTAACACATATATGCAACTTGAAGAACAGAATAGCATGGTTTAATAGATTTTAAGGTCTATTTCTGTTAGAGCTGTGAACGTTTAGGGATTTTAGTAAACGTGTACACGCCAAAAATAGCGAGCGTGTATCGTGTACACGAGTTTAGTACCGTAATTTTCGGAAATACACCAAAATTGCTCCAAAACTACAGGGCGAAGTAAAAAAATCGCGCAACTAGTATGGTAAAAGTACTGACTGCTTTGCCCAAATAGACGCTGAGTTTTGCTTTCCAAATCGTAAAAAGTTTACTTCTCAGTACAAATTATAATTTTTATGGAAAATATGCATGGAAATTCAGTTTAGAAAGAACAGATAACTTCCTTTCAATGTCATTTAAACTCAACATCGCGTAACTTGTTTGTCGTATTCGCTACGGCTTTCAAAGTTCTGTGAAAATCTTGCATACTGAGGCCTATGATATACCTCGCCGTAAAACATTTCAAAACTACGCCACCACCAGGAAGTTCTGAAATATCAGCCCTCTCGAAAAAATGGCCGCCATCTTTGCGCAGCATGCAGAATTTCAGCTTTGTTAAAACCTTTTTCTGTTTATTTATTATGCAATATTTTTTCTTTCTTGCAAAATTTATTTGACTCATCAGGTAATATTTACATGTAAATGTACTGATTGTCACGATTCAAGTGGTTTTTGGTCGATGAAACGGGCCTTGATTGTGTGGGATTTAAAGCCCTATGGCCTAACGTTAGGCCTATTGTTACTTTCACTGTTTACTGCTGCCATTCGCGGTGCATTTTACAAGTTAGATTACTCAGATTTGTGAAATCAAAGTGCATAATATCCCCATTCATTGGTGATTACTGCGCATTTGTAATTCGCACATTTAAAAAAGATTAATGCTAATCTGGTTTACAGTTTGTAAAGTATCATTGATTGGAATTTTGTCAGCCGAATGAATGTGTGATTTGAATCATCAATATTGATTTTCAACGGCAAGACACTAGGCCTATAATGTATGAAAAACGATTACTCGCAATGAAAATTTAGTAAACGTTTACAAAATTTGCGAGCGTGTAGCGAGTACACGCTAAACGGTCACAGCTCTAATTTCTGTGGACGTATTAATATTCTTTAGTTTGCTGAAATTGTGACAGTTTGCCATCAAACATGGTCTAAACAGCTTGTATGTTGTTTTCTTTGGAGTTTGGTTCATTAAACAAAGTAATTAGTAACATTCCGTTGCACTGGAGGCTGAACTGTTAACAACCCCTGATTACAGCTATATACACATATACAGTGTATCTGAAGCAAGGAAATGAAATAATGCACTGGTAAGTGAGAAACTAGGTTGTTACTGAAGGTTCATTTCAGGAACTGATTTATGGGAGATTTAAATATTAATATCTTTTTTGCAGGTATAATAAATCAAATAATTGATTACTCAGTGATTTTTTATACTTTAATAAAGTGTTTTTGACTGTTGGGAATGGGAAGCTAGGAGGGATATGGAGTTCAAATTAACGAGATTGATTGCAAATTTAGCCTGGAATGTAATGTGTTGAAATTCTCATTTAAATCAGAAAATGTATATTTCACCCCCAGAGGTGGGGAGGGGAGCACTTCCATACTAAAGTGGTAAGTATGTGCCGCCCAAAATTTCAAAGTTGGACTGCAGTAGGAGAGATTTTCTGGTAACTGGTATGACAGTTTATGATTTGATACCTGCAGTATGAAAATAAGTGATTTTTGATACCTGCAGTATGAAAATAGGTGATTTTTGATATCTGCAGTATAAAAATAAGTGATTTTTGATACCTTGCAGTATGAAAATATGAAAATATACAATTTTTTGAGACCAGCAGTATTAGAGATTAAATTTTTGAAACCTGCACTACAAAAATTATGAAAAAAGGCAGCTGCTCGGGCAGCACATGTATATATACCTCACATATGGAAGTGCCCGCCCCCCCCCACCCCCACCCCCACCCTTCCAGGTATTTTACCACTTTTTTTTTTTTGCAGGATTAGCTGTTCATATGTGACACATATGATATCTTTGTTTTCATGGATGTTGGATGTTTAATTAACCTCTCTAAGTTAGATGATTGACAGCTTTTCCAACCAATCACCGCATGAATTTGTCTAGCAACAAGATCTGCATTGCTAAGTGGGGAAAACATCCATTAATAATGCATGATTTTCCAATTTGAGGTTTGTTTGCCCCACCTAGTTACCGTGTTGCTATGATGGGTGTGGCTTATTACCTTAATCGGAGAGGGTAATTGTTATGTCTTTGATGATCAAGATCAAAAACAAAATGCAATTAAAAGATATTAAATGTAAGAATGTAAGACATACATTTCAACACAGTTATGTCCAGCTGCATGGATTGAATGCAAATGACATTATAATTAGGTGGCACAGTCCCTATGTGTATACTAATTAGCTAGTTAATTGCATGTTAGCGAAAAATATAATTTGATGTCTCGTAGTAAAGATTTTGATTGATAATTTTGAAAGGCTTCCTATTGGGTTATAGCAATCATAATTCTTCATGGTGTGGAATAGATCAGTACAAAATGAGTAAGTAATTGTATACATCAGGCCTGTTTTTATTTTTTCTCCCCAAATTCCTAAGCTCTGTGTAAAAATCGCTACAAATCCCCACAAAATAGCGTGGCAACCACTTTTGCCTATTGAATGTTGCTGTTACTGTGGTGAAAATGAAGTCCACCGCCCAGAAGAGCTTAATTGTGATTGACAGATAGAATACAAAGTTGTCCTGTCTGTTTGTGACGAGTGTGTCAGGCAACATGGCAAGGGGAAGAAAATCCCAAATCACATCAAAAGCATCAATGAGATATAAAAACTGAGCAAAATAAAAGGAACCAACAATCTGAAAATGAAGTCAAATGTTTAAATTATGTTTTATATAGGTGTTCTTGATAATATAAACATAAACCCTGAGCAGACTCAGCCAGTGTTGGCTGAAAGTGTATTCTGAACTCAAATATTCCATTTCAAAGATCTTTAAAAAAAAAAAAAAAAAATCTTTTTTTGATCTGCCCATGCAATTTTCCACAAGAAGGGGAGTCAGGTAGCTTAGTTGGTAGAGCAAACGACTGAGATGCTGGAGGTACTGAGTTCAAGCCTCACGACAGGTTTAACCAGTCTTTTTATAATGCAGACAGATATGTCAATCATCAAAGTGGAAGTACGCTTCTTGCAGTTCCTGCTCCTCATTCAGCTGTTGAGAAAAGTGGTAATGGTTGAATGGCGCTGGCTGTCCTTCGGAGGGGATCTTAAGCTGTCCATTTTGACAGACACACCCTAACTGATTCTCTGAACACTTCTCAAAAAGAGTAGGGTGAAACCCAGTGTTTATCCACTTAGGAAGCAATATAAATCCTTCCTTAGGAGAAATGGTCTGTTAATCATTCATATTTAATGCACACATTACCTCAGGCAGCTATTTTTATCACCAGTTTGCTCAGATGAGTGATTTCAATCACAAAAGTACCCTGATTACTCAGCACTGGCTTTCTGTAATCTTATACACAAATAATCTTGGGATATTTGACTGTGGTGTGCATGGGGATGGCAGATAAACAATCATTGTTTGGAGTGGAAAACAAAACACTGAACAGGAAGTCTGGTTGGTAATTGTCATACCTGATTTTTCAGTGAGTACATTTTGACATGCTTCTGTCACAGTCACACGAGACTGGCATCTGCTATGCAGGCTATAGCTTGGTGTCTATGCTCCATACATGAGTCTTGCCGAGTTCCCATATGGGAGGATCATGTACAAAACAAAACAAGACCTAAATTAAATGTAATAATTTAAAACCTGGGTTTCTAATCTCTGTTGGTAGAGTTGGTAGCTTGGTGTTTGGCCCATACTGGCAATGTTGGTCTAAGATGTCACTTTGATGCAGATTTGCTTATTGGTTTTCCTGATAATGTAATTTGTATGACAAAGAAAAGTTGTATTTTCCTGAAACAACAAAATGCTTGTAACCCCTTGACTTATAAATGAATGAATGTACTATCCATGGGTAAAATATCATTGCTCATTGGGTAAAATATCATTGCTCATTCTGATTCCTGTAAATTAGTAACATCAATATCATGACAAAATCAATTGCTTTTGTTATTTCTTGGGTCTTCTTTCCATTGACGTCACATTCATGCTGTGTCTTTCAAACTTTTTACTTTGGTAAATGTTAACTTGTATCATTCCTCTCAATTTCTTCATCCTTGCTCAGAATTCCTGTGGGTATAAGAGGAAGAAGATGAATATATTCATAGCCACTGTTGAACGTTTGTCATTTGTAGTCCTTCTAATGTGTACAACATTGTCATATCATACATTTATTATGTGACAATATTTATTCAGACTCTACGTGCTAGACCTGTTATTAGACAAAAGAGCTTTTGCTAAGAAATGATTAACTTCCGAGTAAAATTTTGAAAAACATTTTGTCAATCTTATCACACATTTTGAATTAATTGAGAGAGATACGTGAATGTTTTTTAACATTTTTTATTATTGTTAGAACGTTATATTGAATTAAAGGATTAGTTTAGGGGTCATGCAAGTCCATCTTACATAAAGAAGACTTTAAAAAGAAAAATGGTAAAGAAAGCATTCAAAATTTTATTCTGTGAGATATTTATGTTTAAAGTTGGTATCATTTGTGTAGAAATTACTGAAATCAGATTCGTGATGTCACAGCCTCAGATTCCTCAAGTCTTTATGCGTATTTTATCATATTTTGTGCTGCAATTTTGTGGCTTAAAAACCATTGTGTATGTCAGGAAAGTAATAAAACAGAATTTTGCAAGGGTAAGTATAATTTACCACCTGAAGAAAATTTGAAGAAAAAAATTCAAATATAAAAAAAGATGACTAAATTTTCTTTAAATACATTAAAAACAATTGTTAAGAATGTGAGGATGAGGGCCCAGCCTTCCATAGTAGACTTACTACACCAGTCTTTCTGCACATATAAGACCAGAGTTTAAACTTGAATATCTCCTTAACGGAGTAAGATTTTGGAATGCTTTCTTCACCATTTTGTTTCTTTTGAAGTCCTCTTTTATCTAAGATGGACATGCTTGACCAACAAACTAATTAATCCTTTAATGGAATAAGATTTTGGAATTCTTTCTTCTCCATTTTGTTTTTTTTAACATCCTCTTTCATTTTGATTTAAACTTGCTTGTCCACTGAACTAATCCCTTTATAGAAAGTATCAAATCAGGTTGAGTACACTTTGCCATTGAGAGACATTTCTGCAATTTTTGGAAACAGATCATTTTATTGGTCAGATTTGTAAACAAAGCAATCAATTAACCCACAGCTGCATTTACATTTAAAAAATATAATGACTTTAAAAGGATTTTGACTTTTTACTTATTAACATGGAGTATTCCATTCTTTTAAGAGTTAGTTAACTCCCTAATTTTCTTTACAATTTATAATGTAGCTTAATGAAATTTTATTGGGCTATGGTAACTAATTTAAGACTAACATTGTTTTGCTAACCTCTCATTCATGTTGTGTTAAGAATAATTCAAAATTAGACTTATTTTCTTCAAAGCATGTTCTGGGTAGGACACATGCATCACTTGTGGATAGGACACAATTTTCAAAAGCTCTTTATATGCATAAATTAAAGTTCTCTAGATATTCTGTTCAAATTATATGCTAAAAATTGTATCCAGTTGAATAAATGGGCAGAAGATTTTATGTTGAAATATGCTAATTAGATTTTTGACAAAGGAATGATTAAATATGGGATGTCACTTCTGTTCTTGCTGATCATTTCTACTCAAATCTGATTAGATTTCTGAAATTCTGGTGATTGATCTTTGCAGTTCCTTCTGATGAATATCCGAGATGAATATACCTCACACTATTTGTACATTTGCTTAGTAATTTTGTATATTCAATGCAGTTTTACAAGTAAGTAAATTGATGCAAAGAGTTTGTAGAAACAATAATTCAGAAATTTATGCATATAAAATGGGCAAACAAATAGAACACAATAGTTAAACATGAGGCGTAATGGGCATTAGGCTTTGTGCTAAAAATATTTCTATAACGACGACGACGACGAGTGAACACACAATTACAATGACGGGGTCGTTGCCTGCGTATTCGGTTATGATAGTAATAATGCTATCACGAAACGCTTAATACGACCCGGACGAGAACACAGGTAGGACGTACGGACAGACATAACATCGACAACCAAGTCAATGTCCACGGCCTTTGATAACCCAGTTGTGGTGCACTGGAGTGTCTACCCAACCCAGGTTTGAACTAGGGCCTCGTGGTCTGTAAACAAGTACGATAACCGCTACACCACAGTAGGTAGACGAAAAAACTGCATCAATTACAAATTAAGGTAGTCATGCTTGCCCACTCCAGACAAATCCTTTAATTCTAAATGTGAATAAACAGCCAACTATTGTTGCTTTAGTATGCTTTCTGCTGCACATGCCCACTCCAGACAAATCCTTTAACTCTAAATGCCAATAAACAGCCAACTATTGTTGCTCTGTAAGCTTTCTGCTCCACTTATCTTGATGGCAAGCAAATACACTGCACTTGTGGGGTGTTACTGGTTAACAATAGATCCTTTTATTGAATTAGGGAAGCGGAAAGTTCAGACAGGGCTAATATCTCAGAAATGGTTGTGGTTTTTGACAAGCAGGAAAAATCAGCTTTCTGAAATCCGCCCCATATCGAAAATTGTAACACGCAAAGCGATTATTTGCTGTACAAGCAAATTTGGGATGTTTCATTTAAAACAGGGGAATCTTTTTTGACTTAAAATCAACTTAGGAAAGTTACTGCGAGTTTTATTATGTTCATTTCCGTTTTGTTCATTAATAATCTTGATTATTTGAATTAGGCAAATAAATAACAATTAATATATATTCAGTGAGCCTAAATTGGATGTTGTAATGTTTTACATTACCCAGTAATTTGTTAAACCCTATTTTCTTAATAGATGGTTCTTTATAATCTGAAAATATTACAGCAATCTCTATCATTGAGTGACAAAATTTTCAATATTATAAGTACTTGTTTTGAAATATTTATGTATGATGATGTTCCTGATATATTTATTAAGCTATCTCTGAAGTTAAATTTATAAATTCGTTAAAGACATTGTCAAAATATATGAAGAATATCAGCACCTAATATTTGGTCTTATTGTTAGAATGCGGATGATGTCATCAAAAACAAAGGCTTTAGTTAAGACTTAAACATCAACAAGGTTCTTTGGAGGGATATTTACGAGGCAGCGAAGCATTTAGTCAAAGTAATTGTTATAGAGTTGGATGGGTGGCACATCAAAGTTACGAAAATCAGTTTATCTGATGTTGTCATTTTCGGGGAACTTAGATAAAACACGCCTTGTTTGTGACTTCACCGTAGAACTTTCACACACTCCAATTGAAACTGATGGCAAAACCAAGTTCATAAATACAGCATTTACGACAAAACAACATTTAATATAATCAAGCACCCAAGTTCATTGGATAAAAACAAAATTTTAAACAGAAACATCTTTAGCTGAAATGAACAAATAAAATTTAAATGTATTAATAGATTATTAAGTACCTTTTGTGTCAGTTATTCATACAGTGTAGAGGGGGCGGGGCTTAAAATGGAAGCAAATGACCAACACTTTTCCATTTTTACAGCAGATATTTTGATCAATTGTAGTAACGGTATGCACAGCATGATAAAACAATAAAATCCATGAGTGATAAACATGTAGTGTAAAATCTAAGTTCAAGACCATCAATATGTAATTGTGTCTAGTCTGGCACTTGAAAATGGGCTTTTAATATTAAATACAATGCAACCTTTACCCCCACCCCACCCCATCTTAGGGTTTGCACTAGCTTTGGATTTTTTGGAGAGAAATTACCTCTTTCAAAAAAAAAAAAAAATTGATAGGGATTTCAGAATTTTGGTAATTTCAGAAATTTGTTAGGGAATTTCCACGTGTAGGCAGACCGTGTCAAAGTTTACAAACACAATTTGTCAACAAACATAACCTCCTGCATGTCCTCTGCAAGATGTAAATTTATAAAAATTCACAAAATTTTCAGTCGCTTTATATAATTAAAAAAATTCATCACTATATATATTGTATGCAGTGCTGGATATCGTAGTTACAGAAAACAACTAGTTGAGAGATTAGTTACAAATTTCACCACTTACAAGTGAGGCCTCAGCCACATTTTTTTGTATACATTTTAAGCACTGGATCCGTTCATAGCTTCGCAAGTTATCAGAATTATTTTACCGATAAAAATAACCTTTGACCTTTTTGTACTTAAGGGTAAAACTCTTAAATTATATTTATTTCTGTAAATTGCATAAATATAAGGGCTGTGCATTTACATCTAACGACCTAAACATTTAAATGGCCAATTTTTCATTAATTTCAAATTAGACCTTTGATCTTGAGTTTTGCGAAAAATTGGGAAAATATTGAAATACCAAATACATGTAAGACCCCCTAACACCCAGCAGCATGTTGTGCTATCATAATCAAGCTTTTTAGTTCAATAAATAAAAACTTCTTTGCAAAAATATTTAAAAAATGTTTTTCATATGCCACGATACCTCACCCCTTTCCCCTCCCGGCAATCTATTCAAATCCCCATACCTTCAACTGCGTATCATAGTGCATGGCTGAGTTCTTATTACAAGCAGTTACCATGTTGAAAAAACTTGACTGTAAATAGTTTCGTGATAGCCCCCTCATATATCACTCAGAACATTCCAGAATTGAAAGAAAGTTTTTGGATGGGGCTAAACCTGAAAGTTTTTAAATGCTTAGAAACTTTGATCCAATGCGGTTGAAGACTTGAGAATCTTTTGTTACAAAAATGACAATGCAATTGGTGAAGAAAATCGTGCGACATGCATTCAAATAAAATTTATTTTAGGTATCTTTGGAACAAAGAGATTTTATGTCTAATCCCTAAAATTCATATCGTTAACACAAGGCCTAATGTTATCACTGAATGCTTGCGTGGATTTGAACACTTTCTTAACCAGCAGCGTTCCGGAAGCTTCCGTTTCCCACATTGCTTCTCATTTTGTGTGGGATTGTGAGAACTGATTGCGCGATTTGCACAATCGCGCTACTAATGCAAACCCTGCTCCATCCATACCCCCTTATACACACACACAGTAAAACATTACTCAAGCCTTAGAAGTCTGTGCATGCAAACTTTATTTACTAAAAAGTGAGTCATGCTAAAACTGTAAGGAGGTTTTCCAATTCCAAGTTCATTATGCATTTTCAATGATGCTAGAAAAGAAAGATCTTTTCTGTCGTGGCCCTCAGGACACTACAGGAATAGTATTGTTAACTACACGCTCAAAATTTGCCATCTTTGATAAGGAAAACTTGAAAAGTTAGGACTCATTACAACCATTTGTAAATCAAACTTAAGATTTTGATATAATAAGACAAATCTGAAAATTAATACTGCATGATTTATTTTCACAGCAGGAATCAGAAAAAAATTGAAAACTTAAAAAACATAATGGTATTATACTTAAATTCTAATAACAATATAAGTTGGGCACTAACATTATAGAAAAAAGGTGAACATTATGTGTTATCAGGTACTGGTTGTTTGCATTGTAATATAATATGACAAATATCAAACTTCTGGATTGACGTATACTTGAATGCGTCAAAACAATAATATCAATTATATTCTTTGTGATTGCATAGCCCTGCGTAGACCAGATAAAACTTAAGGACTGTGAAGGAAGTGGATTAAATCTGAACTAATGTGGACACTATTTGGAGTTAAACTCTATTCACTTTTCGAGTCCCGAAACACTTGATTCATTTGACCAAACCAAAATCGTATCATTGTAAAATGCCAATGAATTTGAACAAAACATATTTGCAGTTTTCATTTGAGTCTTTATTAGGACCTTGCTAATAGGGCGTTTTTATTTTAAAGTCGATGGCCATGACCAGCCCTTTTTGAAAGGGTTGTGCTTGTTAGCATGAAAAAATGGATCAAAAGTCATAAACAATGCTCAAATCCTGAAGTGTAACTATTCTTTCATGCAGTCATTAGGGGGGTATATGTTCTTGATTGAGTCTAATTGTGGTAGATGGAATGTAAGCACCTGAATCCCGATGTTACTTATTCACGATGGATGCTGCATTGAAGCGTGATAAGATATTACTCCCAGTGTAAATAACACCATGGGGGATGCTTGGATATCACAAAAATTACGTCATGAATTTGAAAGCTTTTTTAAAAAATCTTTTCATCTATAATTGGAATGAGGACAAAGGTGTCACCTAACAGTGTGATAGAAATACAATACAAATATTTTGCTTTGCCTGGAGGAATGATTTATTAGCAATTCGTTTTATAAGCAGTACGTTTTATAAGCAGCAATATCACATGTTGGTATTCAGACGGTACAGGATATATTCTAAGGTTTCTAAGATTGGCCTATTTAGATCCATTTCTTATGATATTAACTTGCATGCTGGTGGGGAAATGTGTGTTACCCATTTTCATACAGAGGGTATGAAAGATTGCACTTTTAAATAGCAGTATGAGAGATACACTGCTGATTGATACTCTGGCCATTCTCTGTTATGTTACTTGTGCGACCAGCCAGAGAATGGCCCCAGTGGATTCCTGAGAGACCCCAGGGTCCATTGGGGCTATTCTCTGTCACGTAACGTTGTGGCATACCAACTAGAGAATTGCCAATTTGTAATCTCAATGAATTTTAATATGTTTTTAATGACAGTCAACATATTTGAAAATCTACTGTATTCGATGTAGTAAGTGTGAGGAAACAGAAGTGTACCTCTTTCTACTGCCTAATTTTCTTCCTAACAAGTGCCTATGCCCAGGGCTTCCATAATCCAATGCAGCCCTGGATAATTCTTGTACTTGGGCACCATTGATAAGACATATTTGATTACACCTCTGCATTCAAAGCAATGACAGATCCAGGGTATATATATAATTGAAAAGGAGGACCCATATATATATATATATATATATATATATATATATATATATATATATATATATATATATATATATATATATATATATATATATATATATATATATATATATATATATATATATATATAGAATATATATATATATATATATAGAGATAGAGATAGAGATAGAGATAGATAGATAGATAGATAGATAGATAGATAGATAGATAGATAGATAGATAGATAGATAGATAGATAGATAGATAGATATATACATATATACATATATACATATATACATATATATATATATATATATATTAAACAAATTAAAACAGTATTCCATGGTAACATTTCCCAACATCAATAAGTAATAATATATATTAGTACTTATTGATATTGCAATATGCTACAATGGAATATGGGCGCTTTATATATACTAGGTATTATGCTAAATCATTATGTCGAATACAGTATATATGATCATAAATTAATTGCAGCCCTCTTCCCTGGAATCTTTATATCAGTCTTTTATGCTTTAAAACAATTAAGATTATATGATCATAGAGCAAGGGCGTGTTGCTCAATCGTGCTGCAAGCTAGTATTTGGAACAAATACTAGCTTGCAAGTTTGTGCAAGCTAATGTTAACTTGTGCAAGGTAGCATAAAATGTTTCTTAGCTTGCGCAAGCTTGCAGAAAGTTTTGTTAGCTTGCAGATAGTTTTTGCTAGCTTGCGCAAGCTAACTTGTTTCAAATATTAGCTTGCAGCATGCTTGCTGCAAGCTTGCAGCACGCTTGCTGCAAGCTTGCAGCACTCTTGCACAAGTATGCAGCAACTTGCGCAAGCTTAAAATGTTAGCTTGTCGCAAGCTTGCTGCAAACTAATATTTCTGTAAGGGTTAAGCCAAGCATCCTGAAATCTGTAGTTTTCCCGGCCTTTGAAAATCATGAAATTTGTCATCTAAGTTGGATGAATTGTTTTTCAGTAAATGATGTGGATTTAACTTCACTATTCCTGGGTCCTAATTTTACATTTGTAGAACATATTGCAGCTATATGAAAGTGGTTTCAAACTTTGTTAAATAAGTCACCAAGAAATGAAATATGTTAGGTACATTCTGTCACTTATTGAATATAAAACGAAGAAGCTCCAGTATGCAGTATAATGTCAACCTCTAAAAATGAAAATAAATCATTGAAAATATGAAATTTTTCCATTTCTTGAGTGATATATATGTATTATGTGAAATTCTTATGCACATGCTTAAATGTTCATGTTCCGTCATGTGGTAATTGGTTAAGTACTCTGACGACAGTGTTGGGTGAGATTTTGATATAATTAAGCTTTCAGCCTTCTTAAAGACTTTGTGCTGTGGATTTGTTCTAATCATACCCATAAATTTTGTTTGCAAGTACGTGTGCTTTTTGACGTAAACACGCGCAAAACATTCTGTGGAAGGTTATAATGAAGATGATAAAAAAGTTTAACCAGCATCCAAATTTATTGATATTGAAAAGTGTTATATTGATGGGAACATAAGATAAGTTCAAAGAGAAAATATTTCGGGGAATTTGCTTTAATCAATTTGATCAATTAAAGAAAAAATGAGGAATTTTTACCCAAAGCCTAATTAAGCAATTATTACAAATTATGAAATTGATTAAATGTTAAATTCAATTGCATTATGGATAATGAATTTTCATGTTTATTTAGGTCAAACACTTTTGTTGGCAATAATAACCTTTTCGGTGCAAACGACATTGTAGATAACTTTGTGTAACGACTTTTGTTCTATATTTCTCAACTTTCGATTGTGAATTATTGCCACTTTAAATTTGCATATACTCTTGCACCATAGATATGCCTACACAGGTCGTCATATCCTAAAAATAGCTTTTCTCTCAACATCTTGCAATTACTTATTCATCTGAAGGACTGAGTGATTCAGACGCACAGCTTCGTTACATTTCCCCATGTGATCGTTTCCTGTTTGTGTGAAACAAATAAAGAAATTGAATAATTTGTGAAGTACTTCTGAATTCTAAGGCTCCTTTTTCCGAGTTTAAAATTTCAAATTGGTTGAAATGTTCTAGTACTTCTGGGGAAGTTTACATAAATTTTGTCCAATAGATTGTCCAAGCAATGAAAATAAGTTTTTAGGCCAACACTATGTTTTGAAAAACAGTTTGGTGGCCTGTTCTTAACATGTTGCGCTGCTGGCAAACTCATTTACCTTAATCCAGGATAGCCTCAGATGATTCTTACTCAAATTATTTAGGTCTTTTTGCAAAATAGATTTGATATTGTCTCCAAGTCATCTTTTGGAAGCTGACAAGGAAAATTATGACCATCTGAGCTAAAGCAATATGAGCTAGATCAAAGGGGAATGATATGTGTCTTTCTTGGAAATGTCTGGAGGGCTGGTAACTTTGTGTGACATGGACATACTGGAACACAATTATGCCTTATGTGATTGTCCATATATGTCCTTTATTGAGAGGTTTGTAAATATGGTAGTTCCTTTCATATTCTACAGATTCAGTTGGGCAGGAATAATAGATGATTTTATTATGTAAAGAATGAATTGTTTGAAAGAAGATCCTGAAAATATAAAAGAAAATAATTTCAATATTGTGTCATAAAATTTCTTGTCAGACATCCTGAAAATTAGCAAAAATACACAATTTGTTTGAAGTCATGCTGCCATATTTAATTCTTGTATTAGAAGTAATTATCTCTTTTTTCAAAGTTCATCATTGTGTGTATTTGTTTGTAAGGGTGGTATGTATGCCCCCCCTCCCTTTTGCCTTTACAAATATGCCAACTGTTGGACTAATGTACTTTCTAATGCAATGCAAATGTTTACAGATGGCAACCAATATTGCCCAATCTGTGCAATAGAGTCAACAATACAACGTGATTAATGTTTCCCCTTGGAGCTTTGTCTTCATTTTGAGAATGACTCATGTTATTTCACTTGGATGGATATGTCAGACCTCCATAAATGAAAGGCCTCCATTTATAAAAAGGCCTCCATTTATGCATAGGCCTCCACTTATGAAAAGGCCTCCACTTATGACAAGGCTGAATGCAAATGCCTCTCGCATCAATCCTAAGTGTAAATCCAAAACAACTGTTAAATCATATGCTTCATTTGAACCTGTTCATTGTACCTCATATATAGTAACAACGGCAAGATGATGACATTTCCCAGATTAATAGAAATTGAAATTTCCAACGGGGTACTAGTAGTGCAACAAAATTGGACAAATACTCCGTTTTGTTTATGCACTTGAATCAGCACCTGTTGGGTAGTTTGACCTTAAAAGGTCATCTCTGTTCAAATGACTCGGCAGGTGGAGATGAAAGTTCATCTAAAGTGGATGAATAATCACATTTATATGATTTACAAACAGTTTTGGCTTTCTTTGTATGAGTGAAAAACCTTCAAACTCTTAAAGCTTGCAATTAAAAACCATAAAAAGCAGTTGTGATTCATGAGGTGTGCAAGTAAAAGTTGCCAGGTCTGTCGCAGGTTTACCGGCCAAATAGTTATTGAAATTTGGCCATATTGGGCAAAAAACAGCAAAATTAGTTTCCAATGAATTAAATTATTGAAAGTAGTACCAAACAATGTAAAACACAAGATACAGATTTTTTTTGTTTTCACCCTCTCACACAAAATATTTCACAAAGTCAAATGGATTTTTCTTTTTTATTTGACTGTATGTTATAAATTTCAACGCTCTGAATCACAAATGCTTAAAATAGATGTATGTGGGCCAGAGCTGTGACTGTTTAGCATGTACACGCTACACGCTTGCAAATCTTGTAAACGTTTACTAAATACTTCATTGCGAATAATCGCTTTTCATAGTCATGTCTTGCCGTTGAAAATCAATATGTTCATTCATGATTCAAATCACACACACATTCGGCTGACAAAATTCCAATCAATGACAAACTGTAAATCCGATTAGCATAATCCTTTTTAAATGTTTGAATCACAAATGCGCAGTGATCACCAATGAATGGGGATATTATGCACTTTGATTTCGCCGAAATCTGAGTAATCTAACTTGTAAAATGCACCGTGAATGTGCAGCAGTAAACAGTGAAACTAACAATAGGCCTAATGTTAGGCCATAATGGCATAACCCTTACAGAAAAGACTAGTTAACAATAAGCTTGCACCACACTACTTTTGCAAGCTAGCAACTAGCTTGCTGCTAGCTTGCGGCTAGCTTGCCGCAAGGTAGTATTTGGAACAATTGCAACCTTGCGCTAGCTTGCTAGCTAACATCTTGCAACCTTGCGCTAGCTTGCTAGCTAACATCTTGCAACCTTGCGCTAGCTTGCTAGCTAACATCTTGCAACCTTGCGCTAGCTTGCTAGCTAACATCTTGCAACCTTGCGCTAGCTTGCTAGCTAACATCTTGCAACCTTGCGCTAGCTTGCTAGCTAACATCTTGCAACCTTGCGCTAGCTTGCTAGCTAACATCTTGCAACCTTGGCGCTAGCTTGCTAGCTAACATCTTGCAACCTTGCGCTAGCTTGCTAGCTAACATCTTGCAAGCTAGCAGATAGCTTGCTAGCTAACATTCCGCAAGCTTGCAGCTGACTGTTAGCTTGCAAGCTTGCGCAAGGTTGCAATTGTTCCAAATACTACCTTGCGCAAGCTAACATTTTGCATAAGCTATTCTAGCGCAAGCTAGCGCAAGCTAACATTTTGCATAAGCTATTCGCTAGATTGCAAATTGCATGCTTGCGAATTGTTAGCTTAATTCCAAGGTAACATTTTGCAACTTTGCATCAGGTAGTTGTTAGCTTGCAAAGTTTCCCAACTACTAGCTTGCGGAAATTTAGCTTGTAGGTAGTTTAGTAGTCCATAAAACTAATGTGCTGATAGCCCTGGTTTCCGTGAAACAAGCAGAGGAGAGCCATGTCCAGATGCAATACAGATGTTCAGCCAAAAATGAAACCTGGAATGTCTCGTTTGAACCCTGACTCCTAGCCACTACACTCCCCCTCATAGGGTATAAATCTACATCTATTACCTGATTGACAAATAAAAAATAATAAAAGGGAAACAATCATTAAAGAAACATGTTTATTGATCAAAAGAATAAAAAAACAAAAGTCACATTCATATAAGGATCAGAACAAAATGTTAGGATTATGTGGAGGCAATGTCCAAGCCTTATTAACAAGGATGCTCATGACTCAATGAGTCATATGATTATTAACAAAGTTCAAATAACAGCGTACTGTATCTAATCTGTGTAGAAGTTGTTTGCACTTGTTTGATACACAAGTTTTTGTGTATTATTTGCAGACTTAAAGATTTACTACATACACCATTTTTGTGTATTTTGGCTCAGTCATGCTTATAAATTTTATTTCACTACGTGAGTAGGATTGTTTAGCACTGCTGTAAAGGAGTTGATTTTGCAAGCAAGAGGTTCCAGGTTTTATTCCAGGCAGAGGCAGCTGTGGTGTGTCCTTACGGTAGGTAAGGCCCTTTATCCATCCTGCCTCTGACAGTTCCACTTTAAGCTTCCAGCTTAGCTGGGGAGTGATGAACCATCGTTGTTGACTCTCATACGCTTGTGCCACATGGGCCTTTAAATAATACTGGCAGTGACTTACAGTATATTAGCAGCTACAATTTCAATTCTCGAACAAGGCAAATTCTCTAGGAGTTAGGGACATAGTGGCATGATGCATCACCGAATTGCCCCACAGATGAATCAGTTGCGTAGTACAGTAACTGATTATTTTTCAGATGCCGATTACAGTAATTACTTTTGAATTAAATATTATTTCTTGAAATTTAAGTGCTGAATCTTTCTGTTTGTTTTTTATTTTTCTTGCATAAACCTTTATCATATGATTTATTTCGTTGTTCTTTTTCTCACATAACTGAGGAATGTTAGTTTGTTTTACCTTTGTATATCAACTCCACATACTGGCTATGTCTTTGGGACATTCTTAAATGTAAAAGAAAAGTGATGCATTTTTGTAATAATTTTCAAAAACTTTTATTTTTTTCTCTCTTCATCAAGGTATTATCCCTTACAGAAATGGCGAGCGTGCCGCGAGCTCGTATTGAACTTCTCTGACGAGCTCACGGCGAGCTCGTCAGAGAGATGAGCTCGCAGCGAGCTAGTTTCTCATCTTTTAACTTGAAAAGCTAGTTTCTTGTGACAAAGCAGTTAACAGCAACCTTTGCTTGTACTTTTTGGGTCAATCAAATTCACCTGGCAATAAACTGTACCTAATAAAGACAGCAAGCTGGTATAACGCTTTAAGATACATACTTTTATCTAATCTATAACAATGTTCTGTCTAGAACAAGGTGATGGAATGAAAGATGTGTTTAAGGGTGAAAGTGAATACCAAATATCACAATTTTCTGAACATAACAAGCACATTTTAAATAAATTTCAAATATTATAAATATTCTAAGGTATGTATAAAGGCTTATATATAAAGCAAGATATAAGTATACTGTATATATCAAGTATACTGCTCCTCGCGCAGCATCTGTCAATTTCTAAAATAGCATTCTGATGGAAAGCAGTCCGTCACTTTCATAGATTGGTGCTCCTGCTGTTTCTTTTCTCTCGGCACAAATTCTGAAAAAATAAAAAAATGTATTTATATAATAAACAGATTATGTTCCTACAAAAATGAAATCATGTTCATGACTTTGCTAGGCAGGGGTAGCACCAGTGGGGTACGTGGAGGGAGCATCATCCTAAGACCTCCGGTCTAGCACCTCTACATCTGGATTACTTTATTGTCTGGAAAATTTACTGAAAACAAAAGGGGTGAAACCAGTGAGATTTATCTTGTCAAAGAGGCAAGTTACATTCTCAGAGAAAGCCTGGTGACATCCCTGCTGCCAAAAGAAGGCCATTTAGCAAATGCTTTTCTATGATTAATCCTGCAGCTGGGAACCCATGACTTCTCTGGCACAAACTGTCACAATCCAAGGACCTCTCTAATTTCTTCAGTATTCCCCTTCAGCCAGGTGGATTAAACCAGGTAGGCAAACGTGCTGCAGGTTTGCTCAAAGATAAGCAATACATGACCAGCAAATGGGAACAAAATTGACACTTTTCCACTTGCCAACTGAACAAATTGAAATTACATGAGGTGGGAGAGCCTAAAAGAGATAAATTGCTAAGCTTTGAACATTGACATTATATGAATCAAAATGAATATTTCTTTTGATAAAAGATTTTGTTCTTATGGATTTCCCCCTCACCCCTAATTTGAATTAAAGTGATGATTCGATAAAGAAAACGAGCTACTAATTACAATGGATAGATCAGTGTTGATAAACATCAGCAAAAATATGAAGTTAGGCCATCTCCAATATAGGCCTATCTCCAATATAGGCCTATCTCCAATATAGGCCTATCTCCAATATAGGCCCATCTCCAATATAGGCCTATCTCCAATATAGGCCTATCTCCAATATAGGCCTATCTCCAATATAGGCCTATCTCCAATATAGGCCTATCTCCAATATAGGCCTATCTCTAATATAGGCCTATCTCTAATATAGGCCTATCTCTAATATAGGCCTATCTCCAATATAGGCCTATACAATTTTGTTACACTTTTTATATAGTTATACCAGGTAAAAAATATATTATAAAATGGGCAAGTTACAAGTTACTACACACTTTGCCATGTTGTTGTTTACAATTTTAGCATCTGTCCCTTTCAAAGTTCTTTGCACGTATGGACTTATGCACTGAACCATGCACTAAATTTATTGTTTTAATTTCCAAAAAAAGCTTGTCAAATAAACTATGAAATAAGCAATGTTTTATCCAATTTAGTCAAGTTTTCTTGCACCGCTTATTTTGCCATGTCATTGGTGCCAAAAAATAGTTCTTACCTTGATGGTCAATTGCATTGTTATCCACAATAATTCGGTTTGCTGGGGATTATATCTTGTCAAGCCAGTTATGTTTGTCCTGAGAGTTCTGTTGGTCTTCAAGAATAGGTGCATTTATTTGAGTCTGCCATAAAAAGGGATCAGGGCAATTGCCAACTGGTGAGTTTCTTCTGTTACTCTGAAAACAATTCAACAAGGTCTGTTGGAAAAAACAAATTTATCAAATATAGAAATATTATGGTAAGCTACTGTAATACTTCATCCAAGTGATTGGAAAACCTTATTAAATATGCTCTGATATATTAATCTTTCACCCATTCCTCTACCATTCCATCCTAGGGAAAGCACCAGGTTTGACATGAGGATAGACAGCCCCCTCAAATTTCAATGATAACCTTTAAATCCCAATCTCACTGATATTCCTCTCAAATACCAATAATACTGCCCCTTCCACCCCTCCCCCTCCTCCCAAAAAAAAAAAAAAAAATAATCCCCATTTGAGTAATAACATATATACTGAACATTATCAAATAGGCCATGAATGTAATATTAATGACTTTTTTAACTGTCTGGAACTTAATCTTCTCTGCAATAGATACCAGCTTCCATTAAACAAATAAGTTTCCTCTACAAATATGACTGCAAATACAATTGCCTTTTCCTGGTCTTTTGAACTAGTCTTTCATTATGCTCCAAATTCTCTGATCTCAAAATTAACTTAGTTGAACTTCTTGTCTACATTCTCTGCATTAATGATCTCAGATAACTCTTTAAAATTTTCACAACAAAGCTTGGCCTAAGCTCTTTGGCCTAACTACTGTTTGACTAGAGGCCATACATACTTGCAAAATTTAACTAAGATTAGTGAGGAAATCCTAAGTTTGTTTTAAAAACATGTTTATCATACAAATAATAGATTGTATAGAAAAAGAAAAGGAAATTAACTTACATTTATAGCAGAAATCACTACCCTGACTCCTGTAGACATGCTAATAACATTTGCTGGTTTGAACAGTAAATGCCTAAAATGGCATCTCTCTGGTTTTAAATTTAAACTGTTTGACCTTCATAAAGAACATCCTGTGTTTTCATTGGCTAACAGGGATAACACTTCCTCCAACTTGTGCCATGATAGAAATCTGATGTCAGTGAACTTTCATTTAAACACAGTGTTGCTTGTATAGCCAGGGTGTTGGCATTAGTGCCAACTCCCTGGTATAGCCATGGAGCATTGGGATAGAAAGATAATTTGTATTTTTTTAGTAAAGAAAAGTAAGAAAAACTTTCATTTAAACACAGTGTTGCTTCTATAGCCAGGGAGTTGGCATTAGTGCCAACTCCCTGGTATAGCCATGGAGCATTGGGATAGAAAGAGAATTTGTATTTTTTTAGTAAAGAAAAGTAAGAAAACTTGAGTATAAGGAATCTTTAAGTAACAGATTCCTTGTAAGGAGATTACATAAAGGTTATGTACACAAGCCTGTGTGAATTTGTAACAGAGAAGTGGTTTATAGCTCCATGGGTTAATACAGAAATGGAATGGATTAAAAGAGGGAAGATTTTGGCCATGCTGAGTTCAGTTAAATGCAACATTGGGGATGAGACATACAACATCATGGGGCTGAATGCATGGCATATTGGAACTTATGAGTTCCAAGGATTTGGTCATGAAGGGAGAGGAATCAACATGAGGCAGAGGCAGGGGGTTGTAAGGGTGACATGAGGAGTTGTGGGAGATAGTATCATTGAACATGTTTGGTTTTTGGGAAAGGATAATATCCAGTATTTAGTTTGTTCATGTGGAGAGAGGATGAGTATGGAAGAGTGTGTCATTTGATCAAGGGATACTGTAGCACCACTGAGGTGTTGGTCAGCATAAAGAAATTAATGAGCTTGAGGAGACTGAGGAATATTGCACAATGGACAAAAATGTTTTATGTAGTACAATTAAAACATTGAGTAGTATAATGCACCCCTCACTCAAGTTTTGCATTTATGACAATCATGCTTCTTTTGAGTACACATCTGACCAAGTTATTATTAAACTGGAAGTTGAATGATATATGTTTTACTGATGAACTTTCAAATATTCGATTTTATTTATAATTATTTGATGGTCATATCTCTTTGGTTTCTCATCTAAATCAATGTAGAAATAATAAGAAAGGGAACATTAAAGATGAAAAATTATCCACAGATTTCCCACAATGTGTTTATTTCTAAATATTTCTTACATGGGAGTTACACTTGAATTTGTGTCTTACATATTTCTTATGTGAGACTGGCTTCAATTTGTGTTCTTACATGGAAAGTTTGTCTAATTGTTGATAGAGGTTGCAAAGAGCTTGTCAGATTGTTGACGAGCTAGTGGCGAGCTCATCTATTTTTTGATGAGTTCGTCAGATTATTGACGAGCTCGTCACAAGCTTGTCCAGTTGTTGACAAGCTTTTGGCGAGCTCATCTATATTTTACGAGCTCGTCAGATTATTAACGAGCTGGTCACAAGCTTGTCTAGTTGTTGACGAGCTCATCTATGTTTTGACGAGCTCGTCGCGAGCTCGTCAACAATCTAACAAGCTCGCAACGATCTCGCTTTTCGTTGATGAGCTCGTTTTTTGTTGACGAGCTCATCTTATTGTTGACGAGCTTGTGGCAAGCTCATGGCTATGTCTTTGGGACATTCTTAAATGTAAAAGAAAAGTGATGCATTTTTGTAATAATTTTTAAAAACTTTTATTTATTTTCTCTCTTTAACAAGGTTATTATGTACTTATTTACCCTTCAGAATCACAATGAAAAGTAAGTTTGAAAATTGCAAAATAAATTGACATTGATTTTTTTTTTCTTCTCAAGAATATGTCTTCTTACATTTATCTTTATGCAAAAAGGGGGATGTTTCATCACACACAGAAATTAATTAAGTTACTGTATGTTTGAATTTACTTTTCAAGACTTTCAAGTTGATCACTTTTTATTAAGTAAAATTACCCCTAGCTATCATCACTACAGTATTTTAGTCACACTTAAGGTTCCGACATACTGTAGTACTGAAAATTTCAAGTTTTCACAAAAGTCTAATGTTAAGTTTGTAACATTTATTTCGGGAACATGTTGTAGAAAATATTAGCTTACACAAGCAAAAGTTTAATGTTAAGTTTGTAACATTTAGTTTAGGAACATGTACAAACTATTAGCTTACACAAGCTTGCAAGCAATTGTGTAATAACTTGCATAAACTCTCAAAGAAATTGTGTTAGCTTGCACAAGCTAACAAAATTTTGCTAGCTTGCACAAGCTAGCTTAAATTTGATGTTAGCTTGCGCAAGCTAGAAATATTTGATGTTAGCTAGCGCAACCTAAAACATTTGATGTTAGCTTGCGTTAGCTAGCAAAAATTTGATGTTAGCTTGCGCAAGCTAGCAAAAATTTGATGTTAGCTTGTGCAAGCTAGCAAAATTTGATGTTAGCTTGCGCAAGCTAGCATGAATTTGATGTTAGCTCGCGCAAGCTAGCAAAAATTTCATGTTAGCTTGCGCAAGCTAACAAAAATTACAAGCTAGCTTGTGCAAGCTAGCAGAAACTTCATGTTAGCTTGCGCAAGCTAAATGTTAGCTTGCGCAAGCATGCGCTAGCTTGCGCAAGCATGCGCTAGCTTGCGCTAGCTTGCGCAAGCTAGTGTTAGCTTGCTGCAAGCTAGTTTTTCTGTAAGGGAAGGCTTTAAATCCCACGCAATCAAGGCCCGTTTCACAAGCTGTTAAATCGACCAAAAAACACTTGGAAAGTACTTGAATTGTGACAATCAGTACATTTACATGTAAATCTGAATCTGAATCAGTTAAGTTGGCAAAAATCCTTCAAGAGGACATGAACGGCAACCGAGCGTAAAAAGTATGAGTAGAAAATATAGATATTACCTGATGAGTCAAATAAATTTTGCAAGAAACAACAAATATTGTATAATAAACAAACAGAAAAAGGTTTTAACAGAGCTGAAATTCTGCATGCGTCGCAAAGATGGCGGCCATTTTTTCGAGAGGACTGATATTTCAGAACTTCCTGGTGGTGGTGGTGTAGTTTTGAAATGTTTTACGGCAAGGTATATCAAAGGCCTAGTATGCAAGATTTTCACAGAAGAACTTTGAAAGCCGTAGCAAATAGGACAAAAACGTTACGCGATGTTGAGATTAAATTACATTGAAAGAAAGTTATCTGTTCTTTCTAAACTGAATTTCTATGCATATTTTCCATAAAAATGTTGATTTATACTGTAGAAGTAAAGTTTTTACGATTTGGAAAGCAAAACTCAGCGTATATTTGGGCAATGGAGTCAGTACTTTTGCCATACTGGTTGCGCAATTTTTTTACTTCGCCTCGTAGTTTTGGAGCAATTTTGGTGAATTTCCCAAAATTACGGTAGCAAACGCGTGTACACGATACACGCTTGCTTTTTTTTGGCGTGTACACGTTTACTAAAATCCCTAAACGTTTACAGCTTTAATATTGTGAGCATGGAGTTATCAAATGCTAAAAGTACATGTATGTGAGCATGAAGTTACTGAAAGCTAAAAATAGATATATTTGAGCATGGAGTTAACAAATGCTAAAAATAGATATATGTGAGCATGGAGTTAACAAATGCTAAAAATAGATGTATGTGAGCATGGAGTTAACAAATGCTAAAAACAGATGTATGTGAGCATGGAGTTACCAAATGCTAAGAATAGATGTATCTGAGCATGGAGTTAACAAATGCTAAAAACAGATGTATGTGAGCATGGAGTTACCAAATGCTTGAAATAGATGTATGGAGTTAACAAATGCTAAAAACAGATGTATGTGAGCATGGAGTTAACAAATGCTAAAAATAGATGTATGTGAGCATGGAGTTAACAAATGCTAGAAATAGATGTATCTGAGCATGGAGTTAACAAATGCTGAAAATAGATGTATGTGTGCATGGAGTTAACAAATGCTAAAGATAGATGTATGTGAGCAGGGAGTTAACAAATGCTAGAAATAGATGTATGTGAGCAGGGAGTTAACAAATGCTAAAAATAGATGTATGTAAGCAGGGAGTTAACAAATGCTAAAAATAGATGTATGTAAGCATGGAGCTTGAACTTCATGATATTATCCACTCCTCTTTACCACACCATTTTTGAAATATGACGAAAAATGTGGAAACAAGCTTATAGGCTTTTGGCATGAAACACTCATTTAAATATTCAAATATTTGTAACAGTAAAACCTTGTCGTTGAGATTGCAGATTCTAAGGAATACATTACACTTCGCAAAATCTTACAATCTATGACAAAATGGTCTCTCAGTTAAAGGGCCATATGCCCCCCCAAAAAAAGGGCGCTGCAACTTCCGCTTTCTTTGATTTTCTACGAGACTCACATTTATTCCATACATTAGTCTAACACAAATGTACGGAACACCTTCGATATGAAAATTCAAATCTGAAATGACTTATGACCTCAACTGACTTCATACAGTTTATCGCGTCGGTGATTGTGTGTGCGAGCAACAAACAAACGCCTAGAATTAACCGGGTTAAGTTAGAAATCTTGGCATCTTTTGTAGTTGAGCCGAATATATTAGCAAATGTCGTTTGGATTCATTGTATTAGTGATCGTATTTTGCCGAACTGAGTCTGTTCGCTAACTTTTGTAACTTTGTTGTTACTGTAACATGTTGTTAGGCCTAACGTCAGGCCATGTGGCCTTGTGGTAAGTCTGTAAGTTGTACTTTCTATGCTGTGTTAGTGTGTTACTGTACCGGGTGAACAGAGACCGAAGAAAAACAGAAGCAATGACAATGACATCTCACTCTTGACAAGCGCGAGATGATACTGCATGCTACGGGAATGTTTAGGTACCTGAGCCCTCTATTCTGGGGTGCCTAGCCCTTTAATCCTTCTGAATATGTTTATTGCAAAATATGAACAAACCGGCTGCAGGATGTCTATTATGCCAGGTATTTTACAGGTTCCCCAAAATAGTACCTCTTCCGCATTGATTGTGTGGGTGTTCGCATGCCAGCAAAGCAATAACACCCCTGCATGCTTGTGAAATGGCATGATGTTATATAATGTACCTTGTAAATGTTATAACAATGTCGGTTGCTGATTGACGTGACTGGATTACACGAATCGTTTAGTTCTTGTAGATTTGTGATAAATGCTAGATCAATTCATCCTGGGATTTAAACAGTTTAATTCTTTCATATTTCAGGTTTGAAACATAAATTGTGCAAATTTAATTAAGCTTGGTTTTTGTGATCGATTATCAGAAAGTACGGCCAATACTTCTTTAGTGTGAAATATTTCTTGTCTTCGGAATTTTTGGTATGAAAAGAAACTTTTGTGACAGAATGTTATACAATGACAGGGTGGAGTTAAATCGAGTCATAATCCTTGATTCCACAAATTAGATCCGATATATACAATGTTGAAGATCTATGAACATAGCAACAACTTTCCATCTATTTACTGTTTATTACCATAATTAACATAATCCAAGTCCGTTTTTTTAAAAATTTGAAGTAGAAAATAAAATAAAATAAAAAAATTCGACCTGAAAAAACCAACAATTAACTACCCTCTATTACACATTGAGTTTTGGTGATGTTTTTCCAGTGTGCATGCGCAGATCTGTCAGATTAAGTCTACTACTGCACACTATACTACAACATGAATTTTCACATAACAACAACTTAATTCAACAAGTAAAATGAGTGACGAAGAAAATTTCCAATATTTAGGTTCAGAAACATCAGGCACCAACGACGAGTCAGAAATTGCTGGAGAAGAGATTAAAAATATTTTCTTTAAGAAGAGGGCGAGATACCTGCAGTTTAAATTAGAAATCATGATGAAATAAGTCTCTTTAGGAGAAATGGTCCATCAATCACTCATGGGCATTGCACAAATTCCTCCAGGTATATAATGTATATTTATTTTTAGGGTCAGCCAAGGACTAATCTCTTCCATTTTACTGCAAAGCAGGCTTGTGGCTTCAGCCCCAGATGAATTAATGACCTATTGTGCATGGTGTAACGATATCTGGTTGCTAGCAAGTGAACTGTGAAAAGTCTCTCGGGTTGGAAGGTGTGGACTAATTAGCCCTGTGTTGTGTATTGTGTAGCAATAGCTGGTTGCTAGCTGGAAGTCTTGGATTACCCCTGATTTTTAGAAACCAAGGGTGTTGGGTTGGAGGGGCCTAAGGGATAAATATTATTAATGTGATTCTTTTGTCACACTGGAACGGCAAGCTCTAGCAAAAAGACCGTGGCCAAGGCTTATTCAACACCGACTGGTAAGATTGAAATTGTTTTTTTTGAAAATTTGATTAAATGTCGAACAACTTGATAATCTGTAATTCGAGGTGCTTTTACATAACATGCTCAGTAAAGTTATTTATAAGCTATTTGTTTTCATGATTTTCAATTTTTACATAATTTTACCATTAAAGTCAACAACTAAAATTCGACTTTGCGGCGAGCAATTGTTTGCCGAACGCCCAGTGGACGGTAGGGCAGTGTATGCATACAAACACTCACGTTGTCATTAGGCTATACTACTAACTTGGTAGTGTGTGAAGTAACTTGGTAATCATATGGCTTAGGCTACATGAATATCAGTGTATTCTTCTCTTCTCCTAATTATGTTTCAACATCAACAAGTTGATGGCTATAGAAATGGTGCAGCTTGTGTGCATGGCATGGATGTTGTATAAAATCCATATCAAGCAAATTTGATAGCCTAACTCTTCGCAAATACAGTGGAAAAATTACTGCCGTGGCATTTTGGTATTACAAAGACGAAAACAAGCCAAGAAAACATTTTAAGTTTCCATCTCGAACTGTTGTAATGTAACATATAATGTTAGTCAGTTAGTCTGTACATCTAACGTCCATACACACAGCACTGCACTAGGCCTACACACTTGTGTTGAAGAACCACAAACGTACGTACGCTGTCCTTTTTTATTGTATGCGGGTAGACGCACAATTTTGACTCACATTTGTATCAGATTGTCTGACCAATTATACGTCACAGTGACTGAAGTTTAAACGTGTACATATAGGCGTTTTGAATTGGCAATTATTGTAATTAATTTGGATTTTCTCTAAAACCGTAGAAATACTCGAAATGAAGTTTATGTAAAAGTTGTTCGGATTTGAATTCTCTAGCAGTCTACATTGCTACATGTCCACAGTCTAGCAGTCTACATTGCTACATGTCCACAGTCTAGCAGTCTACATTGCTACATGTCCACAGTCTAGCAGTCTACATTGCTACATGTCCACAGTCTAGCAGTCTACATTGCTACATGTCCACAGTCTAGCAGTCTACATTGCTACATGTCCACAGTCTAGCAGTCTACATTGCTACATGTCCACAGTCTAGCAGTCTACATTGCTACATGTCCACAGTCAAGCAGTCTACATTGCTACATGTCCACAGTCTAGCAGTCTACATTGCTACATGTCCACAGTCTAGCAGTCTACAATGCTACATGTCCACAGTCTAGCAGTCTACATTGCTACATGTTCACAGTCTAGCAGTCTACATTGCTACATGTCTACAGTCTAGCAGTCTACATTGCTACATATCCACAGTCTGGCAGTCTACATTGCTACATGTCCACAGTCTGGCAGTCTACATTGCTACATGTTTACCGTCTAGCAGTCTACATTGCTACATTTCCACAGTCTAGCAGTCTACATTGCTACATGTCCACAGTCTAGCAGTCTACATTGCTACATGTCCACAGTCTAGCAGTCTACATTACTACATGTCCACAGTCTAGCAGTCTACATTGCTACATGTCCACAGTCTAGCAGTCTACATTGCTACATGTCCACAGTATAGCAGTCTACATTGCTACATGTCCACAGTCTAGCAGTCTACATTGCTACATCTCCACATACCTTTAATAAAAGAGAAAGAATTTCAGGCTCTACTACATTTAAAAAGAAGTGTTAGTTTAGAATGTGACATAACATTGATCTTCGAATACAGTTTTTTAATGTAAGCATGTTTGGACTTGTTAAAACAAATGCAAGGTCAACTTATTGAATGCGCTCTTGATTTGCAAAAGGTTTGGCAATGAAAAAATGGGATTATTGGAGAAGAGGGAAATGAAATCAATCTGGAATTTTTAAAGAAAAAAAAATTATATTAAAAATAATCAATGTTTTTTGTAAAAATAAGTGTTTTGTTGTTTATAAGCATGTTACAGCAGTTCATAATAATACTTTTCTTTCACATGACGCTACATATCATTTATATGATAGTCAAACCAACCATTAGCATGACTGAATATTTTAAAAGGTGCTTTACATTAAAGCACAGAGCTTAAGACGTACGAGAACTCTGTAATTTTAAAATGACTACCTCATATTTTGGTCAACTGTTCCTTTATATAGATCATAATTATATGATGTGATATCGTAACATACAATTACCCCACATTTGTAAAAAAAGAATTGTTTTATGCAGAGATTTTAGCACAAGTAATTGGTGCATTAAAATTATTATTGGGGTTTTGTTAACATCCACAATTAACTCTGAAAAGGGCCACTAGGGCATTTAAAATGTTTATACTGTATGTGAACTGAATGATAAATGTGTTGCATGTGCTTTTCCAGGAAGAATACCCTCAACAGACGAAGCAGTGAAGAAGATTGGTCTTGATTGTATTGATCATTGATTGAAAGTATTACTTGTGATCAGTCAGCTACCTCTTTAAAGTCCCCAATCCTGTTAACATCCCATCCTGAGGAAACAGGTTGTAATATATGCTGCAAAGAAGTTATTTGTCTGCACTTATAAGAATATTATGATCCAGTATTAAGTTATACTTTATAAAAGACTGAGAACAGGAAAAGTAGTTGTTAGCAAAGTTTTAATTGCACAAGTAGATTATTTGTCTGGCTCTTATCGGATATTTAATGTAGGATAAATTTGACCATTACTCTGCCAGAAAGTCAAGGCTTGGATGAAAGTTGCAGCCAAAATGCAAAATTCTTGCCAAGCAAATAGAAGAAGAGGCACAGACCTCATTTGAGAGCCAAGATGTAAGGGTCAAGTATTCCCCCAACTTCTCCAAAGGGGATAATTGAAGTCATTTCTTGAAGCAAATAAAACAACAATTCATGTTTCCCACAGTAAGCTACTCTACTGTGTGCATGGGAAGTCACATGCAGTATTGATTAAAGTGGGTCCTGCCAAGCCTTCTAAACAAATTGAGATTTAACCTGGTATAGGTTTTTCCTATCCCTAAATTCGATAATAATGGAAATTATAAGGTTTTATTTATCAATGTTCAATTCTCTGTTGCTTGACGTTTAGTCAACACGCCTACGTGAACTGAATAGTTAATTCGTGCAATTTCATTTGCGTTTTTGCACATGAATTAAAAGTTTTTGAAGAAATTGTTAAAAATTTGTTAGTTTATTTTTCAAGTTTTGATATGCTGAACAGCTAAAATGGATGGCTTGGCGTATGAACACAATAATTACAATATCAGTTCCAATTGATCGATTTTTCTTCCTTTAATCATATTCCACACTATATATAAAATAAATCATACAAATTTTCAACTGATTAAGTTGCTCAGTCGGTAATACGGCTTCGTATTTTGAGTGAGAGGTTATAAGTTCGAATCTCACCAAGTTTTATTCTTACTTATTTATTTTTCTTCAGCTGTTTCTCTCATTTGAATTTGTATTACTCGCAAAACAGTAAAAAAAATATGTCGGAGACGATGCACTCAAACTAATGTTTAAATCGAACCAAACGGGGTAACAATCTGGCGTGAGCTGAATACGACACTGTACTTGTTAAGCCCCAAAAATCAGTTCATGTCAAGTGTACAAAACACATCCAGAATTGTCTCGTTTTGTTTCCCTTTGCCATTGATAAACAACTTCTAGTTTGAGAATCTATATTACTGCATCCTCCAACTACACAATGCTGTGGCATTTTGTTTAATATTTGCTTGGAAAATGTTATATTTTTAGAAGTGGTAGATGCTAGTTGTGAAATTTCAATGGCGACCACACGTTATACGTGGCATCAATGCATTGTACAGTTGTTCCCAATATGACTTCATTGGGTACTGAGCCTTATTCTGGGTTTTTGTCTCAAGGTGACGAAAAATGCATTTTTCTTTTGCAATTTTCTCGCAACCGATGGGGTCATTAAGAATTTTTGGCCCTTAGACCCCTCCAACCCGACACCCCCGATTTTCTCAAAATCAGGGGTAATCCACACCATTCAACCCGAGAGACTCTTCACAATTCATTGACTAGCATCCAGCTATTGTTACACCATACACAACACAGGGGTAATCTATATCTTCTTAACTGATAAGATCTTCATAGTCTATTCACAGTTCACTTGTTAGCAACTAGCTACTGTTACACTGTACCCAATAGGTCATTCATCTTGGGCTCAAGCTACATAACTGCTGCTCAGTCATATGAATCAGATTAGTCCTTGGCAGAGCCTAAATAAGAATATACATTATATGCTTGGGAGGACTTTGTGCAAAACCCATGAATGATTGATGGACCATTCTTCATAAGGATGGTTATTTCATCATGTTTTGTGCAGAAAAAGTTATATTTTTGCAAATCAAATAATACAAATGATTTATTAAATGTAAGATCCAACCCCCCATGGCAGGACCACTTTAAAAGGTAATGTTGCATGGCAGGACCACTTTAAAAAGTAATGTTGCATGGCAGGACCACTTTAAAAGGTAATGTTGCATGGCAGGACCACTTTAAAAAGTAATGTTGCATGGCAGGATTACTTTGAAAGGTAATGTTGCATGGCAGGACTACTTTAAAAGGTAATGTTGCATGGCAGGACCACTTTAAAGGTAATGTTGCATGGCAGGACCACTTTAAAGGTAATGTTGCATGGCAGGACCACTTTAAAAGGTAATGTTGCATGGCAGGACCACTTTAAAAGGTAATGTTGCATGGCAGGACCACTTTAAAGGTAATGTTGCATGGCAGGACCACTTTAAAGGTAATGTTGCATGGCAGGACCACTTTAAAGGTAATGTTGCATGGCAGGACCACTTTAAAGGTAATGTTGCATGGCAGGACCACTTTAAAGGTAATGTTGCATGGCAGGACCACTTTAAAAGGTAATGTTGCATGGCAGGACCACTTTAAAGGTAATGTTGCATGGCAGGACCACTTTAAAAGGTAATGTTGCATGGCAGGACCACTTTAAAAGGTAATGTTGCATGGCAGGACCACCTTAAAAGGTAATGTTGCACTTTTTTAAGATGATCACATCAACATCCAAGTTTCAAACAATTCTTACGCCGTCAAAGTTAAAATCCTGCTTTTTGATTGGTCGAAACACAATGGTATAGCGTGCACTTACATTGATAAGCCAATCAGTATCGTTTTGGAGTAAATTGTACTCCGCCACATTTTAATCACGATAGATGGCCTTCAAGAATGTTCTTGAATATTGTCTTTGTAAAGTGTATAGTCTCTGGGGTGAACTGAGTACACCATGAATTGTTTGTCTAGCTATCACAAGGCTGGATGTCATAAACTCGAGGGTCTCAGAATAAATATACATGGGATCGTTTTCAGCTTCTTGGCTGGGATTTAACGTGGCATAAGTATCAGATACTAGAGAACTGTCAATCAAAGAAATTGGCGTGGGGAAAAGATATTCAGGATTAATATTATTTTTTTTTTTTGCTTTCTTCTTTAGTTTTTACATTATCTCATGTAGTATGTTTTTTATTGGTTGCGAGTTTCAGGAAGGTATTTCATTTTCAAATCAGTGAAAGGAAATTGGATCCTTAGTCTTTTTTCCGGTTCTATGAATTCTCTGATGGGTTTCTATTAAAGTAACATGTTCATATAGAGAATGACAAAACTGTTAAATTCTTTTAAATTTTTTATTATGTAATGAAAGTGCATGTCAAACTGAAACCTTTGAAAGCGTACATTTAAGAAGCTGGCGACTGAAAAATGAGGGCGTATTTAAGTTGAGTCTCACACTAAATCGAATTTCTTTGTGGTACGGAATATGATAAACATTACTAAATCACGACCGAGTACTAAATTTTTTAAATGAATTTTCCCATTGACTTTTTAGAATTTGTTTGCTTGTGCGTGATGGGTGAAAATTTCTGTAAAAAGCAGACAGTGTGATGTGACGTGACTTCTATTGGTTAAAATCTACATATATTAGGCACAGATATAAAACATCAATGAAATTAACCAAACTTGAATATCTCCTTAACGGAATAGTAAGATAATGAATAGTAAGATATTTAAGTAGTTTATTTCTTCACCGTTTTGTTTCTCTTAAAGTCCTCTTTTAGATTAACCCTTACAGAAATATTAGCTTGCAGCAAGTTTGCAGCACGCTTGCAACAAGCTAACATTTTAAAGCTTGCGCGAATGCATATGCTGAAAGCGTGCAACAAGCGTGATGCAAGTTGCAGCAAGCGTTCTGCAAGATACGTTATGAACAATTATAAAAGAGCGTGAGGTGAGGATATGCAAGCTTGCATAGTAAACTTACTCCAGTCATGCGTACATAGATAAGCAGAGCAGCTTAACGGAATAGTAAGATATTGCAGCAAGTTTATTTCTTCACTGTTTTGCTTAAAGCTTTTAAATAAATGCTACAGAAATATCAGCTTGCAGCAAGCGTTCTGCAAGCTTGCAGCAAGCGTTCTGCAAACTTGCAACATGCGTTCTGTAAGGGAACCACTGAACTAATCCTTTACCTTGAAAGTGTTTCCTGCATGTTGTGTTCTGGACTCTAAAACTCTTCAATTCATGCACTTGAATTATCTAGAAGCTATACCCTAACAGAAATTAGAGCGTGCAGCATGCTTGCAATAAGCTAACAATTTTTACCTTGCAGCAGCTGTAAATTTAAAAGAAATACTAGCTTGCATAAGCTACCATTAGCTTGTGGAAGCTAGCATAAAATATTTGTTAGCTTGCACAAGCTTGCAGAAAGTTTTACTAGCTTGCGTAAGCTTGTGCAGCTTTGCGCAAGCTATAATTTGTTACAAATACTAGCTTGCAGAACGCTTGCACAAGCTAAAAATGTTAGGTTGTCACAAGCGTGCAGCAACTAATATTTCTGTCAGGGCTAGACCTCTTGCACTAATTAGGCACATCCTCCACCTTCAAGTCGCATTTGGGATTTAATCAAGTCTTGTCTGGAACCCTCTCAATTAAGTGTCCAAATTTTCAAAAGTAATTTACAAGATGTTTCTTTTTTTCTTCTTCCTCACTCGCCCCTGTTGAAGTTGATTCCAGCACTAAAGCTGCCGTTGACCATAGATCCTTGAAATAATTGTCAAAGACTTTCTTCTGCACACTATGGATGTTTTATATATTGCCATCTTGCATGTGCATATTACTATAATGCCCTCCACCACCAACCTACTCACCCATATTTGCCACATCAGACTATTCTAATTAAAGGATTACTTTGTGTTATAGAGACATGTTAAACACACCTAAAGAAAGTAATCTTGGGAAAATGAAGAAGAAGAAGAAGAAGAAGAAGAAGAAGAAAATTTGATATCATAATGTGATTGAGATATTGCATTTTGATTGACATTGACTGGTGTATAAAGATTGCTATAGAAGATTTGACGTCACTCCTTCACTTTCTTTACAATTGTTAATGTGATTTATTCACAATGACTTTTACCAATTGACAGTAAATTTCTTTAAATCTCTTCAAATCATAGTTACTTCCCATTTAAGACTGTTTTCGTACTCTTGGGACATATCCATGTTTAATTGACAATATCTCTGTATTTTTTGTAATCTTTTGAGGAATGTGGGGCTGTGTATTTCAGTTACCTATGCACATATCCAAGGGAAATTTAAACTTAAATGTTTTGCCTACGTGGGAAAATATTCATGCACACTTCCGTCTTTTTTTCAAAATTTTCTTTCATATACAATGGATATGTATTTAGTGCAGATCAATTCATTGAAGTTGTTAACTTACATATGGAAATGTTTTACCTTAAATTGCGCATAAGGAAAAAAATTGCGGAACTAGCTGTGATGTGTTACGGAAAACTGTTAATAAACTTGGAAGGACTTGGATTGTACCATTATTATGTGGGTTGGTTTTAAGAACGAAGTCTTAAAAGTATATTCAAGGATATAATAAACAGATATTAATTCATACAAAAAGTTTGATAAATAGCATAGTTGTTAATTTTTGGTATCATAATCATGTAACCTAATCTTGTCGTTATTCCTCACTCTTGCACTTCTACGTTCCTGATTGTTGTCAATAATATTTCTGCCAAATGTTTTAATTTATGATGAATACAGTCATATAATAAGAAATATATCTCAGTGTAACAAAATATATAAGAAAACTGTTAAAAATAAAATAAAATGCGACATTGGAAAATGCTTATTTGCTTCTTCACAGCATGTTTACAATACACAAACAACAGGAAACCCTCTGTACACAATAGTACAGTCCACACGGCTTGGGTGTGCTAAAATTACGTCATAATTTAAATAAAGGATACATAAGCTGACGCGAAATGTTTTCTCTCACCCTTTTTATTTGTCAGAAAGTATGGGCCCTTTTTTGCACCAATCACATTGGATTTTATATATATGGTAAATAGATATATGTTAATTGTCAGGCCGTGTGAAATGGACTCCCAAATACTTTCATTCATAAGTTACAGAGGTCAAAGCGGCGTTAACCTTGTAATTTGGCTTGCGTTCTTATTGAAAAACAAGAAAAAACACATTTTATAATTTACAAAGTACGGTACTTATTTGGGAATAATTCAATGAAAATGGTCTCAAACGGTAGATAATGAATTCAATTTTTCTATACCGTTTGAAATGGAACAAAATATACATTCAGAGACTCTTTAGTTATAAGATTTGAAGTGCAAATTATGTGTGATTTTTCAGAACATTTTGCACAGTTAAGGAGATTATCGCAAGCGTATGAAACAAACATTCCCATATGAACATCCCTCATTTCGTGTCTGCCTGTGTTCATTTGATCAAGCCACTTTGAAGTGGGGTTTGTTCTCAATTAGCCCATGTGGGAGGAAGTAAATCTCACAAGGTTGCCTAATTGTGTGAGTTTTATCATTGGCAGAACATTTAATGGTGAGGCCCTGCAGACTAGCAATTTTGTCTTTTTCCTTGACACTCATGATTACTGGATATGTGTGTAAAATGTTCTCAGAAAATGAAAATAGCGAACAAAATTAAAAAGGGTGGCCGTATGTAAGCAACTTGAAAATTAAGACAGTACAATTGAAGTTGTCTGATTTGTATAACAACCCCCTGAGTTAGTTTACAGACCCCTACCAATTTCAGAAGTTGTCTGATTTGTATAACAACCCCCTGAGTTAGTTTACAGACCCCTACCAATTTCAGAAGTTGTCTGATTTGTATAACAACCCCCTAAGTTAGTTTACAGACCCCTACAAATTTCAGAGCCATGTGGAATGAGTATAAAATCTTAAGTGGGAAAGTCTTGAAATAGTCATGGTTCTATCAACAACAACAACCAAATCTAATATATATGCTGAATTCATGAAGTAATAAATATTGAATTAAATTTGTGATTTTTTTTTTTTTGAATGTATTTCTTGATGGATGATTTCAATGCATATTTTCCACCGTTTATTAATGACCAAGTTAAAGGACTAGTTCAGTGGTCAAGCATGTTTATCTTATATGAAAGAGGACTTCAAAAGAAACAAATGGTAAGGAAATCATTAAAAAATCTTATTCCGATCAGAAAATATTTAAGTTTAAAGTTTGGTATCATTTGTGTAGAAATGACTGAAATCAGACTAGTTGTGATGTCATACCCTCAGATTCCTCAAAGTCTTTATGTATTCTATCATATTTTGTCCTGCGATTTTGTGGCCTAAAGACCATGGGATATGATAAAAAGTAGGTAACTGAATCTAGGAAGAGTATTCATAATATACTACCTAAAGAAAGTTCAAGAAAAATAATTTAAATAGTAAAAAAAAAAAATTCTTTAAAATACATAAAGACTGAGGAATCTGAGGCTGTGACATCACAACTAGTCTGATTTCAGTCATTTCTACAAAAATAATACCAAACTTTAAACTTGAATATCTCCTCAACGGAATAAAATTTTGCAATGCTTTATGCACCATTTTGTTTCTTTTGAAGTCCTCTTTCATATAAGATGGACATGCTTGACCACTGAACTAATCTTTTAATGGAATAATATTTCGACTGCTTTCTTCACCATTTTGTTTCTTTTGCAGTCCTCTTTCATATAAGATGGACATGCTTGACCACTGAACTAATCCTTTAAGAAGAGAATTGTTTTTAATCATAGTGACTTAGCTGTGCTCCATTAAACTAATGCGAGGACTAGAAGCAATGGCTTTACATAAGATAATGGACAATACAGTTGTATACTTTTTGATATTTCAAAAACCTGTTAAAGGGTCATTTTTTTAGAATTTAAGATAGATTTTTGGTTACTTTTCTAATTCAGTGAATAGTTGTGACAAATCTAGCAAATGAATATTAGGGTTTCATAATAAGCCTTTAACGAGTTTTGAGCATGTCTTGTTGCAGGAATCTCATCTTCTTATTCTGCTAGGTTTGGCTGAAAAGTATCCTCATCAACACTGGTCTCTGATCACTCTTGTTCAACTGCCCTGTATTGAAAAAGTCTATGGCAGATAATTCAAACAAAAAATATATTATACTTTATGCTAGAATATGCAGAGCAGTTCACCTATAATGTTAATCATTTACATATGTTTTTTTAATTATATCTCAAAATTCAAAAGTTTTGTAGTGGTTCCTTTATAGTACACAGGAATGTATATTCTTTGTATGGATTATTTGATATTTTATAACCAACATAGGCCGGACTTAAAGACATCTTAGCGTGATCCCCCTCATCCCCCTCCCCTTCCTTTTCAACACACACACACTTTCGGTGGCACTTTCGGTGGCAAATCCCGCCCATGACCAACATGTTGCCTTTTACATTCCTTTGGATCTAAAGGTATGTGATTTACACAATTTTTACCCCCACCTTATCTTCAATAGACAAAACCCAGTTAATGGTGTTCTGATACAATAGTTCAAAGTTGCATATCTTTTTAAACAATTAGATCTCAAATTTGAAAAGCTTTAAAATTGTACATTTATAGATATATAGATAAAAATGAAATAAAGATAGATATATATAGATAAAAATGAGTTTTCTATCGTTTTTTGTTGTTGTTGTAACGATCATGTTGCCTTTGTTGTCAGTGGTGTAGCTAAAGGTGAGGAGGAAGGGGAAAAAAATCAGAAAATTTGCACGACAGAAAAATCAGTATGTTTGATTGTTTTGGTAATGAAAGCCATCTTGGGAAAAAGAATCACAATATTTCCGAATATTGAATCATTCAGTTAGGTCTATTTAGCAAGTTTAAAGTTAGCATATTTGCGACTTACTTCTCAAATTTTCCAAAGTTTTTCCTCAAAATATCTTACTTTTTCCTCAAAATTTTGGAAGGTTTTTCTCAAAATTTTGGAAGGTTTACTCAAAATATCCAATGTTTTCCTCAAAATTTGCAAAGTGTTTTCTTAAAATATCCTAATTTTTCTTTAAAATTGCCGAAGTACGCCCCTGTTTCTGTCTTTCTTCAAAATTCCCAAATTTGTCCTCAAAATATGCAACATTTTCCCCAAAATTTCCACAATTTTTCTGAAAATAACCATTTATATTCTCAAAATTTCTAAAAATTATTTTTTTAAATGTAAAATTTTTTTGGAGGGGGGAAGGGAAGGGGGTGAGAATAGCTTGGATTTGTATTTGATTGCATTAATATGCATAGTTGGCGGGGCTTAATATGATTTTTTAAGGGAAAAGCACAAGTAAACCTGATATCTCAAAACTATGATCTGGATTCACATCATGTGTGGTACACAGATAGCTCATGGTCTGCAGATGTGACCTAATGTTTGTGGTAGTGGTGATTTCATGCATAGTGGGCGGGGCTTAAAGTAAACATTTTGAAAAAGTTCTAAATGAGTAACTGTATGTCCGTTTTGCGTCATGTTGGGCATGATAATATTTATTTTATCAACATGTCATTAATAGGCATGGTGGGCATGGCTTAATGTGAAAGTGCTAAATAATGTAAACACCATAAATGATATCAGATTTATGCTATATGTGGTACACAGATGGGTCATCGTCTGTACGTATGTTCTAATGTTGTGGTAGTGATGTCATGAATGCTAATGAGTTGGCAAAGCTTACTTACAAATTCTTGAAATAGGATAAATGAGCAATCGTATTTGCATCATACTTGCTTTGATAATGTTCTTAATCATTGTGCGAATGCTCATGTCAATTTTTTTAATTCATTTGCATAGTGGGTGTGGCTTTGAGCAGTGGCATAGCTAGGATTTCCATATTGGTGGGGCAAGTAACAGAAAAAACATGCTGATGATGAACGGTACTAATTTTGAACCAATTATAATGGAATATTGAGGAATATTAGTAGGGCGATTGCCCCACCAGCCCATCTACCCTTTGGCTACGCCACTGCTCATAAAAAAAATATCATGGAACAAATTTGTCATGAAATGCAATGACATGACAGCTGATACAATTTTGCAAGTCAATCAGCTTATGAAAAAGCATTGAAACCACAAAACCAATATTGGTTCTGGTTACAAAAAACTTGTTTTATTTTTGAGAGAGAGAGAGAGTTGAACACACAATTACAATGACGGGGTTGTCGCCTGCGTATTCGGTTATGATAGTACAAATGCTATCACGAAACGCTTTCGATTCGGACGAGAACACAGGTACGACGTGCGGACAGACATAACATCGACAACCAAGTCAATGTCCACGGCCTTTGATAACCAGTTGTGGTGCACTGGCGTTTTATTTTTGTGTTTTTTCCCCTCCTTTATAACCAATATGCATGTTGCCTTTTACTTTTCCTTTTGCTCTAAGGTGATTGGTGAAATATTCATCCCCATCTCATGTTTATCTTCAGTAGACAAGAAACCAGTTAATAGTGTTCTGGTAGTTTCTTTTAAGAATGCAAGATGCAGCAGATCTATTTTAATCAACCATATCTGATTCCTGCTACCCTTGTGAATAAGATTTACAGCTCTTGGTCTCCAGAGTTGACAGGCATGCTTGAATGTAGGTGGGTCACTGGATCTGAGTTTATTCAATTAAGCACATGTTTTATGTATTTGGTTTATCATTGCTTGTCATAACAGATTCATTTTTTGCAAACAGGGACCTCCATTAAGTGATGATAAGCCTCATCTAAGGGAGTGGGAAATTGCATAGATTTATGATATAAGATGCATCACAGGCAGCATTTTTATTTACATATTTTTTTAAAGATTTGGGGGATCCATAGGTAATAGCTTGGAGAATCTTAAAATAGATATCTGACAATAAGGCGGTTGAAAGACCCCACTGGAGGAAAATATTACTACTGATATGATTTGATTGCTTTTTAGGCGCTCAAGACCTGCATTTTCTTTGTTATATAGCAATATATGAGATTTTGTTGTCAAGGAAATCATTATTTGGGAGGGTGGGAGGTAGGCGTATATATTCAGTGTTGGGGGCACTCATCATCTAGGGATTGCTACCTATGTAATGCTTAGCTAGAAACAGAAGAATTGAAGTCATTTCTTCAGACAATTGCTTTTTAAGAGAGGATGACATTGGTTTTGTTCTTCTTAACAAGTTTAGTTTAAGTTTGTTTGACTTTGTTATTTCTTAGTTTAGACCAAATTCGACTAATTATGTGTCAATTATTGGTGGAGTGCAGAGCAGCTGCAGAATTATGAAGCATCATGGAAAACGATCAATGAAATTGGGGAAAGCTCGACACTTTCACAAAAAATTAGAACCAATGTTCTTTCTTAAGTGGGATAACCCAATGTCCCACCTCCTCTGTAAACTGCATTTGCCCCCCCCTCCCTGCAGGAAGGTATTTTTTTTTTCTGGATTCCCAGCCATGTTGGCAATGCCAACATGGCTGGGTATGGGACCCCAAATTTATAACAAACTCCACGACATCCAGCCCACCATTCCGACCAAACCTATCATCCACAATCTCTCCCGTATCGACAATGTCCACATTATCCGCCTTAGAATAGGTTACACCTATCTCACTCACTCCCACCTCCTTACTGGCTCTCCCACCCCTCTGCAACAATTGCCATTGCCCCCTCACAATCCACCATGTCATCCTTGTCTGCCCCTGTACAACCTCTCCAGAACTTTCCTCCCACAACTCCATAGCCAAGCTCTTCCAAAAAACCCTCTGGATAAAATTATCTCTTTCCTTCATTATGCCTCCCCTCTACAACCATATTTTATCCTCCTCGATTACCCCTTTTTTTTACACCCCTGCACTTCCTCTTTCGATCCCAGCTTCCTGGCTATTAGCCCACGTACTTCTCTCAGACTCAACCTATTTCCTTTTCTTCCTACCTCTGGAATGATCTAACCTCTCAGGCACAATTTGACCCTCTCTGTCATGGTGTCATTAAGCCCTCATCAAACAAACAAACTTTCTTATATGCCCCCTTAATTTATCTGGATTGGGTCCCCTTTGATATCCTTAACCTTGTGGTACCTTATCTGGCAATCTACTTCCTGGATCTGTGCAAGGATCCTTGGTCTATGCAATTTCTTGTAAGCTAGTGCATTCCAGACAGGCCCCCTCTTTGTTTTGAGATCACTGGATCCCTACCAGGTGCCCTCTAATCCCATGCCATATGCACATTTCATGCTCAGATTGTGTCCCTATGAAAAAATACCAGCAAAGTTAACATCCATAGCCCCTCCCCCCAATTCTTTCTAGTTACCCCTGTAACGGTCCAGGAGATTTCCAGGGCTCCCGGTAAACCTTTAAAAACCTTTAAAAACCTTTATTGACAAATTGAACCTTTATTCCTTTCAAAATAACCTTTAAAACCTTTACAAATCTTTATTTTCAAAGTTAAGTAAGGTAAATGATTCGAGTGCCAAGGTTTTAGCTTCATTGGTAAGAATACACATCCATTTAATAGCATATCTGTTCTCAACACACATTTAAAAAGTAGCAGGACCAAAATAAAATTTCCAACTTCACGTAAGTAATAGACTTTTGGCGCCACCAACTGCCTTCTGCCCCAGAATATGCTCATTGTATGAACATTTTCCATGAGTTAACCTTTATAAACCTTTTTATTTAAATCCAAAACCTTTAAAAACCTTTATTTCAACTTTTCCAACCTTTGAAAAAACCTTTATTTAAAAAAAGAGTCACTGGGAGCCTGGAGTTCCTAAAATGAGGAACCGAAAGGTACGTTCCTTAAATTAGGACATGGACATCGCCATTTTGTGATATTTCCCATGATGCTTTGCTTTAAGTAACATTTAAGCCTTGTGCAGTGCAAATACCTCTTTCCGTGGCGAAACTGGCAAAGTCAGTGATGTACCTTCATTGCTTTCATGGCTAAATATTATCTACTCCCTTTTTTTATATGTTTACCACACTATTTTTGAAATACGAGGTAAAATCTGGAAAAAAGCTAGGCTTTTTGGCGTGAAACGCTTATTCTAAATATTCAAATATTTGTAACAGTATAACTTTGTCATCAAGATTGCTGATTCTAGGAATATATTACACTTCGCAAAAGCTTACATTCTATATGACATAATGATCTCTCACTTCAACTCTCTGTGTACATTATTGGAAAATACGAATAAACGGTCTGCAGAACATCTATTATGTCAGGTATATTACAGGTTCCTTAATATAGGACCTCTCTAGGACTGTCACTCTCTGATAGGTCTGGGGTAACTTACTTTCCAATGCTGGGACCTCTTTGGAAAGAGGAGGCAATTACCCCAAGTCCTCAGTTATTTTAAAGAGGTCATGACACAAGCACTAATTAGAATGTAATATTTGGACAATTTGATAGACAAACATATAATTTTTTATCACAAAATCATTTTTTTTTGCAAAGAAAATATAAAACAAAATCATGAACTATGCCACCTCCAGAACCAAGAAGCGTGAAAATTGAATCACTGCAGTGATAAGCCGTGTGACGTCATTGCATGTACAAAGCGACTCCCATAACCACACAAACAGCACATAAACACACTGATCATAGTATACACTGTTTGTTTACAAGCATCACACTGTATCATCAATTTGTTATCGTCTGAAAATAAAATACATCAGAAATGTCTGAAAGGCCCGAAGATATCTCAGAGGAAAAAGACATAAATTTGTTTTGCTCCTTATCCAGTTTTGAAGAGAGTGAGGATGAAAATAGCGATGAAGAAGAGCAAGTATTTGGTCTGCAACCATACTAGTTTGAGCTATTGGCAGCTGCAAGGGGTGGTGCAGGAGAGGGTGTGGAAGACGAAAGTTCCTGGGGTTGATAGGCTCCAAATTGTCGTTAATGAATGGTTGGTACCCTGTACCTGAAATTATGTATTTATACATAAAATTCCGCATTCTTTTTGTATCTTATTACCAAGAAAAACCTCATTGGATCATGATGTTGATTTCGCGGAACTACTACTAGTAGTATGCTATTACTACCATACCGACTTGACTTGGAGTTGAAGAAGTTTTGACGCCCGACTGATTCTGAAGATCGTGGTTTCCTTTGATTGGAAAAAGTGTGTGCAAGTTGTTTTTGTTGCAAGTTAATCAGAAAGGTCAGAAAATCCATTGACACTAATACCTGCAAACTGTTGATAAATAGTCTAATACTGTCAAAAATTGACTACTGTAATTCTGCTTTAGCTGGAGCACCAGATTATCTACTTAAGCGGCTGCAAAGAATTCAGAACATGGCTTGTCGCATTTTATCTAATCTCCGGAAATTTGATCACATTTTCATTAATATGCAAGAACTACACTGGTTGAAGGTACCAGAGAGAATTGAGTTTAAATTTGCATTACTCGTATTTCATTGTATACATGATGAAGCCCCATCATATCTTCAGTCTTTACTGACAAGAAAGAGTGGGTACTGTCTGCACTCTTCAGCTTCATACTAACTAAGAACAAGCCATTGCTCAAACTCGTTGGCAAGAAATGGGGCTTTTCAACATTTGGGGCCGAAGGTTTGGAATAGTCTCCCTGTTGAATTGAGACTGATCACTAACTTATCTCTGTTCAAGAGAAAACTTAAAGCCCACATGTTTTGTAGATCATATCCAAATTTGTCTTAACTGTTTCTTACTGTAAAGGGCCTTTGTTGTACATTGTAGTATTTTTAGGGCGCAATACAAATGTTGAACTTTGAACTTTTGATTGTTGGGTACTTTGCGGGCAGAAGTACCCTCTCCCTGCTGCCGCTTGGACTGCCAAGACCAAATCTTTCTTCAATTCACGCGAACTCTCAAAGCAATCCGGTTCGAAATGATCACTGTGTATAGTTCGTACATACAAAATCTGATGAGTATTGTTCACAAAATTATTCCATACTTTTCGGATTCTTGAGTCCTTTGGGAATCTATGAAAACTCAGACCAACTCTTTTGGTCCTAATACACCCGCCAACCACACATTGAACAGGCATTTTAACAAATGAAATCAAAATTTACAATTTTCCGCGATGACAAACAGTAAAAGTATGATATAACCTGCGACAATTGCATACTATATGTGCACAGTGTACACACACTAGCTGTACATCACGGATGAAATGTCAGTTCAGGCAATGACGTCATTGGTGAGAATGTGAAACTGCTTATGTTTTGATCACCGGCTGGACAGTATTTTTTTTCATTTGCTATTTTCTTGGAAAAAATTATTTTGTGATAAAAATTAATAAATTTGTCTATTAAATTGTCCAAATATTTTATTCCAATCAGTGAAATGTGTCTGTGTCATGACCTCTTTAATTATTGTTATTTGCCCTCTAGCTTCCAATACTTTTTTTTTTTTTTTTATCCTGAATGCTCTGTTTCATACATTTATTTTGAAATGCATTTGAAAACGCAATTAACATTTTGCTTGTCCAAATTTGGTTTCCACAACATTTTGTGACATTCTAAAGCTTGAGGTATTAGTTGTTGTAGGTGCTAAGTTGCCTGTCATTTTGGGGGAGCTTTGCGACCTCTATTTCTGTCAATCCTTGTTTGCTTTGTTGGTGCCATTCTAAATTCAGTATTGTTGCCACGGGCCTTTTTGCATCAGGAATGCTGACATCCAGCACAGCCGTATTTGCAAATTTGATTCCAATTTTACACCTCTTCTGTTTAATTTCAAGTGACAAGATACTTCTCACCAGTCATTGGTGATTTGTTTAGAATGGTAAAGTTAGGACAGATTTGAGTGTAAAGTTGGTAAACTTCTGTAAATGCAAGCTGTGTTAACTTAACTTGAACTCAGAATTGTTTTACTAGCCTAACAGTAGCACAGTGACAGTAACACTGAACAGTTATACACTAGGCTTATGATCTTTGGAATACGAATCTGTTTGATCTATGAACTTTGTCAGTTTTTCCCAGCTCCGGTGGTCTGCAGTTATAGTTTTCCATGAAGAAATAACCATTCTTATGAAGAATGGCCCATCAATCATTCATGGGTTTTGCACAAAGTCCTCCCAAGCATATAATTTATTTATATTTAGGCTCAGCCAAGGACTAATCAGATTCACTTCACTGAACAGCAGTTATGTGGTTTGAGCCCAAGATGAATGACCTATTGTGTATAGTGTAACAGTAGCTGGTTGCTAACAAGTGAACTGTGAATAGACTACGAAGATGTTATCAGTTAAGAAGGTATAGATTACCCCTTTGTTGTGTATGGTGTAACAATAGCTGGTTGCTAGTCAATAAATTGTGAAGAGTTTCTCAGGTTGAATGGTGTGGATTACCCCTGATTTTAAGAAAATCAAGGGTGTCGGGTTGGAGGGGTCTAAGGGCCATAAATTCTTAATGCCCTGAATATGAATCAATGATAAGCAGTGACAGATTCATGGTTTTTTCATGGAGGAGGGCACCATTTGACCTCTTACATTTCTGTTGTGCACTTTGCACATAATACAATGACAATGGGGACAAGGGGCAGTGGACAGCTATGGGCAGGGGAAAAGCTTTCCCCTGTCCCGTCCCCTGCCCTGGCATAAGGGGCCGTAAAAAATATACCATTATGGGCCTAACAGGCCTAGCTAAGCCATTGCCCTCCACCCACCCACTAATAACTATCAAATTATGCAACTTGTTGCCTTCCAATGTCCAACACTAATTGTGCATTCGATCAAGTGAACATAAAATCACAAAAGGGAATTTGGGGAGAAGAGAATTAGTCATGCCACACATTTGCAGATTGGATGTCAACCACAAGGTTACTTGGAGTAGGGAATTCTGGAAGACAACTTTCCTTCTACAATTTTACATAGCATTTGGATGAAAACATGTCTGCCTTTTCAACGTATGTTAACTGCCAAGTTGAGGTTGCAAATCAGGGATATGTTATGGTTACATCAAGAAGTTGCCATCTTAGAATGCATGGTACCGCTCTCTGTTGAGGATAGTATCACAATGAGATATCAGTTTCTTGTTTACTAACTTTTTTAAATATGCTAGGATAAACGTGCTGAAAAGTTTATCTTTAAGCCTCCCCGCACCCGACACCTGAGTTAACCCTGAAAACTCAGGTATGGCAATTACCAACCCGACTTCCTGTTCAGTGTATTGTGTTTCCACCCCAAACAATGATTGTTTATCTGCCAAGTAGCCTAAGGCTATTTGTGTGTATAAGATTACAGAAGCCAGTGCTGAGTAATCAGGGCACTTTTGTGATTGAAATAAATAATCTGTGTTAAGTGTCTTAGTGGGAGAAATTTGTTTGCAAACTAGTGATACAAATAGTTGTGTATTATATATATCAGGTCATGTGTGCAGTAAGTGTGAATGATTGACAGACCATTTCTCCTAAGGAAAGATATTGCTTCATTAATGTCTAAGTAATGCAACATGCAGCATCCGGGAGCTTAGCCATTTATCTCCATATACAATGATGGTAAAATTGTTAGGACTAGAAATGTGAGGACCATAAAGTGGTGTATGTGTGTGTGTATATGTGTGATATAGTGGAAAAGCTCTGTGGTGTGAGGACTTGAGACACAATTACCATCTGGCAACCCTAAGGTTAGTTTATTGGTATATAAATTGCTGTCCAACTTACAATTTCAGCCCAACTATAGAATACAAGTTCACTTCGATGCATATACCTGGCTGCCGGCAGAGAAGTCACGATCTGTTGACCTCATTATCACCATGAATATGCATAAACTTACTGTAGTAACAATTGTTGTGACCAAGCGATGTCGCGACACAAGCCGGGGATATCCCATATAGTTTGGACTTAGAGCATATAGAAATTCCATACTGCATGGGAGGCTTATTGGGAGCCATTATCTATTGATATTAGATTACACAATTCACTTCGGAAGTTTGTGAGTATTTTTAGAAAGTGAACCTGCATTCTATAGTTACTCCAACATTTCATCAAAACCCTTCTTGAAATCTTAATTTAGCTTCTACTATGGATGTTATCTGTTATCTGGCTTCCAGGGCTTCCATGCTGAAAAGATTCTCTTTAGGCCTACCTGCACCCGACACCTGAGTTAATCCTGAAAACTCAGGTATGACAATTACCAACCCGACTTCCTGTTCAGTGTATTGTGTTTCCACTCCAAACAATGATTGTTTATTTGCCAACCATGCACACCACAGCAAAGTAGCCCAAGGCTATTTTGTGTGTATAAAATTACACAAAGCCAGAGCTGAATAATCAAGGCACTTTTGTGATTGAATTCACTCATCTGTGTTAGATGTCTTAGTGGGAGAAGTTTGTTTTCAAACTGGTGATAAAAATAGCTGTGTATCTTAATGCCTGAGGTATTAATGCGCATTAACTGTGAATGATTGATGGACCATTTCTCCTAAGGAAAGATATTGCTTCATGTCACCCCTAAATTAAAACATTTTAAATAATACAAATTGAATAATTAGCATTTATAAGGTGCTAATTATAACTAACTTTATAGTTGTCAGAAGCACCGTACATGTAGTGTTTAGTCAAATCCTCTAGGCAGCAGCTCGAGATCAGCGCTCTCAACTTGACTGGACCGGAACAGGAAGTGAAATGAACACTGCGTTTTCACGCTTTAAAAAAAAAATAGTGTTCAGAGAACCAGGGGTGACTCTCCTAATGTCGGGACTGCCATTTAACGTCCTCATCCGATGGATAATGAGCAACATCTACACCATTGGTCCACTTCAAAGCAATTTTCTGCTATCAAATCATTATAGAAAGGTTGACACAATATTGAGCAATTGACTCTGTGCTCAAATTATGTGGGATTCCAGTCTTCCATGGGGTTCGTCTATAGATTTCACACATTTTTAAGCAAACTGCCATTTAAATGGTGTATGCCAATTTAGATATATAAGCCCATTGTTTTACTCTGATGCGATTATCATACCTGTCTACAGACCAAGAGGCCCTGGGTTCAAGCCTGGGTTGGGTAGACACGCCAGTGTACCACAACTGGTTATCAAAGGCCCTGGACATTGACTTGGTTGTCAATGTTATGCATGTCCGTACGTCGTACCTGTGTTCTCGTCCTGGTCGTATTAGGCGTTTCGTGATAGCATTGTTACTATCATAATGAGTATTGTTTGTTCTTTTGAGATGGGGAGGGGGGGGGGGTGGCAAAATGCCCTTTCCCCAGGCAAACATGACCCACCATGCCACTAAGCCTACCTCACTTATTTGTAGGTCATGCTTGGTTTTGAGAATTAGAGGCTGGGCTAGCTACACTGGCATAGAGCTGTCTTTGAAAACTGCCTATGTCAACAAACAGCATTTTAGGACTAGGCTGCAGCTGGCATCTACTAAATTAAAGTGACCTTTTTTAAAACAAAAGACTACATGGGTCAATCAAGACCTATGACTAGAGATTGCTACAGGGCTACAAAGAAACAATAGATCTTGAAGACTGTTTGAAGGTAAAAGCTAAATGCGATGTTGAACTGTGCTTTCTTCGGGTATAGCCATTTTATAGAGAGAACTATTTTCTTTCGTAGTGAAAATTTTAAAACAAAATTTACCACTGAAGTTAACAGAGATCAGCAACTACCCTAGGAAAAGTTGAATAACCCACTATGGTTTATTCATTTTCATGAGCACACACGCTAGTTTGAAGCGGTATGCCATGCACAAAATACACTTTCTTTTAATGCGTGCAAACTTACTGCATGACTACAGTGTCCCATACATGCCCTTACAGAAATTTTAGCATGCAGCATGCTTGCGACAAGCTAACAATTTTTGCACAAGCATGCTGCAAGCTTGAGCAAGCTTGTGCAAACATGCTGCAAGCTTGTAGCAAGCTAGTATTTGGAACAAATACTAGTTTGCACAAGCTAATGTTAGCTTGCACAAGCTAATGTTAGCTTGCACAAGGTATCATAAAGATTTCTTAGCTTGCAGAAAGTTTTGATAACTTGCGCAAGCTTTCAGATAGCTTTTGCTAGCTTGCACAAGCTAATTTGTTCCAAATAATAGCTTGCAGGATGCTTGCTGCAAGCTTGCAGGATGCTTGCTGCAAGCTTGCAGTATGCTTGCACAAAATAAAAATTGTTAGCTTGTTGCATGCATGCTGCAAGCTTCCTGCAATCTAATATTTCTGTAAGGGCCTAATGTTTTTGTTTTTGTTTATGTTCAAATCCAGATCAAAACAAATTTGAATTGAATTCTTCAAATTGTTGTATACACATATATTTCGATGTAAAGATTTCTCTGTACACATATAACCTTATCTTTCAGTTTAATTCAGCATGGGGAATTACGAAATAGTTTGTTTAAATGAGAATTAAACTGCAGACTTTTGGGAATGAAATTATTTTTGTAGTTCGTTTTACTGTGTGTATGCTTTAACAAGTACACTACACACATTTAATGGGACTGCGCACAACAAGCGTGCCTATTTAGAATGGAATTCATTATTGTGTACCTTGCATGTGTTTTAACTTGCCTCATATATGCAAGTGACCAGCTCATCAATATTCAGTACATGTAACGAAGCGTGTCATTCTGGTTGGTGAAGCCTAAACGAAATGATTATTGATTTTTTCCAGCAACCTTGAGAAATTTTTATTCATTTTTCCAACTTGACAACATTCATGTATAACAGTGTAATGGAAAATGCAAATTAGGGGTGTGTCCCCTCTCAACCAATCATGTTGCAGGAAAGAAAATTAGGTTTACATGTAAACATAGGATATTCTTCATCTTTGCCAAGTATAGTGCATCCAATTTTTATAGGCTTTTTTGAAGCACGTGGGTAATTAGAAAAAACCTGCTAGAAAGTAAAAATGTAATATTTGGAAGCCTTTTATTTGTCACCAATAAGTGACACATCTAATTTGAATTAATGGAAGTACTTCAAGCAGCTCTGCTAGCTAGCACTTACATTTAATTTTGATTAATCTTTATAACTTTTTTGCTAATGAAATTCCACAGGAAATAGTCAAGAATTTACTCGCATGTGGAAGTAATGAAGCAGAATATTATCTGACTCAAAATGATAACTTAAAGAATTAGTTCAGGGGTCAAGCATGTTTATCTTATATGAAAGAGGACTTCAAAAGAAACAAAATGGTGAAGAAACCATTCAAAAATCTTATTCCGTTAAGGAGATATTTAAGTTTAAAGTTTGGTATAATTTCTGTAGAAACGACTGAAATCAGACTAGTTGTGATGTCATAGACTCAGATTCCTCAAAGTCTTTATGTATTCTATCGTATTTTGTCCTGCGATTCTGTGTCTTAAAATCCATGGAATATGTCAAAAAAGTAGTAAAACTGAATTTATAAGAAGAGTATTTATAATACACCATGTGAAAAAAGTTTGAGGATAAATAATCTAAACAGTAAAAAAATAAAATAAACTTTCTTTAAAATACATAAAGACTGAGAAATCTGAGGCTGTGACATCACAATCGGTCTTAACTTCAGTCGCTTCTACAGAAAAGATACCAAACTTTAAACTTGAATTTCTCCTTAATGGAATAAGATTTTGCAATGCTTTCTTCGCCATTTTGTTTCTATTGAAGTCCTCTTTCATATTAGATGGACATGCTTGACCACTGAACTAATCCTTTAAGACCTTTGGGATGAACATGATGTTGGAAATATGTGACTACAATTTATGTTGAATAAATTACATTAATGAAGAGGTCTTAAGAAAGAGTAGTTAGCGCTCTGCTCCATTGCTTTTCCATTGTCAGGTACATTTGTGTACAGGTTCAATTTGGTTTTGAAGTGCATGCATGGGAAATTAAAATGTGTATAGACCTCTAGCTTGATTTGAAAAGGGGCAGGGTTCTTGATTTTTTGAGGGGCACATTGATTAATGGGCACGAATTGCTGCACCTTTTCAGCATGGGGTCTATAGGCCCGCACAACCTTAAACCCCTGGTGAACCTCTGGGATTTTCCTGACGAAAATGATTCCAGGCATGATTCTGGATTTCTCAGCTTAACTCCTGCCTCAGCTAGGCAGGAAAAGGAAGGAATTTGAAAATCTACACTTATCCTGGCTTTTCCTGGGTATACACCTGGATATTTTTCTTTGATAACAAAAAGATTCAATATCCAGTTTCAAATTACAGGCTGACAATTGATCCGGCTGCATCCTGGTTAGGCAGGAAAAGCAGGAATTTTAATATCTAGCCTTTTCCAGCCTTTTCCTGGGTTCACCTATCCTCACACCTTTCATCAGTATCCACACTAGGCATGCTGCCCTTGTTGGAAGGAAATGCACGGATTTGAAAATTCCAGCCTCATAAATCATCATCAAGACGGAAAAAGCCGGGACACCAACAGATGAAAGTTTATTCTAACCCAATATGAAAATTTCAACCCGGGGGAGGGGGGCACTTCCATATGTGAGGTATATATACATGTACCGCCCGAGCAGTTGCCTTTTTCAGAATTTTCGTAGTGCACATATCAAACATCCAATCTCTCATACTGCTAGTGTAAAGAAAATTTCATATTTTCATACTGCAGGTATCAAAAATTACTTATTTTTGTACTGCGATATCAAAAATTACTTATTTTTGTACTGCAGGTATCAAAAATCACTTATTTTTGTACTGCAGGTATCAAAAATTACTTATTTTTGTACTGCAGGTATCAAAAATCACTTATTTTTGTACTGCAGGTATCAAAAATCACTTATTTTTGTACTGCAGGTATCAAAAATCACTTATTTTTGTACAGCAGGTATCAAAAATCATAAACTGTCATACTGCAGGTATCAAAATTACTTATTTTTGTACTGCAACTATCAGAATCACTTATTTTTGTATTGCATTTATCAAAATTACTTAATTTCGTACAGCAGGTATCAGAATCAGTTATTTTCGTACTGCAGGTATCAAAATCACTTAGTTTTGTACAGCAGGTATCAAAATCACATATTTTTGTACAGCAGGTATCAAAATTACTTATTTTTGTACAGCAGGTATCAAAACCACATATTTTTGTACAGCAGGTATCAAAATCACATATTTTCGTACAGCAGGTATCAAAACCACATATTTTTGTACACTAAGTATCAAAATCACATATTTTTGTACAGCAGGTATCAAAATCACTTATTTTTGTACAGCAGGTATCAAAATTGCATATTTTTGTACTGCATGTATCAGAATCACTTATTTTTATACACCAGGTATCAAAATCACATATTTTTGTACAGCAGGTATCAAAATCACTTATTTTTGTACAGTAGGTATCAAAATCACTTATTTTTGTACAGCAGGTATCAAAATCACTTATTTTTGTACAGCAGGTATCAAAATCACTTATTTTTGTACAGCAGGTATCAAAATCACTTATTTTTGTACAGCAGGTATCAAAAAGACATCCATACAGCCATCTGCACACATTCATGAAGCAATATCTTTCCTTAGGAGAAATGGTCCATCAATCATTCACAGTTAATGCACATTATTACCTCAGGCATTGTGATACACAGCTATTTTTATCACCAGTTTGAAAACAAACTTCTCTCACTAGGACATCTAACACGGGATGAGTGATTTCAATCACAAAAATGCCCTGATTACTCAACACTATTTTTGTATAATCTTATACACACAATTTTTAGCCTTGGTCTAACTTGGCTGTATTTTATGGGAATGGCAAGATAAACAATCATTGTTTGGACAGCAAACACAATACACTGAACAGGAAGTCTGGTTATTTTTGTCATACCTGAGTTTTCAGGATTAAGTACAGCAGTGTATCAAAATCGGGTATTTTTGTCTTAAAAAGAAACATTTTTGCAAACATTAATCTAAAGCCTTAATTTTTTCAACAAATATACAGATATGATTAGGTAGAGCCATGATTTCTCGGAGAGTAAAATTTGTTGCATTAAATAATTATCGATCACAAAGGCAGTTATTAGTAAACTAAGGGAACTTTACTAAATATTTTACATTTAAATTTCTAAAACTTCCCTTATACAAATCAATGAAATTATAAGGCTGATTTGTGAATAAGCAAATTGACACTGATTCTAAGCCTGACATAGTGGGCGAAAATATAAGGTTGACATTAGGCTAAATAAGCCCCAACATAGAGGCCGACACTGATTCTAAGCTCAACATAAAGGCCGATACTGATTCTAAGCCTCGACATTTAGGCTGACACTGATTCTAAGCCCTGACATTGAGGCCGACACTGATTCTTAATCCCCGACATTGAGGCCGATACTGATTCCACGCCCTGACATTGAGGCCGACACTGATTCTAAACCCCGACATTTAGGCTGACACTGATTCTAAGCCCTGACATTGAGGCCGACACTGATTCTAAGCCCCAACATTGAGGCCGACACTGATTCTAAGCCCCGACTTGAAGCCGACATTAAAACACTAAGAGTTCTACAAATGTTGTGGACATTGACATGATTTTAGCCCTGACATGACATTAAAACACATGACACCAATGTTGGACATGACATGGCTGACATGGCATGATGGCACCAATGTTGGGGCTGACATGGCATAATTACAACTCTAATTTATTTCGAAGATTGACATGGGCATGACATTTGAACTCTAGCTACTTTCTGAGGCTGATATTGGCATGACATTTGGACTTATAAGTTTGCCCAAATGTTGTATCACAAATTGGGGGAATTACATAAGTAAAGTAATATTAAGAATAGAAAGTAATTTCAAAATTAGCAAGCTAATAAGATTTGATATGATTTAATCCAGCATGCAGATATGAAGGTAGAATACTTTTTGTGTGCAACTGTATTGGCACCATCACTCACCTAAAGATAGGTGACACTTACCTTACTCTATTAAAGACATCCCACAACCTATCTGCCCCATTTGCTATGATCCTCTCATACATGTAGTTTATCACATTCTTCAAAGATATCCACAACTGCATCATCACAGAAGTAAGCTTAACTGCCACTGGTAGCCTTCATGAAGCAATATCTTTCCTTAGGAGAAATGGTCCGTCAATCATTCAGTTCATCACCTGGCATATGATACACAAAATATTTTTATCAGCAGTTTGCAAACAAATTTCTCCCACTAAGACACCTAACATGGATGAGTGATTTCAATTACAAAAGTGCCCTGATTACTCAGCACTGGCTTTCTGTAATCTTATACACAAATAACCTTGAGCTACTTGGCTGTGGTGTGCATGGGAATGGCAGATAAACAATCATTGTTTGGAGTGGAAACAATACACTGAACAGGAAGTCAGGTTGGTAATTGTAATACCTGGGTTTTCAGGATTAACTCCGGTGTCAGGTGTAGATAAGCTCAAGTAGAAGCTTTTTGGCATGTTGTATTTCTCTGCCTTCTTTATAAAGAACATCTCCACACCTATACTACTTTTTAACATACTGCTGAACCAGCCAGACCTTTTAAACTTCTCAACTATAGCTGACCATTATACTACTCCATTACCATTCTCTCCGTGTTTCTCCGAGGCGTAGGAATGTGAGGGGAAGGGGCAAACTGCTCAGCTGAGAGGATTTCACCTTTCCAGTTGCATGCTTATTGCAACATTTCCCAAAAGTTTAAGAAGATTTCCTGATAATTGACAAAAAAAATTGAAAAAAAAACTGCTTGAATATGAAGTCAATTTCCCAAAAATTAAGTTCCCAAAAATGAGCAAAATTACCCGATAATTAAAGGAAATTTCCTGGAAAAAATAAAAATAAACTGACTAAAATGAAGGAAACATTACAGAAAATAAGAAAATGTTTCAAAAGTCAGAGAAAATTGCCCGGAAATAAGGAAATATCTGAAAACTGAAGAAAACTTGGGCTGAAAATGGAAGACAAATGTTCCTAAAATTGAAGGATATTTTCTTAAATTTAAAAATATTTTTTGAAAATTTGAGATTTCCTGATTAGCAGCAACACAAACAGCGATGAGAAACTGGTTTTTACTTGTGCAATTTTTCCCCTTGTAGCGGAAAATGTTTTGGGCCCCCCTCCCCCTTCCCCATTGGGGACCCTGCCTGTACCCCTGGTCTCTCTTGTTTTTTCTTAATACTTAATTAACTGTTAAACTGTATATCATGTATGTATGTATGTATGTATGTATGTATGTATGTATGTATGTATGTATGTATGTATGTATGTATGTATGTATGTATATATATATATATATATATATATCATGCATATTAATTAGTAGGTGGGTCTTAATGTAAAATTCTTCAAATGCCTATATTTAACAACTGTATTTATGTTTTGTTACATATTTGGTACAGTTATGATGTTTGCTAGTGTGTACATGTTCATAGTATAAAAATGCTGAATTTCATCAGTATGCGTAGTGGGCCCCAGCTGAATATGATTTTGTTGAAAAAGCTGGCAATCATGGTATCCACACCTGCCAATTAGTACGATTTTGCCGTATTTAATACGGGAAAATGTTGAGAATACGATTGTATGATTTTTGGCACCAGAATACAATTTAAATTTTTTTTTTTTTACTCATACTTTTTACTACCTTAAGCTAGGGCATCCGTGATTGGTGCATGGGATGTAAACAACAATTTTTTGTCCGAGTGTAGCCAATCAGAACGTTGCATACGAGAGATGAATGATTGTCACGGTGCCTATATACAAACGAAACATGTGGTCCGCGCGCTAACTAACGTTACATGTGTAAATTGTAATACACGCAGTTTTAACAGTGTTTCAATCATGTTGTAATTTGTGCTAAGCGGTAATTTTGTGAGTGGTATTAATGTTTAAATATGGCTTTGATAATGGTTATTTTTTTTTCAGCCACAGTAAACCTTTGTTTTGTACATTTTGTTTGAAGAGTACACTTTTTTTATCAAAAATACAACTTTTGTAGTTCCAGAATACAGTTTGGTGATCCTAAAGGTTGGCAGGTCTGGGTATCTAAAGAATGATATACTGGATTCAAGTCATATGTAATACACAGATAGCCTATGGTTTGTGGATGTGCCTTTTGGTTTTGGTGGTGATACCATGCACATTAATGTGTAGGTGGGGCCTAACCTAAAATTCTTCAAATATGATACATAAGCAACCCTATATCTGTTTTGCATTATACTTGCTATGATAATATTGTTAATTATTCTAGTGTCATCAATAGGTATGTCTGTTTTATTGATCTGCATCATGCATGCATAGTCGTGGCTTATTAATAAATATCTTGGAACAAAATTTAAATAACCTGGGTCAAATATTTAATGTCAATCATGCAATGAAATGCCCCGGGCGTTGACAGTTTATAACTTACAAAAGAACGGCAATTCCTTTTAGGAAAGTTTCTTCAAGCGATTTTTGTGTTTTTAACATTATTGTGCATGGATTATTAATGAAATATACTCTTTCATATTTTCTGCTTGGTTTTAGCATTGGTAAGTTAAACGTGCGTTGTTACATCCTGAAAGTATGAAAAATGAAAAAAAGCATTTGAATTATGAAAAAAAAACCATAAAACCTTTTGAATCTGGTTCAAACTTGTAGTTCTGATGATTCTTGTACTTCTCCTCATCCTAAGAAATCTCTCACACGAGGATGAAACAAAGCCCCAAGCAATCCAGCCAAAATACAAATCATGCAAATCCTTCTATCTGTCTGTCTTAAGAATGACTGGTCTTTGCTATGTCATGCCTGATAAAGATAATGGCTGAATGGCAACCTCTTGTATTTAGAGCCGCTGGGCTTGCATTCTGCCAGGTATATCGATGTGATTTACCCACTAGTGCCGCCAGCACAAACGTATTGAGGAGGGGTCATAAATAAAATTGAATGTATAAATGTGTGTACCACCTATGGTGTTACTGTGCATGCAAAGCTTGCATCACAATGGCGGGGGTCTAGGGGCACACTTAATGGCTCGGGAAGCCCCTAGAAACCTTATGTTTTTAGTGGTTGAGGTGGCAACAGCTTTTATTTTCAGAATGGATTTCTATTGTCAAAATGGACTGGAATACAGCCTTCACATTACCACTATACTTCTTTTTTGGTACTTTATCAACTATGTACCAAAACAGCAAAAAAATAATTTGTTAGCTATTCCGGTACAGTTTTTTAAGTAACAAAAAAGGTATAATGGCATTGTGAAGGCTTTATTCCAGTCCATTTTGAAATTAGAAGCTGTTTGGCAGGAAATTGCTTAAAAATTATGTGAAATATACACCCAAATTTTTTTGAATTCTTGAAATTTTTATTATTTGGGGGGAAGGAGGGCAGGGCACGTTCCCCCCATACTCCTCTCATGCCGTCGCCACTGGATTTTCCCTAGCAACAATCTCCCAAATCAGAGAGCAGCAAGAACAGCGTGTGCTATACATGATTTACGCCAAGGGTTATATCCTCTTTATGCAACTAATGGCTTCATAGCTGTAGGTTGTAACATTTCTTCTGCTTTGTATTTCTTTCTCCATGTGGAGTAAGAAGTACTCTAACATGAATGCAATCAATTTTGATGCAACACTTTAATCCCTGGGGATGTGAGGGAAAGCAGAATGTGTTTGAAGTTGCTTCTTTATACTTTGTCAATGTTTGACATGGATTAGCTACAGTGACAGTTCAATGAATGAAACAAGATGTAAATTTATAGAACTTGAGTAGGAGGTTGAAAGGAAATGGAAATTTAAGGGGTGAATGCGATTAATTCTTAAAATTGTTAGAAAGAAGATCATATACATAGAGTGTTTATGCTACAAATGTTATCGTATAATGTGATTAACACACACAACACACACACACATACGGGTTTGACTATATATACCGAGGACTTTGACCAAAACATTCTCCAGAGGACCCATGTTTTTCATGTGTTGAAAACATTCTGTAAGATTTTACAGTTTTTGTTGGCAAAATATACATACTTTTCTATGTAACCAAAGGTGTTGGCACTCTTTTGGAAATTCAAGATGGTTGTGAGGACTTGACCAAAAAATTGTGTTACCATCAACACACATGTTCATGAATTGTTCTGCTAATGAGGACCCTCTTTAAATACATCTATAGCCCCCTCTAATGTTTCTGATTCATTTGCACGTCAATTCTACCGAGAACCTGTATTCAAGTACTCTGTCATTGTTCACGACCTCGGTTGATTGATGTCTTTACATGTTCAGGTCCTTGTTAGGTAGGTAAAACCTACGCATTCACACACACCCATACACACACACACAAAAACCTATAAATCCCAGATATGATTTATATTTGGGTCAGATCTTAGATTTAGATAAAATCCAGATCTGGATCTGATATCAACCCCAGACCCTGCTAGATAAAGAATTTGACAGATATTTCATATACCTTGGATGTAAACTTTATTGGTATATCAAAGTGTATATCCAGCTTGATCTGACCAGATCAAACATTTATTATCCCAGATATAAGCCAGATATGAATTTGATATTTCCAGATTTGGGAATTTTTGTAATATTACCATGCAAATGTACATGACATGATTTTATTAATGAACTAAAAGAAAAATTATCACACAAATATTGCCATATTAATGTGACTAACACAGAAAAATATTCAAGAGTGTTACCACATGTGCTACAATTGTTACCTTTTAAATTTGTTCATTATTTATAGCATTCCACAGATTAATTATGACACAATTTGCTGCCATATAGATATTATTATTTAATGCTTGATAGAAATAAATCTGTCAAGTATTTTCCGCTGTAAATATGATTAATACTTGACAGCAAATCATCTATCATATATTTGTGGCACTCTGGGGAAAGAAATGGACGTACAGTAATAGACTTCAAGGAAAGTGAAGAAAACTTCAAAGATGCCGTCATGAGCTGTATTGATTACAATGCACTTTTAGTCCAGGCAATGAAGGAAGTGTGCGTGAACCTAATAATAACACAATTGAATCAGTTTTTGCAATACTTATATTTACCCGAGTTGACAAACAATCCATTCATGGATAAAAAGAAACTATTGAAAGAGCTTTGTAAGGTTGGTTGTGTTGCTCTCATTTGAAGCTTCATCTGTGCATCAAAATCTATTTCTACAAATGTTCAGTTGATTTGGTTCGAAAAAGGCAGTGATTTACTCCCAAAAATTAACAAAGAGCATCTTTGATTTTGCTAGATAACAAGTAGAGCAGTCCAGTTCGAACCCCTGATCGGGAGAACATTTTTTTCTCCCGATCAGGGGATCCTTTACAGAAGTATCCCACAATGCACCTATCCAAATTCAAAGTTTGTATAGGAATAACATAGGAATCAGACGCATTTCAAATGCGGAGGACTCAACCACTGCGAAGGATTTAAATTTTTCTTTACGATTTTAAATAACGGCATATGAATTATCTTCTTACCGCGCGCTTTAAAAATTCATCGTGCGGTTTTTGAGAAATTTGAAGAAAAGTGATGCATTCTTATTATGTTTTACCATTAGGCAGTTAAGCTTTAACAAGTTTTTCTGTAATTATGAGAAATAACGCGGAGATTTGAGAAAATTATTTAGCAATAACTGCGAGATAGTAATGAAGTTGTTTTACTTCCGCGAAATTGAACATGAACAAAGCAAACTTTGTTACAAACCTTAATTGAAACGACTGATAAGCGTCTATAACTGAAACTTCACAATAAAAATGGCTTCCATATATCACTGTAAGCTCAGTGCTCATGCTTGAGTCTCTTGATCGAGGGATTTATTGAGTCCCCGATTGCCAGAATGAACCAAACTGTAGAAGGAGTGACAAATATTGTGTGGCACTCTAAAAAGTGGGTGGTACAACTGTAAGTTTCAATGTCAGCTTCCCAAAAGTTTGTATGTTTTCTTTTGATGGGAGGGGGTGTTCAAGGAACCATGATGATGTTATATTTAGAACAGTGGAGGGTCTCTGCAGATGTAAAAAATGCCAAACTTGTAACAATTACGATACCAGTAGATGAAATGAAAAATATCTTAATTAAACTAAGTAACTAATTCCAGTTTGTAACATGGTGTCATGGTGGTTGGAATGTATTTCCCTGCAAAGTTACAAATTATTTCTTTAAAAACATCTTTATTTGTTCACAGAGAATTTCCTGCCCATATTATGAGCCTTATTTTTCCTCCTGACATGTCACACCCCCAGTTTCTTAAATAATGCCAGTGTTTATAATGTTTTATAGAACCAATCCTAATCTTCAATAATATAGCTGAATATTAGTCTGTATTTAGACTTGAATTAAGTTAATATTTGCTAAGAGCCTGCAAGTTGCTAAAATGATGGACTGATTTGTCCCTTCCTCTCTGTCTGTGACTGATCATATGCACTTAAAGAAAGAATCTCGTTAAAACGATATCCAGTCTAAGGTATACAATTAACTGTCATGAAAGGAGCTTACGTGCCTTTGCAAGTGCAGTTGATTTGATTCGGAAGAGGCAGTGATTTACTGCCAAAAACTTAGCAAGGGATCTTCATTTTTTGTTTCCGATGTTAATAGCATAAGGAACCTGTGCAGTCATGCTGGTGTGTGTACGTGTGTATGTATGTGTGAGGGTGTGTTGCGTGTGTGTATGTGTGTCTGTGACAGGAAGCTTGTTAACACGATATCTCATAAACGATGCACTGGATTCATATCATATGTGGCACCATGATAGCCCATGATCTGTAGATATGCCCTATTGTTTTTGGTGATGTCATGCATATTAATGAGTAGGTGGGGCCTAATGTAAAATTTAAATGCTAATAGTTTAATATGTCTGTTTTGTTTCATATTTTGTATATTTATGATATTAGCTAGTGTGTACATGTTTATGGTATAAAAACTTTGTATTTCATTAACATGCATAGTGGGCAGAGCTTAATATAATTTTTCTGTAAAAGAGCTTGTAAACACTATCTAAACAATGATTAATTGGATTTATATCATATGTGGTGCATGTGTGCACATGGTCCCTAGATGTGTCCTATTGTTTTTGTTGTTGATGTCTTGCATATTAATGAGTGGGCTGGGCTTCATGTAAAAATCTAGAAATGTTCATATTTTAGAAATCACATGTCTGTTATGTTTCATATTTGTTATAATCATTATGTTAACTAGTATGTATGTGTTCATGGTATAAAATTGTTGAATAAGGGCATGGTGCATATTGCTAAGGTGGGAGGGGGTTAGGTGGGAGGGGGAGGGACTGAATATATAAATCTTGAAAAAGTGATACATTTATAGCAACCATGTGTCTATTTGCATCATACTTGCATGTTATTTGTCAGTAATTGTGAACATGCTTATTTGTCAACAATTTCTATCACTAATATGTGTACCTTAAAGGAGCACTCGTCTGAAAAGTGACGGCGTATTTTATTGGAGTCTCTTAAATAATGCAGTGCCCTTTTCATACAGCCGCTTTGGATTTGAATATTCATAGCTTTGCTATGCTTTTGATCATGCACATAGGACTTGACAAATGCACAGGAAGTTTAGTTCATTACTATTTTTTCTTGTAAACGTATTCACCCAATAAATTTCACTTGGTATTGGCAACTTTTCACGGTTGGAACACATTTCAATGGCCATTTGGTAATAAATCAGCAACAACTTCGTACGTAGCTTCTTAATGTGCCATAATAGGCAACTGTAATAACATTATAATATTAGGACATGATATTTTGAAAAGGAGTTTATAATAATAATAAAGTACTTATACAGCGCCATCACTAAAAAGATATTCTATCGCGCTTTCCAATCAAGATGTCAAATAATAAAACACACTGAGAAACTGCCAAAAGAACCAAAGAAGAATAAAGATAAAAAATTAATTAAAGGCCATCTTGAAAAGGTGAGTTTTTAGGTTACGTTTGAATGAGGTAAATGATGAATTAGACTTTACTGATTCAGGCAGGTCATTCCATAGTTTGGGACCGATGGAACAAAATGCACGAGAACCGAACGAAGTACGAGTACGGGGTAGAGAAAGAGGAGGATTACATGAGCTGCGTGTATTATATGTGGATTTACGGAAGTGAATTAGCTGTTTGAGGTAGGCTGGCATTATTACACTAATGTTACAGTTAAATACTCATAGTTATACATTACTACAGTATTAGCCAAATCCTCCTAGGCCCAGGCTTCTTTATCGGCTAAAAATATCAAGCTTTAAGTTAACTCTGGTCCTATAAATTTGTCACTGTCGTTACAGTACCATGCCAGAAGATTGGAAGGCAACATGTGCAGACGTCCACAGAACGTTCCATCCAAAGCACTCAGCGAGTGAGCAAACTTTCATTGAGAGCACTCGGCGAGTAAACGAACCTCCATTGAGATTAAATCCATGAAAAGAACGGGTCGCGAGATTTGATTGGATGTGGACGAAATGCCCACAAATTATCACAAAAATGATGCCTTCACTTCTCGGTCGAGAGCTCCTTTAATGTGAAAATGCTCGCACACATGCAATATGTGGTACTTAGATATGTAGGTGGGGCTTGATGTAAAACTCTTAACACAGTGATGAATGTGCAACCCATATGGGAATGTTTGTTTCATATATACCCTTGCGATAATCTCCTTAACTGTGCAAAACACTCTCAAAAATTGCACATATTTTGCACTTACAACATTAAAACTACAGAGTTTCTGAATATTTTGTTCCTTTTCAAATGGTATAGAGAACTTGAATTCATTATCTATTGTTTAAGACCATTTTCATCTTTTTTAAAGTACCGTACTTTGTAAACTATAAAATGTGTTTTTTCTTGTTTTTTAATGGTAGCACAAGCAAATTCACAAGGTTATCACTGCTTTGACCTTTGTAACTTTTAAACGAAAATATTTGGGAGTCAATTTCGCACGGCCTGACAATTAAGATATATCTATTTACCATATATATAAAATCCAATGTGATTGGTGCGAAAAAGGCCCGTACTTTCCAACAAATAGAAAGCAATGAGAGAAAACATTTCGCGTCGGCTTATGTATCCCTTAATTTTAATTCTGAAGTAACCTTAGCAAGCCCAAGCCACGTGGACTGTACTATTGTGTACAGAGGGTTTCCTGTTGTTTGTGTATTGTAACATGCTGTAAAGAGGTGGTTTAAGCATTTTCCAATGTTGGAATGTGGCTGATTTTCTTCCATTTTAAACAGTTTTCTTGTATATTTTGTTACAATAAGATATATTTCTTATTATATGATCATTCATCAGAAATTAAAACATTATTTGGCTGAAATATTATCAACAACAATCAGGAACAAAGAAGTGCAAGAGCGAGGAATAATGACAACGCAAGGTTACATGATTATGATACCAAAAAATGAAGAACTATGCTATTTATTAAACTTTTTGTATGAATTAATATCTGTTTATTATATCCTTAAATATACTTTTAAGACTTCATTTTTAAAACCAACCCGCATAATAATGGTACAATCCAAGTCCTCCCAAGTTTATTTATACTTTTCTGTAACACATCACAGCTACTTCTGCAAATTTGTTCCTTATGTGCCTTTTAAGGTAAAACATTCCCATATGGTATGCCTGTTTTGCATCATACAAGTGCTGCGACACAACAGATTCTATTTTATTGATATGCGTAATGGGCATGGATTATTAATATATGTTATTTAGCATATTTCATGATATGCAAAGCCTGTTAGTATAAAACTTGAAAATCAACCAACAATGAAAGAATGCATTGGAACCACGAAACATTTTAGTTTTCTGGTTTTGTTTGTATTATTGATAGACAAAACATAACTTTGCTTCAACTCCCACTCCAAAGGCCTCAAAAGTAGTTGAATAAAAAAGTTTTAAAACATTCTCAGATAGTGCATGTTAATCTTTGTTATGGGGATACAAGGCATGCAGAGTTAGAATTATCAGATTTCTGAATAAAGGTGTTAAAAATCTTCCCATGAAAAATCTTGACAGAAATAATATTAATGTAGTAGATATCTTTATAAGCCTCCCTATTTTGCAAATCAATGCACTTTTCATCGCACAATTACATTAAGGACGTTTTAAGAGATTATATTTACCACATACACTGTTACTTACTCAAGAAATCTATAAAAATAAAAATAAATATGAAAAAGAATTTCTTCCCGCGAATTCCTGATTTTCCTGCGGAACCGTATATTTCTTCCAGGTCTGTGCATGCAACATCATTGGTGTATCTTCATTCAGATTTTATGCTTAAATGGGTGTAGTGGATACAAGAGCATTTGTATAAATTTGTTATTACCAAATTTAATCCATTTTTTTTTTTTGTTCAGTGATCACTTGGAAATATGTTTTACAAGGTTTAAGTTTAATGTCATACACTGAGACAAACTGAACTTGTGTACATTAAAACATGCACAAATTTGACAATATCAAAGTTTGAGATTAATATCCCACCCAGCTCAGTCAAATATTCTCAAGTTTTTGATGGGGGTCTTCACTTTCCAGCAGTCATGATTGGCGTATAACATAGCCAAAGCTGTGGCTACTTCTCTGGGACAAAAGCCCCACCTTCAACATGGTGAACTGTCTCATATATGACCTAGTTTGATCACCAGGATGATTCAGTTAGCGAGTGAATATTTAGTTACTATCTCCTGCTAAGACAGGTGACATTTGCAGCTTATTCAGTGTGATTGATAACCGAATTTGCCTTTTGAGATTGACAGTTATGGACTTGTGGGCGGGATGTTGACTTTAGCACCTCTGGGAGATGATGACACTCTGTCACACAATTGCTTTATTGAATCTCAGCGCCTGGACATTAGCAGATGCCATTTTGATGGCTCTGTAGTCTCAAGTCTATTTAACTGCAGCAATGCAATCCACCTTGTGAGAATCTGCCAAGAATTTATGATAGATCTGTGCATGTTTGTGCATAAGAGCTGGGATATAAACACGTGTGTAAAGTTTGTGATGCTTTGAATTAAAGTGAAATTGAGAGAAAAGATCCTTGTAAAAGTCTTAACCCTTACTCTACCAGCACTTTTTTGAAAATGCGCTCGGAAGGCGGGGTCAAAGATGGGGCACCCAAAACGGCAATGATATCGCCGCGTGGTAGAGTAAGGATTAAATAAGGCATGATTATTGAAGGGTCCTCTGTCTTCCAGGCAGCAAAATTGGGCCCGTTCCTCTTTCGAACCCGCTGGGCCGCCCACCGGGACCATGCCGCCTATATTTTCTAATTGGCCCATTTGTCGCGGGTTGATTTACCCTTACTCTACCAGCACTTTTTTGAAAATGTGCTCGGGAGGCGGGGCCAAAGATGGGGGCACCCAAAGCGGCGATTATATCGCCGAGTGGTAGAGTAAGGGTTAATCAATGCATGATTATTGAAGGGTCCTCTGTCTTCCAGGCAGCAAAAATTGGGCCCGTTCCTCTTCCGGGACCCGCTGGGCCACCCACCGGGACCCGCTGGGCCACCCACCAGGACCCGCTGGGCCACCCACCGGGACCCGCTGGGCCACCCACCAGGACCCGCTGGGCCACCCACCGGGACCATGCTGCCTCTATTTTCGAGTTGGCCCATTTGTCGCGGGTTGATTAACCCTTACTCTACCAGCACTTTTTTTTAAAATGCGATCGGGAGGCGGGGCCAAAGATGGGGCACCCAAAACGGCGATAATATCGCAGTGTGGTAGAGTACGGGTTAAACATAAAGCATTTTTTGATAAACTTTGGGATTTCTGTGTGTTGTATGTATTAAGTGTTTGGGATTTCTATAATGTGCTTTACGTATATGCTCCTTTGAATGGAAGCTGATTGCAGGCTGATTTGCATTACTTCTGTTGCTAGAACTCTTGCATTTTTTCCACTTCAAAATGTTTATCGCCTTGACGACGACGTACATATCCAGTAAAGTAAATCCTTTTGTGTGCCTTTAAACCTCCAAGGTATAAATCTTAGCGGGTACTTCACACTCGTTTGATGTTCTTCATGTTATAGTAAATGAATAGAGATGTTGTATGCCTCCCTGGATGGGAATATGAGGGAAGATTTTCCTATTGGACCTGTGCACTCATTCCTATGTCTTTATGCCTAACACAAAGAATAAAAAATGGAATAGAGAGGGGGTCAAAATCCTAAGGGGGATGGGGCAAAGTTAAAGTGGGGAGGAAGTCAAAGTGGGGGGCAAAGTCAACAGTGGGGGGTCAAAATCCTAAGATCCAAAACATCACCATGCAAAAGATATAGATATAGATTAAAATACATAGGGAAAAGTGGGGGAGTGGGAAGTGTCTAAATCCTGCCTATTTCTTTGCTGCTTTGCAACCTCCATGATGGAATATTTCTTTCTGCTGTTAAACATTATACAGACAGTATGGTGTTAGCTGGTTTGGTCACTGTGGAAGGTAGAATATGTAGTATTCATCCACATAAGTGTGCAAAAAACAACACCCTCACGTTCCAATTGAGTATTCCTAGGTATTGATTGATTGTTATTAAGTAAAAAAATGGTACAAGTTTGAAGTATATAGATCCAATTACAAATGTTTCGTTTGACAAAAGTTGTCACAATCAAACAACGATAGGATAGAGAGGGCAGGTTATTATTGTCCCCTTAATTTCTTTGGGAACATTTCCCCATAGCTTTCACAGTATTTGTAATTAAGTATATCGTGGCTAGCTCCCAATCCTATCAGCCGCTCAATATTTCACAATTGTAATTAGTATGACTCACTAGATCCACTACTGCACATTTTCCGATGCACAATATTGCACATTAATGATCAGTGTTTATTTATTGCACTCTACAACAACTCGATTAGTGCAGTAATGGTAGATGGCAACATATCTGAAAACATCACATTTTTCAAGATTTTTATCTTTCCGGGGGACAGAGGACTATTAGACCTTTCGTTTGATATGCGAAATGCTATATTAAATTTTGATTAGCTACCTCTAATTAGCTGTATCCGTAAGGCAATAATTATGTGCACACTAAGTCAATGAGACTCAAAAATGTCAAACAGGGAGAGGGGCGGCATCCTATGGGTTCGGGACCATTTTTCTGCGTGACGATTCTTTTGATGTCTCCACTGGAGTTCTACAGGGTGATGTTCTGGCTCCAGTCCTATTTATGGTGTTAGTAGACTTACTACTGAAGAGGGCCACCTGATCTTGAATCTGGACTTGTAACACATCCTCGTTGCTCCAGTTGTTATCCAGTGAAAACGTTAAACGACTTGGATTTTGCTGATGCATTGCTCTGTTGGAATCCACTATTCCCCGGCCACGGGCACAGCTGACAAGAACTGCAGCCACAGCAGAGGATTTTAGCCTCATAATAAAAGTATACAAGACAGTATATGACTGTTACCTGCCATCCCCATCCAACACTTCAAGTATATGGTGAACCCAGCAACCATGTTTTAGATTTCAAATATCTTGGTTCCAAAATGGCGTCTGCTGCAAGCGACCTAAAAAGATGAAAGGCATTATAGCATGGTGTGCTTTCTGGAAACTGGAATATCTGTGGAGAAGTCCCCAAGTATCCATCTCTGCAAAAGTGAAATTATTTTACACTACCTGCGTGACTATCCTCTATATCTGTGAATCCTGGGTGTTGTCGCAGGACATGAAGGGCAAACTCAATGCTTCCCCCACCTCCTGCTTTAGGATTATGCTAAATATCAAACCGAGAGATCGTGTCTCAAATGCTAGCTTATATGACATAACCAACACTGGGCCTCTTATCCACTGTGTAAGGAATCACCAAGTGAGATTCTTGGGACACATCCTTCGTCTCCCAGAGAAAGAGCCTGCTAGAAGATAGGCTCTCTACATTCCAACTCTTGGCAAAAGAAGACCGGGACGTCCATGCATCTATTATGTTAACTACATTCAACGTATGTTAGAGTATGAAGACATCCCAAGCAGAACACTTGCCAAAGATCACTGTGCATGGAGAAATCATGTGGCCGCCTGCTCTGCAGCTGAAGGATGATGACGACGGCGACGACGATGATGAGTTTTTTCCAGATTGCATGTAGTATTCATGAGAGTTGGAAGCAGAATCTTGATTTTGAACAACTTCTGGTATATTCTTGAGTGTGCTAAGCTTATACCTTACAAATCTGGCTCTGGTGGGTAAAATTGATTTCAGCATATTCTTCTTATAGATATAATTTTTTTCCCGTTTCCAGCTTTTTATAAAGAGTGCCAGGGTTCGAAATTAGCACACTTTAAGCACTAGCCCCTGGGGCTAGCTTGACTCTTTTTCTACTAAGCCTGAATGGACTGCTGACTTGCCCAAGAAAACGTACGTCAAAAATCTTAAAAACCTAGGTCCCTACAGAGAAAAGATAGAAGTAAACAATGCTTTTCTTTTAACTCAAATATATTTTCACATACCCCAGTCGTAAAACTAACGTTATAGCAAAAACTGTTTTGAGTACAAAAAACCACACTTAGAACAATGTCAGAACAATAATTTGTGCAGTTGTTTTTCAATTACGGTACGAGTTCAATGCACTGATTGACTGTGTGTGCGTGTATTGTGTGCTATAGTAGTAGTGACAGCGTAACAGTAAATAAGTATAATCTTTCGTAACGTTTTTCGTTAATTATGGCTTTTCAACCTTATCGAAGTGGACAATTATGCATTTTGGCTTGTGTAAGTGATGTGTAATAATGTATTTTTGAAAAGTCTAAGGTATACATATTTTTCTGGTTACTTGCCCGGCGTGCTCGGAAAGATCAGTTTCAGCTAGCCCGGACGTAAGTTCTACTTGCCCCGGGATTGCGGGCTTACGTTAATTTCGAGCGCTGAAGAGTGCAGTATCTATTCAACAGAGTAAAATCCTTTCTTTGATGTTTTACAATTTGATTTCACTAAAATACATTACATTGGTAATTTATAGCCCTTCTACCCCTCCAACCCGACACTCTTAATTTTCTTAAAATCAGGGATAATCCACACCATTTAACTTGAGAGACTTCACAATTCATTGACTAACAACCAGCTCTTGTTACGGCCATACACAACACTGGGGAAATCAATACCTTCCAAGTGACAGCATCTTCATAGTCTATTCACAGTTCACTTGTTAGCAACCAGCTACTGTTACACTGTACACAATAGGTCATTCATCTTGGGCTCAAGTCACATAACTGCTGTTCAGTGATGCAAATCAGATTATTCTTTGGCTAAACCTAAATATAAATATACATTATATACTTGGGAGGACTTTGTATAAAACCCATGAATGATTGATGGACCATTCCTCCTAAAGATGGCTATTTTCTCATGAATGGGGGATACGCATTTCACTACATATTCCAGATTATTTGACACAATGATTTTACCAGTTTTTACATATGGAAGCAAAATTTGGGGACATGTTTTGTATAATAGTATTGAAAAATATAAGTAATATTTTTCAAGTGATTTTTTTGGGGGCAAAGAGGTCAGCCCCTAGCTCTGATATTCTTGGTGATTGTGGCAGGCACATGGTGTTCACCGAGTCACTTGTAAAGTGTATTACATTTTGGATGAAGATAATTAGACTCCCCACAAGTACATATGCAAGAAGTGTTATGATATCTTCTTGAGCTTGACAAATGGGGTAAAAGTATGTGGGTGACAAAAGTCAGAATTATTTTACAAAGCAGTGGATTTGGGTATCATGACTTGTCGTTCTCCTTAAAAATTTGTTTCAGCAAATCATAACCACAAACACACTGTAGCAAATAGTGAGACCACTTTATCTTAATCAAAATAAGCAACAATAAGGACTTCATCCATTGCTAAGATAATATGTTTCCTTTAAAGCACCAACTTCCACAACAACTTTTTCAGAATAAAGAAAATAAAGATTAAAAATCTACCCAACCTGGTTATTTATCAGGTCGGGTCTGACTGTTTGAAACTTTAAGAGCAGAACAACTAATGCCCTTCACCTGTATCAAGAAATTGCAAATGAAGCCAGTTTTCTTAGGACTCTCAAATTAAGAATGAAGGACATTGATCTACATTATTGGCAAAGTAGGGTTCATTTTCAAGCTAAGTTGGAAATGTATGTTTCCTTTAAATCTATGTGATGCGTTGAGCCCTATATTTAGAATACAAATATTCTGAAAAAGAGGTCACTGATTGCTAATTTTCATTTCTCGAACTGTGTATTAAGTTGTTTAGAAGGCAAACAATTCCAAGAAAAGAGAGAATTTGTTGTTTATGTGAAAATAATTGTGTGGAAAATGAATATCACTTTTTAGAAATTTGCTCTAGTTACAATGACTTAAAACAAAATTTTCTTCCTGACCTTGCTAACAACTGTTTGTTTGATAATTTCATCTCACATGTACAGTGAAGTAAGTTTGCTGAGACATGCAATAAAGAGACGAGAAGAGCGCATAGCTCAGTAAAGTAACAAGTTGGTAATTGATGTATGTAACATTTGTTATATGCTCAGCAATGTGAATTGTTATGGCCGGTGGCCGATATCAAATAAATCAATAAATCATAAATCAATTAAAGGATCTGGCGGATGATAAGTGAGAGCGTATTTTTCTTAACAATATTCTATCACACTTTTCACGCATGTGATAGTACTGCAAACTTTTGACAGAATGTTCTAATTAATCATTATTATTTCTAATGAATACTAAAAAAGTAATTTTAATGACATTAGTATCAAAAATTAGACCTGAGTTATTATCAAATTTCCATGACTTAGCAAAAAGAATAATACAAAAAATACATTTAAGCGATTTAGCGACTGGTTCCTTTAACGTCAATGATGTTCATCTTATTCACTTGGTTGGATTCGTGACCCGAGGTCGTCAGACCGCATAGTAACTGCGCGCCGCTGGAGTGAAAATAAAGCGATCAGCTGTGTTTGTTTACATATATACAATACGTAGCATGGTATTGGCCCGAATTTCAACCACATAAGGCACAAGTTTGCCTTTTAGACAATGTATGATGATCGGCACGGGGTATGTTGCATCACTTAGTGTTGCGTTTTCGGTAATAATATATCACTGATTTTGATAAATTCTAAATTTCCACGACGGACCCAAATTTCAAGCATGGTTTGTTAAACATGCCTACCCAGCAGGTGTACCAGTAAAATGTACAATGTCCAATCGTCCGTAAAAATCGAAATAAACTTTAATTAATTGTTAGTCTTAATTGCACAACCAACTAACAAAGCATCTAATTAGTGAAAATGGAGTTTATCTAACAATTTGTAATCGTAAATATTTTGTGCGACTTTGCATACCACATGCAGACACATGGACTTACTGTTCGCCGCAATGTGCAAAGTTTTGTTTTCACTTTAGTAAATAAAGTTTTCTTCCAGAAGTGACGTGGCACCAACCAAGTGAATTTGATAGAGGATAGTAGCCATCCACCATAATGGACATGGTTGACCACTATTCACCATAATGGACATGGTTGACCACTACTCACCATAATGGACATGGTTGACCACTATTCACCATAATGGACATGGTTGACCACTATTCACCATAATGGACATGGTTGACCACTATTCACCATAATGGACATGGTTGACCACTATTCACCATAATGGACATGGTTGACCACTATTCACCATAATGGACATGGTTGACCACTATTCACCATAATGGACATGGTTGACCACTATTCACCATAATGGACATGGTTGACCACTATTCACCATAATGGACATGGTTGACCACTATTCACCATAATGGACATGGTTGACCACTATTCACCATAATGGACATGGTTGACCACTATTCACCATAATGGACATGGTTGACCACTATTTACCATAATAGACATGGTTGACCACTATTCACCATAATGGACATGGTTGACCACTATTCACCATAATGGACATGGTTGACCACTATTCACCATAATGGACATGGTTGACCACTATTCACCATAAAGGACATGGTTGACCACTATTCACCATAATGGACATGGTTGACCACTATTCATGATAATGGACATGGTTGACCACTATTCACCATAATGGACATGGTTGACCACTATTTACCATAATGGACATGGTTGACCACTATTCACCATAATGGACATGGTTGACCACTATTCACCATAATGGACATGGTTGACCACTATTCACCATAATGGACATGGTTGACCACTATTCATGATAATGGACATGGTTGACCACTATTCACCATAATGGACATGGTTGACCACTTAATTTCACCGCTTGTCATGATGCAATATCTTTCCTTAGGAGAAATGGTCCGTCAATCATTCTCAGTTATTGCACACATCAGCTCAGGCATATGATACAAACACAAAAGTTTGCAAACAAATTTCTCCCACAAAGACACCTAACACAGATGAGTGATTTCAATCACAAAAGTACCCAAAGTACTGCTTTCTGTAATCTTATACACACAAATAACCTTGGGCTACTTATCTATGGTGTGCATGGGAATGGCAGATAAACAATCATTGTTGGAGTGGAAACAGAATACACTGAACAGGAAGTCGGGTTGGTAATTGTCATACCTGAGTTTTCAGGATTAACTCGGAGTGTCAGGTGCGGGTAGGCTTAAAGAGAAACTTTTCAGCATGTTACTTACTCATCCCAAGCTGGTTGTTGGGGCACCACTGATGACTTTCTGACAAGCTCTCACCACTTCTCTCCGATGCTTTCACAGCCTTTATGTGATCCTTATTCTATATTATGTCAATCATAGCTTATATACATATGTGATGAATTGATTATTTGTTCACACACCTGTGACTTATTTCAGGCGCCAAATACCTGGCCAATCTTTTCAACATATCACTTTCAAATTGTTCACCCAATCCGTAATTATTTTGCTGATAAATATTGATGGATTGCACACAATTATACTTAAAATCAGATGTTGTCTGTACAGTCTTGATAATTTACGTTTTTATTTAGTCAGGTGATCATGTCGTGTGACTGTTCTTTTCTCAAACATCTACTCAATTCTACTGGTTAATAATGCTCAATAATGCAATTTTTGTAAACAGAAACTCTTTAGTTGTATTTCTTCTCATTTTTTCAAATGGGGTTATGGTACTGTTGGCATTACTTTTTATACTCTTATGTGACCTATATTTCTGTGTTGCTTTAACAACTGCAACTAAAACCATAGCTGTCTTTGTCTTCAGTACACATTTTATTTTGTAACTTTAGGCCTATGCAAAGATTAATTTCCAGCCCTTGCAATTCAAATAAAAGTTTACTCGCAAAGAATTTAATAGTCTGTGGAGGGGGCTGAAGTGTCAGCATTAGAGGAAAAGTAGTCGTTATTTTATTAGGCCCGTCGACTCTGGAAACAATGATCAGACTTAAGAGCCGTTTAAGAGTTGAAAGTACTGAGCTGGTGGCGCCAGTGAAATTGAGCGTCGTTTTCTTTATTAAATGTACAAGTTCATCTAACCTTCATATTTGACAAGAAATAAACTTATCATTTTACAGGCATGCTCACAAATATTTCTACATCTGATATTTCTGTTCTTTGTTAACTGGTGCATGGACATGAGTGATTTGAAACTTATCTTAAAATGGAACAAATACGGCAGAGTAAGTGATTTGTCAACTTAGGAACTTCACTTGCTCGCTTTTAAATTGCTATTAAATTGATATTAATTACAGAGGTGGCGAAAGATGTTTTAATCCGGGAAGGGGGGCTCTGGATCCAAGGCACTTTCCAACTCGTATTTTGAAAGCATTTAACACACATTAGAAATGGCTCTGCTTAAAATCAGGAACATCTCAACCTGCCCTCGAATGGAGCAGGGCTGGTCTAAGAGAAAGTTATATATTTCTTTGTTTCCCAAACCATAAAACTGTATACAGTTTCACCTCTTCAAGGTTCCTTCAAGATAACAACTACTCCCACTGGTGTTACTTGGTATTTTTGGTTCGCATGCGTAGCATTATGCGAACCTATGTAATGGTGATTACGTCCGTCCGGCCGTCCGGCCATCTGTTCCTGAAACTTCCTCAGAAATGTACAAGTTCATCTAACCTTCAAGTTTTTTTTAAATTTCTCAGAAAATGTTAAAGTTTCTTCAGAGTTCCTTAGAAAAAGTTAAAGTTTCTTCAGATATCCTTATGGAAGGTTAGAATTTCCTTATAAAATTTTAAAGTTTTTCAGAGATACTTCAGATAGGATTGAAGACTAGTTTTCTTAAAAAGTCTACAATACATTTGATATTTTTTTTAAAGATAACTGTAAAATGATATAATTTTCCAATTTTCTTCAGAGATCTTCAAGTCTCTCTTGTAGTACTTGAGATTAATAATCCTTAAAATTCTTCAAAATATTTGGGCACCAACAGTTGTATCAGGCATGATTTTTTAAACTCCACCTTTATTATTGTGCTCATTTGCTAAAAGTTGCTACAGTATTATGACCTGACCAGACTTTTTTATTTAATATGCTTAGTCAGGGAGTGTGACAAAATGTGATTGCATATAAACATAGAGAGGGATGCCATGTGGGACATGGATGGGGGCCATGAGGGACATATGATTTAATATTTACCATGTTGTATACACCAAGGGCTATATCAGGCATAATTATTTGACTTCACCTTTTTTTCTTACTCAACAACTCATTTGCATATAAGTTATTATATGAACTGACACTTTAATACATAGTATGCTCAACCAGGGACTGTGATAGCTAGGATGAGACTTCTTATGGAGCTTATGGGACGTCATGTGAGACATAGGGTGGCATGCCATGTGGGACATGGGATGTCATGTGGGACATGGTGTCCCACCCTATTTCATCAAGTCATTTGCATATAAGTTATTACATGAACTGACACTTTCATACATAGTATGCTCAATCAGGGACTGTGATAGCTAGGATGAGACTTCCTATGGAGCCTTTGGGATGTTATGTATGACATGGGGTGGGATGCCATGTGGGACATGGAATGGTATGCCATGGGGTGGGATGCCATGTGGAACAGGGTAGAATGCCATATGGGACATGGTGGGATGCCACAAGTAACACAGAGTGTGACATAGGTTGGGATGCCATGTGTGACATCAGGTAGGATGCCATTTGTGACATAAATTAGGATGCCATGTGTGACATAGGGTAGGAGACTATGTGGGACATAGGGTAGGAGACCTTGGGGACATGGGATGTGGGACATGGGATGTGATGCCATGTGGGACATTAAGTAGGATGTCATTGGGACATGTGGAACATATGGTGGGATGCTATGTGGAACATCGGGTGGGAAGCCACTGATGCAGGACACAAGGAGGGATGCCATGTGGGACATAGGGAGGGATGTCATGTGGTACATATGGTTGGATTAATGTGGGACATACATGTAGGATGGGATCCATGTGGGTCATAGCGTGGGATGCCATGTGGGACATGGTGAAATGCCATGTCAGACACTGTATGGTGGTTTGCCATGTGGGAAATATGGTGGAATGCCATGCGGGACAAGGCATGGGATGTCATGTGGGACATGAGGTGGGATGTGATTTGGTACATGGGATGTGGGACATAGGGTGGAATGCCATGTGGGTCATAGGATGGGATGCCCTGTGGGACATATGATGGAATGCCACGTGGGACATTGGATGTCATGTGGGACATAGGATGGGATGCCATGTGGAAGATATGGTGGAATGCCATGTGGGACATGGGATGGGATGCCATGTGTGATGCCATGTGGGACATGGTGTGAGATGCCATGTGGTACATGGGATGCCATGTGGTACATGGGATGCCATGTGGGACTTAGTGTGAGATGCCATTTTTATAATTGGCCGGGTCATATGATATGGGTGTTGATTTGCATGGGCATGCGAACTATGACGGTATTTACCGATCTAGTTAGTGAATATAATGGCAATCCTTTGTAATATAAGTAGTAACCGTAATTAATGCCGGCATTGTTTGTCTTTGCTGCTGGGGAAAGGTGAAGTGAACTATGAGCATAGAACTACTTATACCTCAATGTTATGATGCAAAGTTAATCTTGTGTAATGATGTGGTTGAATTATTGCTTAAAAATTGCAGTCCAAATTTTTAAGCAGTGCCTTTACTAATGCAGTAGTATAGCTTTATAGGGTCACTCCTCCCCTCCCCTCCCACTCCTCTCCCCTCCCCATCCTCCCATTCCCTCCCCTACCCCTCCCCTCCCCTTTCCCTCCCCTCCCTTCCCCTTCCCTTCCCTTCCCCTCCCCTGCCCTCCATTTCCCCTCCCCTCCCCTTCCCCTCTCTCCACACGGAAAATTTTAAAACTGGTCCAAAATTACTGGTGACCCATTTTCCTTTGAAATTTTTATTTTATTTAAAGCTTCAAATATTCAAAATATTTTTGTCCAAAAGTGGATAAAATATAACAAATTTATACTAAAATCTACAAAAAAATTGAAAATGTTATAGATCATATATCTTGAAAAGTTATAGATCATGATTAGCCAATTGTACTTGGTCATGAATCGGAATATATTTAATGTTTAAAATAATATGAAAAGCAAATAAGGAGTTGAAAGACCATTTTTAAAAGTTTTGGAAGTTCATCATGTGAGAAGATCATATATATGTATGTATGTATGTGTGTATGTATGTGTGTGTGTGTGTGCATGCGTGCGTGCGTGCGTGGGTGCATGCGTGTGCGTGTATGTGTATGTATGTATGTATGCATGCATGCATGCATGCATGCATGCATGCATGCATGTATGTATGTATGTATGTATATATATATATATATATATATATATATATATATATATATATATATATATATATATATATATAGAAAAAGCTTTTCAATGTTTGAAAGGGCACTTTTTCTCTCTAAAAATCACTTTTTAAAATTTTGAGGAAAGTGGAGGGGCATGTACCCCGTGCCCCCAGTTCCACTGCCTATGATTAATTATGCTTATTCAATTAATGTGTTATCGTACCAACTCCAAGTAGTCTTATTCTACATCTTACTTGAAGGAGATGAATAACAGGTATTCAGTTAGCCACAACAAGGGGTAAAATTTGCATACCTTTTAGTAGCCTGACAATCATGGCAGATACATTTAAAGAGAAGGTTTAATATTATCTTGTACTGTTTACATGGCAAACTTTAAGCAATGATATAAACTAAATCATCAAATAATTAAGAATCTGAAGAACATGTCACATGCAACCTTTTTTCAGAAATCACTGATATTCCAAAGAGTGATAAAGATTGCACAATGACCCTATGAATCAGTAACTGGGTGGCGCAGTTCCACATTGACTCATGCTGACCTGCTGATGCAATCTTCTCGGTTTGGAACATTTTGACAATATATTCTAAATTTGAAATATTAATCACAGGACTGCGCGCTGCTACGCCTATTTCTTGCAATAAAACTTGCTAATTATCTATATAAACAGCTGTTTTCAAAAATGTTTCAAGGTTTGATCAATTTACAATTAGCTGTCTTATTCTTTTACATTGAAAATTGCCTGCCTTTATTCATTCAGTGCATAGATATTTGTTAAAGTCAACTTAACTTCTCGTTGACTGCTGCTTGAAAATCTTGCCTTAAACTGTGTGTCGAGAAATCATAAAAAGTGGATCTTACAGCTGTCCTATAAATTATGTTAATGAGCTCACAGACTTAAAGAAAATTTGAGAGAGAAATCATCACATCAATTCTTTGCGGAACTGGATATTATACTGGATTATATATATATTGGAATACTAGTGAACCATCATCCACTGCACAGACAGACAGAGAGACCAAACAGATAGTGCATCATCTTCACTATCACAGTCAGGTTAGGCTGACTTTAAGACTATTGTTTTTGTATATTACCTGGAAGAAAGACTGACTTGAAGATGAAATTTTGAACACACCAGATTCAATTTCAAAGCCACTGATCTTGATCTTATCTTTTGGCATTCTTCTGTTACTTTTCTATTTTTGGTCCGTAACAGAGATTTGAGAAAAGTGGGGGTAATTACCCACTCATACCCCCTCTCCCCTCATACTCCTCCCCCTCATACCCCTTCTCCCTCATACCCCTTCCCCCTCTTACCTCCTCCCCCTCATACCCCCTCCCCATCATATTCTCTCTCCCTCATACCCCCCCTCCCCTCATACCCCCTCCTTCCTCATACCCCCTCCCCTCATATTCCCTCCTCCCTCATACCCCTCCCCTCATACCCCTCCCCTCCCTGGCCATGCTGCTGATAATTACCATTGTTTACATCAAAGATATATATGTCCATATCATATAAGAAAAAGAAGACTGAAAGTACCCTGGCATTTCTCTATGAAATAATGTCATTTGAGTTTCGACCAGATAATTCCGTGTAATATCTATTAAATGGAATATTCTAAGTGGTTTTTTCAGTCCTTTATGACTACTCAACTAATCCTTTAACGTGTCTTTGGTAGAGGACGATGGCAGGGCAAGGGGAGCAGACTCTGTAAAAAAGGCACTATGTTGCTTGAAATTTTGAAAAAAAGCAGTTGTACAATGCCAAAGATTTTTACATACCTGATATCATATGATTATGACTTTATGAAACTGGAATAAGACTATTACTGCCTGGTAGCTTGCAGTCTTGGGACTTGAGAATCTAATACAGCTCATGAAAGGCAAAATATGCAGGGATGATAGGCTATAAAGACATTACATTTATAGAAAGGGCACTTCTGCCCCCTTGCCTCCTTCAGAAAGGGCAGGAGGGGCGAACCCCCACTCCCCCTTTCCCCCACCCCCAACCTCCTTTCCGGCATCGCTGGTCTTTGCGTTCTATATTGTAAAATATACATATATATTCATCAGTTGTGGTTTTGTGAAGTTAATCATTAAATATTTTCAAATTGAGAATAAATCCCTCAAGTGCTGAAGTTTACCATCCACAGGTGCTGGATGTGTAATTTTTCTTATGCAGATCTGACCACACTTTGCTTCTGCTGATATCAATCAGGTTATGCAAGTGGGTGGTGGTAAAGTCATATATCCTATTGGGAGTCTGGGTACATACTGGTATAGAATACAAATATCTCTCTTAAAGGAATATTCTGATGGATTTTATTTTTTCCATTTATGATAGAATAAATTATAGAAACAAAGTGGTGAAAAACTATGTTATTATATCTTATTCCATTTAGAAGTTATAACAAAGAGTGGAATTTTTTCTTAAAAACACCTCATACAGTAATTATGTCCTTCAGCTTGGTGATGTCATCAAGGCAAATCCAGCACAGTTCTTATATATTTCTTATCAATTTAATCACTTTTTTTACATTATTGAACAGTATTTTTGGTTGATTATAGAGATAGGTGGAATATATAATTTAGAAGAAAACATTTTTTTCCCTTGGTGGTCATCACATTTTCAATGAGAAAAATCCAAATCATTTTTAAAGAAATACAAAAGACCTTTTGTTGAAATTGTCTCTATGACATTACAGATGTTGGCAATCAGTCACTTTTTCCAAATTAAAAAAACTTTAAAATTTGTAACTTTAGACGGAATAAGATAATAACATAGTTTTTTCACCACTTTGTTTCTAAAAAAATTCTCGATCATATATAACAAAATAAAAATCCATGGGAATATGCCTTCAAATTGTTATAACTTCTAAACGGAATAAGATATTAACATAGTTTTTTCCCCACTTTGTTTCTAAACAATTTTCTCTATCATATATGAAAAAAAAAAAAAATCCATGGAAATATTTCTTTAAAAGTCCTGAAATTGATTGCATTTTGTGGATTTTGAACTTAAGACCTGGTTGCGTTTGAAATAACTGGGATAAAATTTAAAATGGTAAGGGATATAGTCACAACTTAGAAGTGTCCTACCTTTTTACCATATTCAATGTAAATAAGCAGAAAATAGAATTGTACCACTTTCTTTACTAATACATCATTATTTTACCTGGGGTGGTGGGGTGGGATGGGGACATGCTCAGGGCTGTGGAGGTCCAAATTTCTTATCGGGTATTTTGGGAGGGAGTTAATTCTTGTACACATGGCATAACCATATTTTTCAAAATATAATAAATTTTAATAATAAAACTATTCTTCAGAGCACTAACAAATGAAACAAATGAAAAATACACAACTTTTGGAGCACTAACAAAAAACAATTTTCCGAACCCACATTATAAGATTTGAAAAAGCAAAAGCAGAAAAAACATATAGATTATATTAAAGGCTTTAGTTCAGTGGTCTGGAGCAAAATCATCTTCTGTGAAAGAGGACTTCAAAGAAAGCATTGCAAAGTCTTATTCCGTTGGACTATTCAAATTTAAAGTTTGCTATCATTTCTGTAGAAATGACTGAAATCAGATTAGTTGTGATGTTAACTGCCTCAGATTCGTCAAAATCTTTATGTATTTTAAAGAAAGTTTATTTAATTTTTTCACTATTTAAATCATTTTCCCTCAAACTTTCTTCAGGTGGTATATAATACCATTCCTAGATTCAGTTTTACTACATTTTTGACATATCTAATGGTTTTTAAGCCACAAAATCTTAGGAAAAAACATGATAGAATACATAGAGATTGAGGAATCTGAGGCTATGACATCACAACTAGTCTGATTCACTTGTTTTTCTTCTACAAACTTTAAACTTTACCAAACTTTAAGATTATGAATATGCTTTCTTCACTATTTTTTGTTTTGTTTTTTGAAGTCCTCTTTCATCTAAGATAAACATGCTTGACCACTGAACTAATCTTTTAAGGAGTTATTCAAGTTTAAAGCTCTGTTTTGATCTGTGTAGAAATGACTGTTGTAGTCTACTATGGAATTCTGGCATCTTTATCCTCACATTCTTAACAATTGTTGATGTATTTTTAAAGAAAGTAGATTTAATTTTTTCACTTTAAATTATTTTCCCTCAAACTTTCTTCAGGACGTAGATTAATTTTTACTACTTTTCTGACATATCCAGATGTTTTTTGAGTCACAAAATTGCAGGACAAAATATGATAGAATACATACAGACTTTGAGGAATCTGAGGCTATGACATCAACTAGTCTGATTTCAGTCATTTCATACACAAATGATACCAAACTTTAAAACTGATCTAAATATCTCTTTAATGGAATAAGATTTTTTGAATGCTTTTTTCACTCTTTTTTTATTATATAAAGTCCTCAATAACCCTTTACAGAAATATAAACATAATTTATTATTGATTGATGTTGGAATATGCCACCAGTGAAATAGAATGTTAGGTGGGCGCTCATTAGAGCACATTGGCACTTATTACATCGCATAATAGGAGATTAGGTTGTTTAGTTGGCCGCAGAGTGCACAACTGAGATGTTGGAGGTTCTGGGTTCCAGCCTCAGTCAGGTCTAACTCGATTTGTCCACATCTTTGCAGACATACGCCGAACATCAAAACAGAAGCATTTCATCTGCAGCTCCTGCTCCTCATTCAGCTGTTAAGAAAAGTGACAATGGTTGAATGGCGCAAACCGTCCTTCGGAGGGGACGTTAAGCTGTTGGTCCCGATGGCAGGAGAGTCACCTCTGCCTGGTTTTTTAAACACTATTCGAAAACAGAAGTGTGAAAACACGGTGTAATCATTCACTTTCCCTTTCAAGTACTAAGTTAATGTGCTTCCATAGGCATGCAGCTGGAGAAGTATTTTCTTAGTTGTAGAGTGCATTTGAATAGTTCTAAAAAAAAAAAAACTAGAAAATGCACCATATGATGAATTCCATATATTATTATATGGTATATAGAATTACTTTTATTCTTAGAACTTTCAGATTTAAGCCCTCTTTGAGAACCTTCATTTAAGTCTTTGGCTATAGTCTTTTAATGTCAGAGGACTCAGGTAACATCAGCTTGAATGATGCCACAGTTTGTCTTGTATTTGTATTAGAACATTTATGTAGGCCTCAATAAGTATACTGACTGGGGTCATCACTGATGCCAGGAATTGACACATTTTGCAGCAATTAGCAATTTAAATGCTGCTGGATCTGTCTTGAGATCAAAACTGAATGCGATGCATTTAGAGATTAGTGCCTGCATTTGATGAATAAATAAATCTAGATTCATTCAAAGTTTGGTACTGTGTAATACTGAATGTCCGCAGTACTGTTGAGACGTGGTAAAAGGGGAAGAAAGTTACTATAAGCCCCAAGAAAGGTTTAGGAAAGAGAAATAAACATTGGTATTCAGGGAAAGAGGTGGGGGGGGGGAGCCAGCCTTTTGGATTGGGGAGGGGGGAGAAAGAAAAAATGCTGAGGTCATTGTTCAAAATTCCAGGCCTTTTAGCAAAATTTCTGAACCTTTTCAACTTTAAGAGAGCCATTGGGGGTTGAATGATCCAGTTGATCCCCCTGGCACATGGTATCTTGCCATTTCATGTCAAAACATGATAAAAACCAGCCAGTTGTCACTGACCTTTTTTTTTCTGATCTCTTGAGGTCTGAGTTTAGTAGCCTTGTATTGTATAACAAAGAATTATCCAGAATTTGGTTTTTGTAACCCAAATGAAAGTTTCTCTAGATTTAGTAGCCAACAACGCTTATTCAAAACATGACTCAAATTTTCATGCCGAAAACTTTCTTTTCAGCCTACGCGCACTGTACACCTGAGTTAATCCTGAAAACTCAGGTATAACAATAACCAACCCGACTTCCTGTTCAGTGTGTTTTGTTTCCACTCCAAACAATGATTGTTTATCTGCCATTCCCATGCATGCCACAGCCAAGTAGCCCAAGGTTATTTATGTGTATAAGATTACAGAATGCCAGTGTTAATCAAGGCACTTTTGTGATTGAAATCACTCATCTGTGTTAGGTGTCTTAGTGGGAGAAATTTGTTTGCAAACTGGCATCAAAAATAGCTATCATATGCCTGAGGTGATGTGTGCATCAACTGTGAATGATTGACAGACCACTTCTTCAAAGGAAAGATATTGCATCATGTGGTCAACATGAAGACAAAGAATAGTAAATCAATTTCAGCAGTCTAATAAAGCATAGAAATTTAACCATTCGATAAAGAATCTCTTGAACTGGCTCATTTGACTGCGACTGTCGCAGTGCCATTAACATCAACAAACCAAACCTTGAAATAGAGATGAAATTCTGGATTTTTTGTAGATTTTTTATTATAATATTATGTTGATACAATTTTCAAGAACTATTTGAAGTATGCTTACAGAGCAATTTTATGTAGAATGCATGAGTCATTGTGGGTGCATATTTCTGGGATATGAGTTCATTTTTCTGGAAGAAAAAAAAGCTAAATCCATCCGAGCCATTAGGCTCATCGAGGCTGTGCTTAACCCCAGTTTCCATAGCACAAGTGGATGAGAGTACATTACTCCTCCTGGACGGGATGCCAGTCTATCATAGATTAACTCCCCAGCAGTGCTGGTACTCATTTTACAGCTGAGTGGACTGAAGCAAGTAGAGCAAAGTGTCTTGCTCAAGGATACAATGCAGCACTCACAATGGGAAACGAACTCGGTTCCCTCGAATACGAGCTAGATTCCTTAACCACTGAGCTATGGCACTTCAAAGAAATGTGTGGTTTTTTTGTGCAAAATGTTAGCTTATTTTTGGCAACCTTCCATCAAAGTATTTCCCCTCTAAACTGCCTTTTTACTTAATTATAGCACAGCCATCAATTTTCCCCAATTTCCAAGGGTGTATATACAGAATTTGAGGAGGATGGAACATTTAATTACCTCATACATGCTCCTATTATGTATGCTTATATGTTGGTCCCCAGCAGTATCTAAAATGACATAAAACAGTTAATTTTAGATGAATCAGTTTCAAAATATCAATACTTTTCAGAAAATGTGATTCAGATTATGATCAATTTGATGAGCCAGATATTGTGTTAGCAATAAATTTGTTTACATATTTATTTATCAATACATTGAGGGATATTTGTGATTGTGATATTGGAGAAATGGAGTTATATTGTTTGTGCATTATATTTACATTCATTATTAACGAAAAAATTATCACTGCCTCAGGCTATTTCCTTAAAAGAAATGTTTTCTATATCTTTTCTGCTTTTGATTTATCTCTCGTTATCCCTCTTTTTCTTTTCATGATTTCTTGCTGTGGTTTCCATCTGGCAGGTGAGCAACTATATTTTTTACAGTCTGTTTATAGAAGCTCACTCAGTATTTGACATTGTGTAAATAGAATTGTACCACTTTTTACTGCTTAAATTGAACCTAATAAGTGCATATGCTCTGGATTCACGTTCAATTTGTTCGAACTGCACTACTGCACTGTATATAATACATACCAGAACTGGTTTTAGTCCCACAAAAACCAAAATAAATCCATCGTGAGCCTCGATCATACCTCAATTAAGCAAAGAATATAACAAACCTGTGCTTCTCATACTGCTTTCACCACTGAATGCATGCCACCCCCTCCCCACCCCATTTCTAATAAAACCCCAAATGCAGAACTGTATACGAGCCATTCTAATGGAGAATGGCCATAGCAGACCTCTAGATTCTCCCAGGGGTCTACTAGGGCCAACCTACAACCTGTTACCTCAGTTTTGTTAATGGAGAGTGGCCCTAAAGACATGGAAACATAATTGATTATTTATTGATGTTGGGATATATGGTATCAGCCAAAGAAAATGTTGAGTGGACACTTGCATGGGCAAATTAGATCGAATGAATTGATATTTTCCAGCATGTTTTCTTTGAAAAAGTTTTTTTTTTTTTTTTCAATTTCTACTGGGTTGTTTCTTCTGGACAATGCTGATTTACTTTTGAGTTTTTAAAGGAAACTTGAACCAAAGACTAAAAACAATAACACTATAAATTGTTATTCTGTTTACTACAACTGCATGAAATGCACAGAACTAAAAGGAAAACAGTTTTGTTTTGAGCTTTGCAGAAGAACATTAAACCTTGATTTCCCTCCAAAATCCAGAACCAGAAGGGAAAGACTAAATAGGATCAAATGTTCAGGATGTTGGTGCCGGGGTGGGGAGTGGGAGGGGGGGGGGGCACTTCATACTAAAAGTGATAGGGGTGTGCAGCCCACCAACCGAAAAACATACCTCCACTATGACATTTTTTTGGTAACTGCAGTATGATATTATACAATTTTTATACCCGCAGTATATGAAAGAAGATAATATTGATACCTGCAGTATAAGTATTCAACCAAAAATATTGCAAAAGTGGACCAGCAGTACAAAATTAACACAGTAAAACCTCATTTTTTGGGACCTTAGCTACGAAAATGATAAAAAAAAAGACCCTGCACTACAAAAATGGTGCAAAAAAGGCATGTTCTTAGGTGACACATATATACCTCACATATGGAAGTGTTCCCCCTTCCCCCACCCCCGGGTGTTGGTGACGAATAGGAAAAATGTGGATCATATTAGGGAGTCCCATTACAACTCCCTGATCATATGAAACTCAGAATAATTCACTGAAAGCCTCCACTGTATATACCTGCACTTTTATGATGGAATACTGTGCAAGCAACATAGAAGGCTGCTACTAATGCATTACTGGGAAAATTCAGATGCATCATCTTTACCTGCACTTTGTAACCATTGTTTGGACAAGAGGCACCGCCCATAAATGCCAGAATGTATGTATGTAAGTATGTTAGTGCTGTTATGACATGTCGATTATTGCGATATCTCTTTTCCCAGGACATGAAATATGCCTCTCTAGACATATCACGATAGCAAAAACTAATACTCAACCAAGAAATTTTTGCACAACTAAGCTATGCTACTTCGTACATTACAATTCTAACGTTACGGTATTAAATATAAAAGTCAAGTTTAGGTCATTAAAAATGTGCAAAAACAGCCTGAAACGAAAAAAGCTAATTAAAAATTGTGCTCCATCACCCCACACTGGCATTCCGATGCAAGTTGGCAAAAAGAATGAAAAATTGGCCCAGAAATGCCTCTCAGGTTCTCACTTCGATGATTCATGGTCATGTTGACTGAATTACCAATTGAGTTGCGTGATGCGTGATGAACGTAAAAGTCAAACAATTATGTCGTCTGCCAGATCTGCAAATCATTTTTTCTTGTGTTCATCATGTATGTATGTATGTATGTATGTATGTATGTATGTATGTATGTATGTATGTATGTATGTATGTATGTATGTATGTATGTATGTATGTATGTATGTATGTGTGTATGTATGTATGTATGTATGTACTAATGTATGTATGTACTAATGTATGTACTAATATATGTATGTGAGTATGTATGTATATATGTATGTATGTATGTATGTATGTATGTATGTATGTATGCATGCATGCATGCATGCATGCATGCATACATGTATGTATGTATGTATGTATGTATGTATGTATGTATGTATGTATGTATGTATGTATGTATGTATGTATGTATGCATGCATGTATGCATGCATGCATGCATATATGTATGTAATTCCTTCAGAACTACATCCATCACAAGCCAGGGAACTTTTCCAGCAGATCCCTGGGGTCCCTTAGGAGTTTTTCAGGAAGAATTTCCATCCATTACAGGTCACAGAATATTTTGAAAATACACACATAAAAGAATCAATAAAGACTACCAGTTGTTTTCTGAGTTATGGGTGTAATTAAAGTTTCCAGAATTAAGTCTTAATACCTGCATAATTTATGACTTGGTTATTTGAATTTAAACCTTAGTTAATTGGTAGTTGTAATAAATTGTGTGCCTTAAATTGATCTACTGATGACGTCTACTAGCCAGGGGGGAATGTGGGTCAGTACTCGTGCCACTTTTTCAAAAAACAATTTGATCAATGTCCTTAGGACACTTACTTCTCACTTGGAATTTAGCAACAAAAATCATTACAAATTTACTTAAAAGCACCAGAACAAGATAAAGTTCATGGGCTACCGTAGAAGTACATGCAGATGGTAAGTAGCCTAAATCCATGTTGTATTTGTATAACATAGCATAGTTTAACATCCCGAAAGCATCCAGTGCTGAACATTATATCAAGACGGACATGGCCTTTTATAACCAGTTGTGAACTCACTGGTTGCAAACCTGCCGGAATAAAACAAATGATGTTATCAGTCAAACAATGTTAGGTGTGCACTTATTAGAAGAGGGGCGCTTTATACATGAAATACAGCAATTCCTATGATTGATTTGAAGGAGCATCTTAGATAGAGCACATTCTGAGAACAGTCAGTGCTTATTTTGATGAAAGTTCATATAGTCCCATAGTATGTTTGTTATATACTCAATGTCTGTCTCATTTGAAGTATATTCATTTTGTGATATAATAACTTTCTTTCATCTCCTAAAATATGAAATAAATTTTATTTAATTTTTTAAAACAATTTGAGCTGAAGGCTACACACATTATAATTTTAGTACGGAGTCTTTTAAGTGCCATATTTGAAACTTTTTCATGATTTTATACAATGAAATCACTCAAACAAGTTCTACAAATATGCTAAAAGGTCCAAATATTTCCCTTGGCAATCCTCCCAAATCTGAAAGGCTGATTACACTCCTGAAATCCCATGCTGAATTACTTGAAGAAATTATTTTGATACACAGTATTTGTATATTCGGGCAGAAAAAGAATGACAATAAAAGCTTTAGAAGAGCTTCAACACCAAATCTTCTTTAAATTCTTTTTGTCACGTGTACCCGTATGTATATAATGATCAAACGAGGAATGAATGATAATTTAATAGGCAGATAGCCTATACACATTTTCCATCTGCAACGGAAAATTGCTTCCGAAACAGTGCACTGGGTAAATGAGTGGGCAAGATCAGGGGCGGACTGGGGGTTGAAATTCTATCAGTCGAGGTGCCCCAACTTAGTGGACTGAACGGGGGAGGGCCTGTCTATAAATATTTGCTAGGAATAAAACGGGGGACTCAGGACTATACCTAAATGTTGTATTTATACCAATTTTTGGTGTCGGCAATGACATAGAAGTTGCTGCTGTTGTGTAGCTTCTTCCTGAGACATACAACATGTAAAATTCAAAACATAAAATGTTAAAAAATGAAATTTATGCTAGATAATGATGATGGTCATAAATAGAAATTTTATATGCACCTGCACAAGGTGAACGCACCCACCCCAACCCACATATCTCAATAACTTATGCTTTTGAAACACATATTTCAAAAAGTTGGTCTATATACTTTAGTCAAATAAATCTAATAAGGATAAAGTATACAATCTCCCTGAAAAGAAAAAACAAGCATGCTTGAGTCAAATGATACGGATAGAGTATACTTATCTCCCTGAAAAGAAAGAAACAAGCATGCTGTACTTATCTTCCTGAAAAGAAAGAAACAAGCATGCTTGAGTCAAATAATAAGGATAACTTGAAAGTTTACTTATCTCCCTAAAAAGAGAGAAATGAGCATGCTTGAGTCAAATAATTATCTCCCTTAAAAGAAACGTTTCAAGCATGCTTGAGTCAATAAGGATAAAGTATACTTATCTCCCTGAAAAGAAAGAAACAAGCATGCTTGAGTCAAATGATAAAAGTGTACTTATCTCCCTGAAAAGAAAGAAACAAGCATGCTTGAGTCAATTAGGATAACTTGAAAGTTTACTTATCTCCCTAAAAAGAGAGAAATGAGCATGCTTGAGTCAAATAATTATCTCCCTTAAAAGAAACGTTTCAAGCATGCTTGAGTCAATTAATAAGGATAAAGTATACTTATCTCCCTGAAAAGAAAGAACATGTTTGAGTCAAATAATAAGGATAAAGTATACTTATCTCCCTCAAAAAAAGAAACAAGTATGCTGGAGTCAAATAGTAAGGATAAAGTAAACTTATCTCCCTGAAAAGAAAGAAACAAGCATGCTTGAGTCAAGTAATAAGGATAAAGTGTACATATCTCCCAAAAAAGAAAGAAACAAGCATGCTTGAGTAAAATAATAAGGATAAAGTATAATTATCTTCCTGAAAAGAAAGAAACAAGCATGCTTGTGTCAAGTGATTATCTTCCTGAAAAGAAAGAAACAAGCATGCTTGTGTCAAGTAATTATCTCCCTGAAAAGAAAGAAACAAGTATGCTTGAGTCAAATAATTATCTCCCTGAAAAGAAAGAAACGAGAAAGAAAATTAAACATAGATTTTCATGGAATGAAAGAAGAAATATGACCTAACATTTACGCAGTATAAAACTTTACACCAGCTTTACCCTTTTAATACTGTTTTAAGAAAAATGGGCATAAGGGTGGGTATGGGGGAGGGGGTGAGAACGCATCTGATTTCATGGCCATTGAAATTCACGAACTTCGGGCCATGTACATGTAACATACTACCTACACTGCCATATTAAAATTATTTCAAATTGACAGTTGAAAAAATACGCTTCAAACAAAAGTTGTAAGCCAATTTGTATTAATGTAAATGTAGGAGCTAATGGAATTTTTCACCATGTAATGGTCGATTACTAATGTTATGCAAGAGCAAAGGTCAATTTGATTGCAGCATATTGTGGAAGAATACATTTGGTGAGCAAAATTACGAACATTGGCAATCATGTACACATGTTCAAAAAATGTTATGCTGGGCATTATAGGCCTCTTTTTCTTGATTGATTTTACATTCAGGCAAACGGAAAGTACGTTTTTCTTGTTATGATTGGCCTCATGCCTGTCGTGTGAGAATTAGATCAGTTGTCAAATTGTTCATTAAAAAATATATCGCGAATTTTGGCCTTTTAGGGCATTTAGAAAATATGTAAACTCTGAGCAGAAACCATCCCAGAAAACATTTAATTGTTTTTGTGTTGGTCCTACAGTACAAAGGTTATGCACAGTCATGCCTTCAGCATTTGCCTAGTACCAGTTTCACTATTGCACAACGTGTACGGACATTGACAAACGACACACCTCTTGTATTTCCGTTGACACACCAAAAGTGTACTTTGACGCACCCAGCATCACATGATGAAATAACCATCCTTATGAGGAATGGTCCTTCAATCATTCATGGGTTTTGCACAAAGTCCTCCCAAGCATATAATGTATATTTACATTTAGGCTCAGCCAAGGACTAATCTGATTCACATCACTGAACAGCAGTTATGTGGCTTGAGCCCAAGATGAATGACCTATTGTGTACAGTGTAACAGTAGCTGGTTGCTAACAAGTGAACTGTGAATAGACTATGAAGATGCTGTCAGTTAAGAAGGTATAGATTACCCCTGTGTTGTGTATGGTGTAAGAATAGTTGGTTGCTAGTCAGTGAATTGTGAAGAGTCTCTCGGGTTGAATGGTGTAGATTACCCCTGATTTTGAAAAAATCAAGGGTGTTGGGTTGGGGGTCTAAGGGCCAAAAATTCTTAATGACATATTTTTTGGACATTACGCACCCTTCCCAGGGATCGTTTGGTCTGTCTTACAATTGACAGGTGCGTAAGGGTTGGTTGAGACTTCATGTTTATTGATTGCGAGAATTCTGGGATGTTATCGATCAGCCGGATCACCGGACTGAAACATACATGGGGCTTCTATTTTCAAAATGATTTCTATTATTATTGATAACATCACTTCTGAATAGCAAACAAAAAATTTATGGGACAAAAAGGAGTGTAATGGTAATAATTTGAACTTTATTCCAGTCCATGCCCTTTTGCTTTATGCATTAATGGGACAATGCCCTTTTGTCTATGTTACCTTTCATTCTCAGCATCATTTACATATTCAAAAAAGCCATGTTTTGTTCATATTATCTCATCTATGACCACAGAACCAAATAGGGCCGTAATTCTCATCCACACAGTGGGGGATGATGATGGCCTCTTATCTAAAAAGTGTGTATGTAGGGGTGAAGGAAGGGAGAAGGGGGGGAGGCAAATTTTCCCCAAAATTTACTGAAGTTTTTACAATTTTCTGGAAAGTGGGGGGAGAGGGCATGTCCCCTTTCCCCCACGAATTATAGCCTCGCAACCAGAGGATTTCCAGCAACGTTTATTTCATTTCATCTATGCATGGGGCTAACTAATAATCTCAAAGTGTTATATAAACTTTCAAAGAAGTTGCAATAGTATGTGTCATTGACACATGTCATTGCAAGCACTTTTGAGTTTCTTCAGTTGTGATTGCGAAACAACTATTGATTGGAATTGATTTAAATTCAGATAACAAGGTTCGGCAACTATCATCATACTCCAGACCCAGATATCTGTTGAAACATTCTTCTGAATAAGAAATCAAATTTTTATAATAATTACGATAAATGTATTTCATGTTTAAATTCTCTCAGGGGGAATGAAGATGCAACTAAATGACCTTTTATCCTAACTCTTTCACATGTAAGAAATTGTGTAAGATTTGACTTGTGCATAACTGTAATGCGTGTCACATTCTCTATCTGTGCACCAGATGTTCGTAAAAAAACTCTTTTTGTGAGAAAGCTCTTACGGTGCCCCGAGATGATGTAAGCAAAATGAGAGGCAGACCTAAAGGAGTAGCTAAACATGCAGAACTAAAATCAACAAGATTTGATTTGTTTTCATGTAAAGTGCATTTGCACTGAGCTAAGATGAATGTGTTTGAAGCTTTTAGAGATATTGTTTGAAGGGGCGCCGGAAGCAAGTGACGTGGGGTCAATTTCTAGGAAATTCAGGCTCCTGCATACAATCAGTTACCGAAGGTGTTGGATCTTCTCCAATTTAGAGATGTGGTTGAGAATAAGGATCAAATTGATGAATAAACATTAATCATATTTATATTAAGGAATTTTCTATAATATTCCACACAGCATTTTGAATTTATTAGGATAAAGGCAAACATTTAGTACTGTAAGAGTGGTTATTTAATTTATCTAGAGAGTTATAAAACTAATTTTATTCAGTTTTAAGGTCAAGGGTTTTCAGTTACGGGAGTTCTAGTTTATTTACATACCAGCTTTCTAACAGCATTCTTTATCATAAGTTCTGTAGTTAGGAATTTCAACTAGGCTTATTCTCTTTGTTACCACACACTCCTTTTGTTAATGCTTTTATGAAGAGTTTTCGTTATCTATGTTTAATAAGATGTTGGGCAGTTTCTCCACGCCATCCAAGCAATAAAAAAGTGAATCTTAAGAGGCGTATATTTCGTTTTCTTATAGTACCAATTAATATAATGTGTGAATTATTTAAGGCTGCTTTCTTCCTCCACTCTCATGCACCCCCCATAGCTAAAGGGCAATGAATGAGCCCGCTTATTTCCCAGCTCCTGTTTTTGGCACTTAAGGTTGACTGTTTTCTGCTTCAGGCAAAAATGGATCATTTTTAACAGTCTGACAGTGGGTATGCAACTGAAGGAAATTATCATTGATAATACAGGTGCATCAGTCTCTGAATTTGTGTGTGGCACTATGCACTAAGGGTGTATTGTCATCATTCAGATTCTGCATTCCAGGAAAAATTAAAAAATTTGAAGCTGTTTATAAATAAGAAGTTGAGTTACTTTCATGTTTCTTAGGAAAAGAAATCTTCAGAAAAGATTTAGAGAAATGAATTTCCCCCTCACAAATTCAGAAGCTATCAGGTCTAATGCAGCAGTCAAACAGCATTTTCACAGATCCCCCCTCAAGGTCATTCAAGATTCGGGGGCATTACGATGTCGAATCTTCAGGTCAAAACTTTAAAGTTTTGGGTGAATCTTGACTGAAAATATTTTTGGGTGGTGTGATTCATGAATACAAATTTTTTGGGGTGGTGTAAATCTTTATTTTTTTATTTTTTTTTGTCAGGGGAATCTTTGCCGAAAAAAGTATTGCAAATGGGTGAATCTTCGTCGAAATTCTTTAATCTAAATGACAGCAATGGGTCAAATTCAAATCATTAACGTTGAATCAACATTGAACTGAAAAATGATAAATTCTTACTATTTTTCGCTAGCATATTGACAGTTTAAAGACGTTTCATCCTCGTCGCGCTAGCATGTATCTATTATACCTTGCATAAACAGCTTTCCACGGGAACTTATCCGGACCATTTGTATCATATTCTTCATTGTATCATATTCTGCATTGTATCATATTCTGCATTGTATCATATTCTGCATTGTATCATATTCTGCATTGTATCATATTCTGCATTGTATCATATTCTGCATTGTATCATATTCTGCATTGTATCATATTCTGCATTGTATCATATTCTGCATTGTATCATATTCTGCATTGTATCATATTCTGCATTGTATCATATTCTGCATTGTATCATATTCTGCATTGTATCATATTCTGTATTGTATCATATTCTGCATCATATTCTGTATCATATTCTGCATTGTATCATATTCTGCATTGTATCATATTCTGCATTGTATCATATTCTGCATTGTATCATATTCTGCATTGTATCATATTGTATCATATTCTGCATTATCATATCATATTCTGCATTGTATCATATTCTGCATTGTATCACATTCTGCATTATACCATATTCTGCATTGTATCACATTCTGCATTGTATCATATTCTGCATTGTATCACATTCTGCATTGTATTATATTCTGCATTGTATTATATTCTGCATTGTATCATATTCTGCATTGTATCATATTCTGCATTGTATCATATTCTGTATTCATCATATTCTGCATTGTATCATATTCTGCATTGTATCATCATTGTATCATATTCTGCATTGTATCATATTCTGCATTGTATCATATTCTGCATTGTATCATATTCTGCATTGTATCATATTCTGCATTGTATCATATTCTGCATTGTATCATATTCTGCATTGTATCACATTCTGCATTGTATCACATTCTGCATTGTATCATATTCTGCATCATATTTGTATCATATTCTGCATTGTATCATATTCTGCATTGTATCATATTCTGCATTGTATCATATTCTGCATTGTATCATATTCTGCATTGTATCATATTCTCCATTGTATCATATTCTGCATTGTATCATATTCTGCCATCAAGATTTGAAAGAAATGTAAAGAAACTAAAGAAACTGACAGTACTTAGAAACTTACTTTAGAGGATCTTCCACACTTTGTGAAATGGCTCTGTAAGAAGGTGAATGAAAAGCTCCATGGTCATGATCCCGGGTCATGATCCCGATGATAACCTTGCTTGATGAATGTAGAACAAAATAAGGTCTTGTGCTCTCATTTTAATGTGAGCTCGCTATCGGACCCACTACAGGTGATCTGTTTGCGGGGCATGAGTGAAACAACAATTCAAGATGTGAGTCATTGAAAAACCAGCAAAGTGTAACTGAGTAGGCTAACTGTTCTCATGAAATAAACAAGCTAGGATATTGCTAATGTGATTGCAGGTCACTGATATGCGTTCATACACTTTTTTTTTCTTTCCGCATCATGATCCTGCTCTCAACTAATATTGAGATCAAGTGACTGCGATCAGATCCTGTAAGTGTTCACAGTAAACATTTGGCGAATTTCATTAGAAATGGTTTTGCCTTAAACCAGGAACATCTCAACCAGCCCTCAACTGGAGCAGGGCTGGTTGGAGTAAAAGTTATATAATTGTTTCCCAAACCCCAAAACTGTATACAGTTTCACCTCTCCAAGGCTCCTTCAAGATAACAACTACTCCCGACTGGTGTACATGGTATTTTAAGTAATACACATCTGAATATAATGGCAATCCTTTGTAATATATAAGTAGTAAACCGTAATCAATGCTGGCATTGTTTGTCTTTGCTGCTGTAGAAAGGTGAAATGAACTATGAGCATAGACCTATATATACCTCAATGTTATGATACAAAATTAATCTTATTGAATGATGTGGTTAATTTGTTGCTTGAAAATTGCAGGCCAAATTTTTAAGCAGTGCCTTTTCTAATGTTGATTGCCTACAGTAAGGCTGGTTGTGAGCTTGAACCATTGTTTCACAGTGAGAAACAAATTTTTAAGGAAAAGAACAAGTCATTAGTTGAACATGAGATGACAATCTGAGTAATAATCAAAAGATAGTATATCTGCATGTTGCTGCTCTACTCTTTCCATTTTTTCCCAGAGTACACAGTGTGTGATAAATATTGGCATTAGTTCACAATCTACATAACCTTGCCCAATGCAAGCTTACTGATTTAATATCACATAGGAAGACTATTTGTTTGTATAATATATTCCGAGTCCATCTGCCAAAGTTGTAAATGAATATGGACATAATTGGCTTTTTGTACTGCATGATTTCCCAAAGCATTTCCTCTTAAAAATAAACCGTCGGTGGCATTAATCTAGCTCTGCAGCAAATTATCGATTAGTAACAGACACCACTCCGTTGTCTAAACCCCTCCGTGCTCGGAAATACCGATCAGCACACCATGTTTGATCAATAAAGAAATCAGACTGATCTCATTTCAATCGGGTAAAGTAAGAACCCGAGGGAGCGTTTCTAATTTTGCCATGGTTCCCCCTAAGGATCAAGGCAGTATATTTGTACAAGTCAAGCAGCGTGATGGCATGAGGAAATCTGACAGCTCTAAGTATCAAGACGTCTGATGATTTCTGATATGTCACTGTCTTTCCATGTTGGTGTAAGCCTAAGTGCTTGCCCGGTCCTCTTATTAGAATCAAGTGCGTGAACTCATTCTATTTAAGATGCTAATCGTTGTTCAAAAGAAAATGGAACACGACATGATATCCATTACTTTATTAAGTGTTTTTTCTGATCTGTGGCATTTTGTGAAATAAGTTCAACAGACTGCCCTAGCTACAGTCTAGAAATATTTAGCTCAAGAAGTATCTTTCCTTAGTTTAACATTCGATATAAAAAGTCAGAGCAATTAAGAGCAAGCTATTCAATTTTCCATTACTTGTTTGAGTGAATGTAAGTGCACTGTTTCTTGATGTGTCAAGTTTCGTTTCACTAATGTGAAAAGATTCTGGTGGGCAATTGTTTGCATTGTTGTCAAGTTTACTGTGGTGTAATTGATGCTGGAAATCATGTTGTACTGCCTAGTCTTTCTTAATACTAATTAGGGAAAATCCGGGGAAATTTGCACCAAAAAACACCAAGGCCTGTGATGTTTTTGTTATGGGACCCTAGCACCAAAATGCCCTCAAGCCTCCAGGACTTGAGTAGGCCATTGGGTTTATGGGTTTATCTTTCCCAAATTGCCTCTTATTACTATAAAAGGAATTATATTTGGCAACACAGATATATAACATTTCAAACCTGTAAAGAACTTTTGTAACATTTTGTAAACAAGGCTTCCTTTGTTTGTCTTTGCTACTTAGAGGGGCGGGAGGGGGAAGAGAGTATCTTTTGATATGGCCTGGTAGCAAGAAGTAAAGTTAAAGTAGCACTAGACCAAGAAGTGAGGGCGTATTTTTAGGGGGTCCAAAAAATATTAAATGCTAATCTAGCATGCAATGGCATAGCAATTATCTGGTTAATATGAATATTCAAGTAACCTTTGCCCTCACGTCGTCTGTGAGCTATGGAGGTATGAAGTTTATTGATCCGTTGTGGATAACATATCCGTGAAATTCGCAAAACAAAGCACCCTAACTTTTGGTCTAGTGCTCCTTTAATGTGGTGGAATGCATGATTGATCATTTGTGTTTTGTAAATTTGTGGTACAAATTTTAAAGCAGGCACTAAAGTAATGTTTGATTGGTTGCAATTTCAACCAATTGCTGCACAATTAGTTGGTCCTTATTTCACAGTATATATTAAATAAAACCCCTATCATTAACATCATTTGAAATCACCCAGTTGGTTTAGGCGATAGACCAGATTTTTTCTCCAACCAACAGTTGTTGGTTCAAATAAGGGCAGAATCATTTTACTAGAATATTGCTTCTTCTTTTTTTCACTAATTGTAATTTTCGTATAAGTGACTATTCTAGAAGTATGTTACTAAAATATCACTTTTACTTTTCTTTCTGACAAACACATTAGAAAAAAAAAAAAGTTTGTAAGTTTATTGCATTAAGTTAATTTATTTATATTTATTTTGTCAAGTTTATAACGTAAGTTATGAACTGTGCATAAAACTCTACACACACAATGTGCCACTGTCTGACTGCAGGACAAGGCAGGGATCTGAACATTCACTACCTGAAGTGACATAAATGTTCACACCCCCAATTTTTTGAGAAGCCTTTCTCTGTAAATACTGGTTCTAGAGAAGTGTTGTAGCTCACCATGAGGTTCAAAATGTTTCGCTCAATACTTGTAAGTATCTGGAAAATTGTATCCTAGCTCACCTTTTGGTCTAGTGACTTTTAAAACAATCGTCAAATTTGACTTTGTCTTAATTATTTTATAGGGTTTGTCAAACAAAAAAACATGAATAACTACAGTATGAGAATAGAAACCTAAATTACAATTTAAAAGGAGTTCTTGGTCGGAAAGTGAAGGCATCTTTTCAAAGGTCTAATTTTTTATACTTGTGTCGTTGAAAACTTTTGTAGATAAAGTATTCATGAGAAGAAAAAAAAATATGATTAATATGAACATTCATATCAAATTTAGGTTTTCGTATATCACGTGCACGAAAAGCGTGATCGAATATTCTGTAGACTCAATAAAAATATGTCCTCGCTTTTCGGCCGTCTGCTCCTTTAAAGAGCTATTCATCAATAAAATGTGAATGAAACAAAATCTCAAAATCAAAGCACAATTTATTCATCATCACCATAAAGCTGCAATTTCTTGAAATGTAAATCTGATCATTTTACACTAACAATCCTGACAGCTCACACATTTCTTAATTAATCCCCTTGCAGCACAGTAAACAAACCTCATGCTTCATTAGTTAATTCCTCATTAAGAATTCCCTGCTTGACATACCTGTCATTACCACTCATGTAAAAGTAATTGCTTCAAGTTTGATGTAAAAATCCCACTCATATATTAAAGTTAAATAAGATGGACTTGAGCCTGAGCAAAAGGGAATTTGCATGGCTTGTTTGCACTGAAGTGAGAACATGCAACTAAGAGATTTTCATTGGAGGGGCAAAACTTGATTGGGGGGAGGGAGATGAACATATATTCATATAATTCAGTACAAAAACCCAATGATTAGTGGTGGTGCTATGGGGGAATTTGCCCCCCCCCCCTCCCCAGAAAATTAGGTAAAGTAACATATTTTGTCTGATTTATAAAAATTTCCCCCATGAGACAAATTTGCCCCTAGCTTGCACCCCCCCCTCCCTCATGACCAAAATCCTGGTGCCAGTACTGCCAATGATTAGCAATTTTTTTTTTTTTTTTTGGGGGAGGCAAGTGCACCCCTTGACCAGCACTGTCCCTATGGTGAGTTGCCCATGTGAGGGAAAGCTTTTGAAGTTGGAGAGAGGAGTTGGGGCAACAGCTTGCCTGGTAGAAAATGTCCATATATTCAATGGAAAAGAAAAACTTAGTTTAACTGATTAATGTATATCCAACAAGATTATCATTAATGTGAATGAATTTCTTTTAACATGAATGTGAATGAATTTTTTTTAAAGGACTGGTGACATATGTAGCAATTTTGGTATCAACTGCAGTTTAAAAAATGTCTGTCTTTTACAATCTTAGAAAAACCCTTTTTTGCCTCTCATATAAATGATTTAACTTTCTATTCTAATTTCTGTTATTAAAATTTTGTGACATGTCAAGTTGGAGAGTGATGTCATTCATCTCCAACTGGCCGTACATAGGCCTATACATACGATGCGTGTATGTGTGTATTTATCGGCTACTACTAGCCCGAGACCAGTTGTATAGGCCTAAACTTTTAGCTTTATTTCTTGTGTGCCAGCAGATCGCAGCTAATGCAGAAAACTTGATGATGTGTGAAGCAACTGTGCCTAAATCACCCTGCTGTAGTTATTTTCTCATCTTATCAAAATTATATCAACATACTGTCATATGCCATGATAACATGTTACAGGAAACACCTAACGGTAACATACAATAACTCGTGGCCGTTGACTTTAGAATACAACGCCTTATTAGCAAGGTCTGAATAAAGACTCATAAAGACTGCATTACTTTCGTTCAATTCCATTGCCATTTTACAATGATGCGATTTTGGTTTGGCCAAATGAATAAAGTGTTTCAGGACTTGCAAAGCGAATACAGTTTATCTCCAGATAGTGTCCACATTAGTTCAGATTTAATCCACTTCCCAGTTCTTAAGTTTTATCTGGTCTACGCAGGGCTATGCAATCGCATAGAATAAGATTAATATTATTGTTTTGACGCATTCAAGTATATGTCAATCCAGGAGCCTGATATTCTTTGTATTATATTACAATGCAAACAACAACACACATTGTTCACTTTTTTTTTATAATGGTAGTGCCCAACTTATTTTGTAATTAGGGCTTTCGATAGATTCCCATTATGTTTTTTAAATTTTTACTTTTTTTTCTGATTCCTGTTTGAAAAATTAATCATGCAGTAATAAGTTTTAGATTTTTCTAAATATATCAAAATCTTTTGTTTGATTTACAAATGTTTATACTTATTCTTAACTTTTTAACTATAGGGTACGTATAGCAAAGATGGCAGATTTTGAGCATGGAGTTCACAATGCTAGTCCTGTCGTGTCCTGACAGCTACGACAGAAAAGTCACCACTTTTCTCAAAATTTCTTGAAAATTTCATGGTAGAATTTTGAAGCACAATTAAAATCTCGTAATTTTAAATAATAAAGGCTTAGATTAAGAAAAGAAATATTAGTTGAAAAAAGAATCCCAGAAATATTGAAAGTTATTTTTGCCTCTAATAAACGTCATCAGTTTTCCAGGGACCGCAATGTTTATAAACTTAATTTTTGGTTCTGATGCGGTAGCATCAGGGCCCTATGCAGTAGCATGAGAAACCTATGCAGTCATGATGGCGTGGGTGTATGTGTTTGTGTGTAATATGATGGCCAGCCCGTAAAAGTGATATCTCAAGAACAGTACACTGGATTAATGTCATATGTGGTACACAGATAGCCCATGGTCCGTAGATGTGCCCCATTTGTTTTTTTTGATGGTGATGTCATGTATTGATGAGTAGGCAGGGCTTAAATGTAACAATTTGGAAATGCTCATATTTTAACAATCTTATGTCTTTTTGGTTCGCATGCGAAGCATAATGTGAATCTATGTAATGGCGATTTTGTCCCGTCCACAGTTTTGGCCTGAGATTTCCTCAGAAATGTTTAAGTTTTTTGAGAATTCCTCAGAAAATGTTAGATTCTTCAGAGTTTCTCAGAAAAAGTTAAAGTTTCTTCAGATATCCTTATGGAAAGTTAGAATTTCCTTACAAAATGTTAAAGTTTTTCAGAGACACTTACGACAGGATTGAAGACTTGTCCTTAAAAGTCTACAAAACATTGAATATATTCTGTGAAGATAGCTGTAAAATGATATAATTTTCCAATATTCTTCAGAGATCGTCAAGTCTCTCTTGTAGCACTTAAGATGTAAAATCCTTAAAATTCTTTAAAATATTTGGGCACCAACAGTTGTATCAAGCATGAATATTAAACTCCACCTTTATTATCGTGGTCATTTGCATAAAGTTGCTACAGTGTATGAACTAACCAGCCTCTTTTTTTAGTATGCTCAGTCATTTTGTATTTAGTATGCGTGTCTTGAAGGCATATTTATGATCTACTCTTTTCTATGGCTGTGAATGTTGGACAATTACCAGTGACATCAAGAAAAGATTAAAAACTACGAAAATGTGGTTCATGAGGAGAATGTTGAAAATTTCTTGGACAGAAAGGAAAACAAATGATGATGTTCTGATAGCTTTAGGCATGGACAGGTCCCTACTCAATGCCATCAGAAGGAGACAGATAGAATTTTTGGGGCATGTTTATCGGGAGGGTGGGTTGGAACAGCTTGCAGTATGTGGGAAAATTGAGGGCAAAAGAAGCAGAGGAAGGCAGCGAGTTAAATATGTTTAAAGCTTAAACAACTGGGCAACCAATAATAGCCTAAGTAACAATAAGTTTATGCATAACTCTAAACAGAAGTAACTGGATGGTCATAATCGCCAATGTCTGTTCCAGACTCGGCACCAAGAGAGAGCTCAGTCACGGAGTGTGACAAGATGTGAATGCATATGGACATAGGGAGGGATGCCATGTGGGATATGGATGGGGGCCATGCGGGACATGTGATATAATATATACCATGTGGTATACACCAAGGGCTATATCAGGCATGATTATTTGACTCCAACTTTTTTTCTTATTCAACTCATTTGCATATAAGTTATTATATGAACTGACACTTTCATACATAGTATGCTCAATCAGGGAGAGTGATAGCTATGATGAGACTTCTTATAAAGCCTATGGGACGTCATGTGGGACATGGGGTGGGATGCCATGTGGGGTGGAATGCCATGTGGAACAGGGTGGAAAGCTATGTAGGATATATGGTGGAATGCCATGCAGGGCATATGGTGGAATACCATGGGATGGAATGTCATGTGGGACATGGGATGGTATGGAATGTCATGTGGGACATGGGGTCCCACTCCATTTCATCAAGTCATTTGCATGTAAGTTATTATATGAACTGACACTTTCATACATTGTATGCTCAACCAGGGACTGTGATGGCTAGGATGAGCCTTTAATAGAGCCTATGAGATGTCATGTGGGACATGGGATGGGGTGGGATGCCATGTGGGGACATGGGGTGGGTCGCCATGTGGAACAGGGTGGAATGCCATGCAGGACATAGTGGGATGCCACAAGTAACACAGAGTGTGACATAGGTTAGGATGCCATGTGTGACAGGGAAGGAGGCTATGTGGGACATAGGGTAGGAGGCTATGTGGGACATAGGGTATGAGGCTATGTGGGACATGATATGTGATTCTAGGTGGGACATAAAGTAGGATGTCATTGGAAAGGATACCATGTTGTACATATGGTAGGATTGAATGTGGGACATAAGGTGGGATGCCATGTGGGACATCAGTGGGATGCCACTGATGTGGGACATATGGTGGGATGCCATGGGGGACATAGGGAAAGATGCCATGTGGGACACAGAAGGGTGGATTAATAAGGGACATACATGTAGGATGGGAACTATGTGGGACATAAGGTGTGATGCCATGTGGCTCATAGGGTTGGATGCCATGTGGCTCATAGGGTGGGATGCCATGTGGGACATATAGTGGAATGCCATGTGGGACATAGTGGAATGCCATGTGGAACATATGGTGGAATACCATGTGAGACATACTGTATGGTAGAATGCCATGTGGGAGATATGGTAGAATGCCATGTGGGACAAAGCATGGGATGGGATGTCATGGTGGGATGTCATTTGGCACATGGGATGGGATACATGTGGGACATAGAGTGGGATACCATGTGGGTCATAGGATGGGATGCCATGTGGGACATATGGTGGAATGCCATGTGGGACAAGGGATGGGGTGAGATGCCATGTGGGAGATATGGTAGAATGCCATGTGGGACATGGGATGGGATGCCATGTGGGACTTAGGGTGAGATGCCATTTATATAATTGGCCAAGTCACATGATATGGGAGTCAATTTGCATGGGCATGTGAACCATGACAGTATTTACCGTTCTAGTTTGTTTTATATTTGGTACAATTATGATGTTATCTGGTGTGTACATGTTCACTGTGTAAAATGTTGAATTTCATATACATAGTGGCGGGGCTTAATATGATTTTGCTGAAAAGAGCTTGTAAACACGGTATCTCAAGACTGGTAAAATGGATTCATGTCATATTTGGTACACAGATATCCCATGGTCTGTAGATGTGTCCTATTGTTTTTGGTGGTGATGTCATGCATATCAATGAGTATAGGCAAGGCTTAATGTAAAAATCTAGAAATGCTCATATTATAACAATCACATATTTGTTTTGTTTCATATATGGTATAATAATGATGTCATAGCTAGTGTGTATGTGTTCATTGTATAAAAATGTTGACTTTTGTGAGTATGCATAGTGGGCGGGCCTTAATATGATTTTGTAAACAAAAAGCTTGTAAACATGATATCTCCAGAACTATGAACTGGATTAACATCATGTGTAATACAGAGATAGCTCATTGTCTATAAATGTACCCTATTGTTTTTGGTGGTGATGCCATGCATATTAATAATTGGGCGGGGTTAAGGTGAAAACTTTGAACATTTTTTTAAGTGGGCAACTATGTCCATCCGTTTTGCATTATACTGAGCATGATAATATTGTTGGTTATTGTGTTATGATTATGTTACCAACAGATGTCATTAATATTCATTGTGGGCATGGCTTAATCATATGTGAAAGTGCTAAATGATATAAACACAATATCTCATGAGTGGTATATCAGATTTATGCCATATGTGGTACACAGATGGGTTATGGTCTATACATATGTGCTTATGTTGTGGTAGTTATCTCATGAATATTAATGAGTAGGCAGCGCTTACTGAAAATGGTTTTTGAATAGGATAAATGAGCAACCATTTTTGCATCATACTTGCTATGACAGTGTTTTTAATTACTGTGCAAATGCTAATGTTGTCAGCATTTGTATTGATCTGCATGGTGGGTGTTATTTATGAACAGTGGCGTAGCCAGGATTTCCTTATTGGTGGGGCAAGTAACAGAAATAAATAGACAAGATACAAAATATGGCAGATTTTATCTATTGCAGAAAACTTAATGATGTGTGAAGCATGCACTAGCTGTGCTTATATCACGCTGTAGCTATTTCCTCATCTTATCAAAATTATATCAACACCGTATAAGATGTCAATGTTGCAGGAAGCACGTAATGGTATCATATAAAAAGTCACCACTTTTCTCAAAATTTCTTGAAAATTTCATGGTTGAATTTAAAAAAGCAATTAAAATATAGAATCCCATAATTTTAAAAGAAAAGGAAAGAAATATTAGTTAAAAGAAAGAAAAAAAACCCCAAGAAATCTTGAGTTATTTTTGCCTCTAGTGTAGTAAGCGTCATAAGTTTTCCAAGGAACCTTAATGTTTATAAACTGTGTGCATTTTCTTTTCATCTGGTTCATCTGGCATAAGTCTCTTCTGACCGGAAAAAAAAAAAAATCCTTAAACATGAATGTAATATTTGCAATGCCAGCAGATTGCAGCTAATGCAGAAAAATTGATGATGTGTGAAGCACTTGTGCCTAAATCACTCTGCAGTAGCTTCCTCTGATGAATGTTATATCAACACACTGTCAGATGTCATAACACATGCTACACAAAAGAATTATCATTTATTTAATACCTCCAATTGAAGCATAACTTTACTCAGTGGATTCTCTGAAAGGCAAATGAACTAATGAAGCTAAAAGGTGCTGAAGGAAAAATACTGATAATAATTTGATTGTATCTGAAAGTAATGATGTTTAAGCTTTTTTTTGTAGAGGTGCATCCGGCGGATAATATACTGCATGTGACACTGTGTGGCACAATGCAATTAATAATCCATTACCGTCATTTCCTGATATATGTAGCCAGGTAGTATATAGAGGGGGCTATGCTTAAAACTTTTATATTTTCATAAAGTAGCACCTTTAATCTTTTACTTCAGGTTTAAACTTTACCTAATAGTGGAAGAGGCACTTAACCTAAGGAGGGTATCATACTGCTTTTGGGAAATAAGTATTTCACTAAAAGTGATTACGATGTGGACACAAGTTTGCTTTTGCGGGGAGGGGAATGGGGGAGGAGGAGGGTAAACCACTTTTAGCAGTGGTGGAGGTAGGGAGTGGGTCAATGGTCCAAAATGTCCATCTAAGGCCAGGAAATAATGAGAATTAACCATATGTGGCCTGATAAGATGATAATAATAATAATACAAACTTATTGTGTGCCAGAATATAGATGCTTATAATGCAGTGACACAACAGAACCAAACATTTAATTCCAATAGAACAATCAATGAAAGAGGAAACACTTCAGAATACACAAAAATATGAACAATATTAACCTTAAGGCCTTTTGATTGGTTGAAATACAATGTTCCAATATGCACTTATATTGATAGGCCAATCAGTAATCGTTTTGGAATAAAACGTACGCTGTCACATTTTGATCACAAGATCATGGCCTTTAAAGCAATTTGAATCCTGGACACATTAGGAATACCTTCGATATGACTTATGAGAAGTGCAGAGTTTGATATGGTCCAGGTATCTGTTCCACATATAAATAGCTGCAGAAGGGAAAGAGTGTTTACCCCATGTTCTATAAGTCTGTGGTTCAGTTGAAAAGAAATTTGTCATTGGAGTGTATGACGGAACTAACAATGCTTGTATTATTATCATACAGCCATGTTCATTAGAGGTGTACATTTGACATTCTACGGAAAATTGGAAGGAAGTATAAATGGGTGATTTAATTTGAAGATCTTCAGGATAATATTAGTCAGTTAATGCAAGTCTGTACTTTATTATTTTACCATTTTTCTCTTATAAAATTCCTTTAAAAGGTAATTTAGATAAGAAAAAAGGGTATCTATGCAGTGGCAGCACCTCCCCCTTCCTCCACTAAACCACTTTGCCCACCCCCAGGAATTTTGGAAAGTGAAATATATTTTGTCTGATTTATAGGCTTTTCCCCCCATGAGACAAAATTGCCCCTCCGCCTCCCCCTCCCATGACCAAAATTATTGCGCCGCTACTGTATCTATTCTCCCTCCCCAAGCTGTCTTGTCAATTAAAAGGACAGTAAGCATTTACTTTTTAGGGGACATTATACTATCCCAATCAAAAATAAGTTTTTCTTTTCCAATCGATGACTTTTGAAAAGTCGTCCCAGCTTTTAAGTTAAAAAAAGACAGAATCATAGAGGACTATTAAAGGATTAGTTAGGGCGGGAAGGGGGGGGGGATCACTCAGATTTGTGTTATATGAAAGAGAACTTTAAATGGCGAAGAAAGCATTCAAAAATGTTATTCTGTTAAGGAGATATTTGAAGGAATAGTTCAGTGGTCAAGCATGTTTATCTTATATGAAAGAGGACTTCAACAGAAACAAAATAGTAAAGAAAGCATTCAAAAATATTATTCTGTTAAGGAGATATTAAAGAATTAGTTCAGGGGTCAAGCAAGTCCATCTTATATAAAAGAGGACTTCAACAAAAAAAAAAATGGTAAAGAAAACATTCAAAAATGTTATTCCGTTCAAGAGATATTAAAGTTCTGCATATTTTGTGTAGTAATTATAACTGAAATTAGACTATAGTTGTGACATCACAACCTCAGAATTCTAAAAAGTCTTTATGCGTTCTATCATGTTTTCATGCAAATTTGTGGCTTCAAAACCATTAAATATGTCAGGAAAGTAGTAAAACAGAATCAGTAGTGATTATAATTCACCACCTGAAGAAAGTTTGAGGAAATATGATTCAAATAGTTAAAAAAAGTTAAATCAAATTTCTTTAAAAAGTATAACATTGGAAATGGCTTTGCTTGAGACCAGGAACATCTTAACCTGCCCTCAAATGGAGCAGGGCCGGTCAAAGCAAAAGTTATATATTTCTTTGTTTCCCAAACCACAAAACTGTATACAGTTTCATCTCTCCGAGGCACCTTCAAGATAACAACTACTGAACTCCCACTGGTGTTACATGGTATTTGTAGTCCCACACATCAGAATATAAAGGTATTCCTTGTAATGTAAGAAGTAACCGTAATCAATGCTGGCATTGTTTGTCTTTGCTCCTGGGGAAAGGTGAAATGAGCATAGAACTATTTATATCTCAATGTTATAATGCAAAGTTAATTTTGTGGAACAATGTGATTAATTTGCTGCTTGAAAAATGCATAACAAATTTTTAAGTAGTGCCTTTTACTATTGTTAACAATTGTTAAGAATGTGAATTTTAAGGCGTGAACCTCCCATAGTAGACTTACCCCATCAGTCATTTCTACATAAGACTTAAAAGATTGAAACACTAACCCTTCCTCTACCACACGGCAACATTATTGCCGTTTTGGGTGCCCTGTCTTTGACTGCGCCTCCCAGGCACATTTTCAAAAAAGTGCTGGTAGAGTAAGGATTAATCAACCCGCGACAAGTGCACCGACTCAAAAATATATGCAGAATGGATCCGGTGGGTGGCCCACCGGGTCACTAAAACGTAACAACCCGATTTGCTGCTCGGAAGACAGAGGACCCTTTAATAATTATTATCCCCTCTTTTTTCTGAATTTATATCTTTTGTATGGTGATTTTTTGTGTCATAGCAATTCCTCACCCCCCCCCCCAACTTTGAATTCACTCCCACTTTTGGTGGGCAATTCCCCCCCCCCCCACCCCCTCTCTCCCTCCCATACTTTCTTGATTAGTTTGGCATGAAAAATTAGTTGTAAATGACTTGTGCATGCAACCTGCAGTTGGGATATTTCCTTAGCATTGTACCATCATAATTGAATTGTGATGAATCTTTTGCAACGGTGAGTTTTTAAGCTGTAATATTGTGCCGTCTCAGCTGTTGTAGGTATCACTTGCAAAGTGATGGCTCACTTCCATTTTGCAAATTGCACACAAATGAACAAAATTAATTTGGAAGAAGTGGCTACTTAATACTTCAATGTGCATTTCATGTAGAAACATTAATTCAGGTTGCAGTAATACAAACTCACATTATTGAAGATATTAGTTGGTGAAAAATGCAAAATTATTTCATCTTAGGTTGAGCAACAAATTAGTTATTTGATGATATGTGAAGGAAACATTAACATCAGTATTCTACTCACTAGCATTGGTGGAAGTAAGAGAATTTAGTTGTAGGGGCAGAACTTGATTAGGGGCAGAACAATGAACATTCTATTAATTTCTCATATAATTCTAGCATTTTTTTTTAATAACAAAAAACAATGATTAGGAAAATGTTTTTTTTTAATATTTATTTTTTTGCCATTGCTCCTATGGTGAGCCGTCACATGCTCAGGAGCATAAATTGTTTATATGCGATGAATATTGCTGGAAAGATAATTTGTCCATTGGTTGGATAAATGGGCATCTCCAGGGAAACACTGACCCATAGTTCCACCTTTACCTTCCACAAGACATTTTGGCCGCTTTCATGGCTTTTGTCCAATTATGTGTGCATTTGCCATCATGGGTATGTTTTGCTGCCCTTAAAAACATTTTCATGGGTGAAATTTGTCTGGTGTATACGTTATTGACTTATATTGTGTGTTTCCTATGTAGGACAGTTGCCCCTCTTGTGCCCCTTTGCATAGATATGGTCAGGGGGTCAACTGGGTTGTTTGACTACCCCCTTCCCCCGCCCCCCACGGATTCTCCAAAAGGTTAAAATGTCCAGAAATGACTTTTTATTTGCTCTTCAGTAAAATTATAATTTAAAGACTCTAAAGTTTGACATTATATGCCCCCAATAACAATTGTTTTTGTTCTACCCCCCTCCCCGGTCCAAAAAGCTGACTACACCTCTACTTCCCCTAGCAACAATGCTTCGGTGGCATTACCGAGTAGAAATACATCAAACCCAGATGTATCATAATAATTGAAATGTTTCACACTTGACTTCTTTCATGTCAGGTATGATCATGTCATGTTAAACATGGACAACTTATCAGTTTCTAAATAGCTCCCTCTTTCTACTGTGCACACTTGAAGTTGTCATTTTGCAAAGTGGTAAATGAACACTGTAAGTTACCATTCAAATTGACAGATAATCATGCTGCTTCTTTTCATATTTGATTAAAATCGAAGAGGAAATTTTGATGGTGTCACTTAACCTTGAAGAGGACAGCTTGATCATCCTCTTTCCACTTCAAATTGTGTTTTCTCAGCTTTGGACGAAGAAAAGTGTTTTGCTGCGGATCGAGCATGCATTTTACCAATTTTAGTATTTCAAGTATTCTTTGGGGAATTGACTTCATTTCTAAGGAGTAATAATTCATAGAGAAGTTGATATATTCACAGGTTGTAGATTATTTCATTAAAGTTTGGTTTGAAGTTTGATAATGATGAACATGAAAATGGGTCACAGAACCTCAAAGGAATTTAGTTTAGTGTTTGTCTTGTACGATAGAGAGCAAGAGATTAAAAGATTGTGAGGAAACTATTTAGTAGATACTTTGGTTTATTCTGAGCTTTTAAGAATGAAACGTTTACTTTAGAAACGACTTGTGTAGTAGGATGAATCAAGGCTTTTGGATTGCTGATGGCATAATTTTTTCCCCAAAACTTTTGAAAGAAATAATGGTCTTTAAACTGTTAGATTTTTACCAACAAGACAGAAAATGTACAAACTACTCAACAAATTATGATTGAACATTTTACCAATCAATTTTTGTATTTCACCATGCTTACATCAATTTACCTTCCAAACATTTAAAGGGAATCAAATTGTTCAAATCAGTAAACTGATTTTCCACACGGACAATTTTAAATGATGAGAGTGTGTGGTGTCATCCTATATAATAAACTTCTTACATATGGGTGTAGCCTGAGAAGGGTTGACACCCCCCCCCTCCCCCGAACCCCAACAGTTTGGCAAAAATTAAAGAGGTCTAGAAGGTAAATTTTACCGAAGAGCGAAAAATGTCATTGCCTCAAAGATCTCCCAAACCACATCACACTGAAAGTGCTGTGCAGCTATAGCCAGCAGTTAGTGTGCTCACATTTACTGTGGTCACATTTACTGTGGTTAATCAAGCATGGGTGTTAATGACAGAGGACAGGAGAGTGATACTTAATGAAGCGCGGGGGAGGGGGAGGGGTGTCTAAGGTGGCTATCGAAGGTTAGCCCCCTAAAAATGCCGTAGCCCACCAAAATGTTGTCAAAGCCATAAATATAATTAACTGAAATATCAAATGAACCATACAGAAACAGATGTTATCAATGTTTTAAATGTATTGACTGAATTATCGTTAATTTGGGACCAAATATCCTCAATTTTGGACCAATTTTTTTAAAATTTTGACCCAAAATTCTTCAATTGTGAATCAAAAATCTTTAGTTGTGGACAACAAATCTTTCATTTTAGATTCAAAATCTTCAAATTTGGACCAAAATCTACAACATAAAAAAAAAAGCCTTTAGATAGAGAGGTAGTTCTTAATAAATAAGCTATCAGGGCCAAGCCCCCCCTAACTCCCCCCTTCCCTTCTCCCCCTTCCCGACCCCAATAACTTTAAAAGCAATACAAAGGTCTTTACCTTTTTGTCCGATGGGCAATTGCCAACACTTGTCTTGGCAAGGGGTGTAGAAAGGGTCATTTCACCATTCATGGTGGGGAAAAGAAAATTGAAATTCTTCTTGGTTATACAAATTGCTTTGGTTAATGTTCGTGAAATCTCCTTAAATTTTCAGGAAATTTGCTTCAATTTCCATGAATTTTTCAGGAAATCTTTATCAATTTTAGGGAAATCTTCACTTTTTGTGAAATTTCCTACATTTTTGTGAATTTTTTTTAAATTTCTGGCATTTATACTTCAATTTTCTATAATTTCTTGAAAATCACTGTCAATTTCGAGAAATGTTTAGTAAAATGTTTGCAAATTCATGTGTTAATATCAACTTATCCTCCAACTGGGAAACAAGCATGCAACCAGGAAGAAGAAACCATTTGGGGGAGATGGGGCACCAACTACCTACACCTCTGTCCTGGTCCCATATCTTATACCTGTGTTAGGACCCTGAATATGTTTATAGAGGCTTATAAGCCCTCCTAAAAATGAAATGCTAAACATGCCCCTGGGGCACCTAAGAACTTTGCACGAATTTGCTTATTATACTACACACATACCAATTCATCGTAGGAAAACTGCTTTGAAAATCATAGTACACGTGTTCCCAAGACAATAGCAAAAAAGTTGTTGTCTCAATCTAACTGGCTAATTCGGTATGCAAGAGAGTAATTTGTTCTCTTTCCTATGGTGTACAATTCAATCGTCTTCTTTATACTTCACCACATGTAAGTTTTTCATTGAAAATAAAGTTTATTTGTTTTTTTGTCCATCTTATGTGCTTGCATATTACAAGTTCAATGACTTTGTTGAGTCATAGCTCCAGTGGTATTTCATCAATTACAATGGCTAAACTTATTAAAGTTCTATAAATATGTATTGCAGTACGTATGTCAAAATCATTCTGATTGGATAAATGTTTGTAATATGTAAATTTGCCAACGAAATACAAATGGTCTTGTAGCCCTGTTCCCCTGTAAGGTAACAGAGGAAGAAAGAATCCAGATTAAATAAACTGATGTACACAAGGTTTGGATAGTCACAAATGTTTATTTCTCACATTGACTCCTGTCAATCATCTTTACCATACTCTGCATTACACACAAATTAATCATTGAATCATATTTCATCTGTAATCTGACACACATTATACATTTAAACCTTTCCATTCCTTTATTTATGTTACTATCATCATAACCCTTACATCTTTCTAACATAAACCCCATTTCCTCCTTTGTATTTGCTTATCTTAATCATCATCTTACTGCGGCATTATATCAACCACACTCCAAACTTAATCCCTCTTGAAAACTATACACACAGGGTTACAGACATACAACCCTACTAACATTTCTATTCATAAAATACTCTCATCTTTGCTCCTTTCACTACACCCTGAAAATACCTGTGAATATACTGTACCTAAACTAAACTAAATTCTACAAGATAAACACATATTGCATATTTTACATCACATCTCAAGAACTTATCTCTTTCCTCATTTCCTGTGTAAGTCAGAAAATCAGTCTTACTAGTTACCAAGGAAAATGCAATTAACTTCCAACCGACCAATCAGATGTGTTAAAAATACATAATCCTCTGATAAATGAACTAGTCTTACTCATTGTGGGTCCTAATTACTTGAGCTATGAAACAATGGACCCATGTGTTACTCATAGAATACCCTATCTGTTCCCTGTACAATGTATGTATGGTAATAATGAACAGGTCTTAAATATCCATAGAGTCAGCATGAAACTAGGCATATAAATACTGAGATTTCCAATAAATGTGACAACTTTAGCTAACTTTAAGAGTTGCACCAGTATCTAGCATATCTTACCTAAATGTTATACAACAAATGAAATGAAAATATATCACCTGTAAGGTAACAGAGGAAGAAAGAATCCAGATTAAATGTACTGATGTACACAAGGTTTGGATAGTCACAAGTGTTGACCTTCCTTCTTCATGTCCCTTGTGCAGATGGGTTGTTCCATTTTAAAAAAAAAGGTACATTTTTATTTATACAAAGAAAAAAAATATATGATGGGGGTGACTGTTCCTAGGGAGGTGACTTTTCCCAGGTTTCACAGTCTTCTGATTAATTCCAAGCTCATTATTTTTATCTACCTACTGTGGTGTAGCGGTTATCATACCTGTCTACAGACCACAAGGCCCTGGGTTCAAGCCTGGGTTAGGTAGACACGCCAGTGTACCACAACTGGTTATCAAAGGCCGTGGACATTGACTTGGTTGTCGATGTTATGTCTGTCCGTACGTCGTACCTGTGTTCTCGTCCGGGCCGTATTAAGCGTTTTGTGATAGCATTGTTACTATCATAACCGAATACGCAGGCGACGACCCCGTCATTGTAATTGTGTGTTCACTCGCCGTTGACCTTATGATTATTCATATACATGATGTAATCTACATTTCAACCATTCCGTGGAGTTGTAAACGTGTTGTGTGCATGCGATTCCATGTTGTGTGGATGTGCGCTGTAATAGGCCAGCTTGATCATAATGAAGGTGTAAGTGAAAACAGAAAAAGCAGTCCCAAGAGATAGTACTGAGAAATCAATTGGAATAACGTTACCCCAATTCTACTAAGAAACTATATGGAGTACTGTTGCCCCAATTCTACTAAGAAATTATATGGAGCACTGTTACCCCAATTCTACTAAGAAATTATATGGAGTATTGTTACCTCAATTCTACTAAGAAATTATATGGAGTACTCTTGCCCCAATTCTACTAAGAAATTATATGGAGTACTGTTACCCCAATTCTACTAAGAAATTATATGGAGTATTGTTATCCCAATTCTACTAAGAAATTATATGGAGTACTGTTACCCCAATTCTACTAAGAAATTATATGGAGTATTGTTACCCCAATTCTACTAAGAAATTATATGAAGTACTCTTGCCCCAATTCTACTAAGAAATTATATGGAGTACTCTTGCCCCAATTCTACTAAGAAATTATATGAAGTACTCTTGCCCCAATTCTACTAAGAAATCATATGAAGTATTGTTACCCCAATTCTACTAAGAAATTATATGGAGTACTCTTGCCCCAATTCTACTAAGAAATTATATGGAGTACTGTTACCCCAATTCTACTAAGAAATTATATAGAGTATTGTTACCCCAATTCTACTAAGAAATTATATGGAGTACTGTTACCCCAATTCTACTAAGAAATTATATGGAGTACTGTTACCCCAATTCTACTAAGAAATTATATGGAGTACTCTTGCCCCAATTCTACTAAGAAATTATATGGAGTACTGTTACCCCAATTCTACTAAGAAATTATATGAAGTATTGTTACCCCAATTCTACTAAGAAATTATATGGAGTACTCTTGCCCCAATTCTACTAAGAAATTGTATGGAGTATTGTTACCCCAATTCTACTAAGAAATTATACTTCATTACTCAATCTTAAATGGGATAACCTCACCTGCCACCTCCTCCTCTGGAAACTCTTTTCTCCCACCCTCTGCAGGAAAAGTGTTCTTTTCTTCTGGATACCCAGCCATGTTGGCATCCCTGGCAATGACAGGGCTGATACAGCCGCTAAGCTTGCCCTTAACCTCCTCCCTTCCCCTTTTCCCAAAACCCTCTCTGACATCAAACCGCTTATCGCTTCTCTTGTTCGTGACCGCTGGCAAACCTTATGGAACTTCCAAATTGATAACAAACTCCATGTTATCCAGCCCACAATCCCGATCAAATCCACCATCAACAACCTTCTCGTATCGACAACGTTCATATTACCCGTCTTAGAATTGGTCACACCCACCTCACTCACTCCCACCTCCTTATTGGTTCCCCCAACCCCTCTGTAACAATTGCCACTGCATCCTTACAATCCAACACGTTCTCCTTGCTTGCCCCCTGTACAACCTTCCCAGAGCTTCTCTCGCTCCCCACAACTCAATTACTGAGTTCTTCCAAAAAAATCCTCCAGATAAAATAGTCTCCTTCCTTCAGCATGCATCCCTCTACAACCATATTTAATCCTCCTCTTCCACCCCCTCTCTACTCTGTTTTTAGTTTTACCCATGCACCTCCTCTCTCGATCACAGCTTTCTGGCTTTTGTTCTTGAATTTCTCTCATTCTTCCCCTGGTCTCTTTCCTTACTACCTCTAAATTGATCTGACCTCTCAGGCACAATTTGACCTTCGTTGTCGTGGTGCCGTTAAGACCTCATCAAACAAACAAACAAACTCTTGCCCCAATTCTACTAAGAAATTATATGGAGTACTGTTACCCCAATTCTACTAAGAAATTATATGGAGTACTGTTACCCCAATTCTACTAAGAAATTAATTGCAGTAACGCTACCCCAATTTTACTAAGAAATTAATTGGAGTAATGTTACCCCAATTCTACTAAGAAATTAATTGGAGTAATGTTACCCCAATTCTTCTAAGAAATTAATTGGAGTAATGTTACCCAAATTCTACTAAGAAATTATATGGAGTAATGTTCTCCCAATTCTACTAAGAAATTAATTGGAGTAACGTTACCCCAATTCTACTAAGAAATTAATTGGAGTAATGTTACCCCAATTTTACTAAGAAATTAGTTGGAGTACTCTTGCCCCAATTCTTCTAAGAAATTATATGGAGTACTCTTGCCCCAATTCTACTAAGAAATTAATTGGAGTAATGTTACCCCAATTCTTCTAAGAAATTAATCGGAGTAATGTTACCCAAATTCTAGTGTACCATCTTCGTTGTAGTAAATTTATGGTAAACAGTAATTTTCAAAAATACTGTGATGTCATCAACTTTGTCAAGTAAATTTAAGAATGGCACGGATGTTTGGCACACATGAATATGAGCGAAAGGTGACAACTTTATCAATAAACTTATGCGTTGATCACAGGTAGAAGACTAGTAGGCTTAGTGATCAATCTATCTCATTGTTTATGTAAGTTCATCATAAATGAATTAGGAGTTCAATATCCTCAGGTGATATGAGTTTTTATCTAATAACCCACATATACATATGTGGGGATGAGATATTGTAGTCACTTTGCTGTATAGGCAAAGAACTGCATGTACCTCCTACACTACATGGCCACCCCCTTGATATTTGAAGGGGGGGGGGGGGCTGGTGGGGCCCAATAGGGGGTCTGATATAATGACCTCATGCCCCCCGGGGGTCTGATATGATGACCTCATAATAGGGTTAGGGCTCATACATTTTTGGAACGGGACAAAATTTGGTGTTTTTTGCGTCTGTTTGTGTGTGTGCATGTGTGCATAAGCAACAATTAATTTTGTGTCGCCTATAACTCAAAAAATGTAATACACACATAAACCAAAATTGGTGGAAGGGTACCCCTGGCCCGGAACTTTGTCTTCAAGGTTTTGTGGAACAAAAGTTGAAAGGTCAGAGGTCAAATCGGACAAGTTTTTGGTGATGGCTGTATCTTTTGAAAGAATTACTTGGTATCTTTACAAATTGCATAGGTGGGTAGGGTTTAACATTCTAACAAATTTTTAAAATAATTGAAGGTCAAAAGGTCAAAATTTTGCGGATTCTTAAACTAAAAGAATACGAGACCTATACAAACCCTATGTTGTATCATGACACCTTGGCACATGAATTTGTCAGTGTCCCGTATAGACTCTGGGGTCAAACGTCCACAGAGCTATTGACCTTTTTCACCATTTTCCCCTATAGTTATGGAATGGTACGTGTGACGTGAGCATGAATGGTGTCATACAGCAGAGTACGGTAATTGTGAAAAATTTCAGAAGTTATTTCAATGATTCAGGTCAAGGGTCAGAGGTCAGATATGTGATTTTAGGGGTAATTATGTATTAATTTGTACATTTTTGCAGCATTTTCAACTAAAAAGTAACAAGACCTATACCAACCCTATGTTGTACCATGACACCTTGGTATATGAATTTGTGTCCCTTAAATTCTGAGGTCAAATTCTGAGCTATTGACTTTTTTTCATCATTTCCCCCTATAGTTATGGAATAGTAAGGGTGACGTGAGCATGAATGGTGTCATTATAACAGTAGGGTACGATAAATGTGAACAATTTCAGAAGTTATTTCAGTGATTACAGTCAAGGGTCAGAGGTACATGAAGTCACAGAGCTAAGTGACCCTGTTAGCTATTTCTCCTGCTATGCTGTCGTAGCTTAAGGTGATGTGATCAGCAACTCTGTGGATTGCTTTCTTGTTTTGTTTGACTCAAAACTGGCAGGTTATCATTAGGTCAGTTATCATATGTTTTTCTTTGTAGCCTGGCAGAATTGTTGATTGAAATGTAGGCCAGCATTGAAATGACAAGAATAGGGGCACAATGCTTTGTATAGGAAATGTGTTTTCTTCTTTTTATCATTGAGTTTTCCCTTTTCCTGACCTGGATTATATCAAGTTTATATCTGGGTTAATAAAGTTCATATCTGGCCAGATCAAACCGGACATTAGCTTATTATATTAATGCTCACTTGATATACAAATAAAGTTTATATCAAGGTGTCAATTCTTTATCTGGCCAGGTCTGGGATTGATATCATCAAATCCATACCTGGATTTGATATAAATACCAGATCTGGCCTAAATCTGGATTATATCTGGGGTTAATATCTGTTTTTTACTGTAAAGGTTATTATTAGTTCGTGAAACTAATTAAAATAGCAAGATTGAATCTTGTAAACGCCCACTGATTCCTTTTGTTTCAAATATGTTGTCTTTGCATAAATAAAAAAAGGGGAAATTTTGAACTGTTTCTTGTGCATATGCTAAGCTTATTAAAGCAGATGTCTTTTTACAGCATCGGGGTTCACCATAAGTCTATTTCGCCATTGGATATACCACATGGTTACAACAACCAAACAAATTTCTGAATGCGAAAAGATTGCACTGAAAAATATTGGGTACATTTTGGGAGCAAACCAAGAAAATCAGCCGATGTGGTTGCACCATATTGTCTATGTGACGATATTTTATGTCTGCAGTTTTCCTGTGTGAAAATTTACACTTTCTCTGTTGCGTATTTTTCTGTGTGGAAAGAAGCTCATTTTGTATATATTTGTTGGTTCCAAACTGTTGCCGAATGGTGTAAAATATATGCCCTGGAGAAGGTTATCACGCATATGGGAATGTTTTACCTTAAAATGCGCATAAGGAAAAACAATTGCGGAACTAGCTGTGATGTGTTATGGAAAACTACAGGTAAACTTGGATTGTACCATTATTATGCGGGTTGGTGTTTAGAACAAAATCCTAAAAGTATATTCAAGGATATAATAGCATAGCATAGCATGGTTTGACATCCAGAAAGCAACCAGTGCTGGACATTATATCAAGATGGCCACGGCCTTTGATAACAGTTGTGAACTCACTGGTTGCAGACCCACCGGGATATGAACCCAGGACATGCGGATGAGAGGACAAAGCACTACCCACTACACCACAGAGGTCTGTTAACAGATATTAACAGATATTAATTCATACAAAACTTTTAATAAATAGCATAGTTCTTAATTTTTGGTATCATAATCATGCAATCTGACGTTGTCGTTATTCCTCGCTCTTCACTTCTTCGTTCCTGGTTGTTGTCGATAAAATTTCAGCCAAATGTTTCAATTTCTGATGAATACAGTAATATAATAAGAAATATATCTCAGTGTAACAAATTATACAAGAAAACTCTTAAAAATGAAATTTTTTTAGCCAAAATCCAACATGGAAAACACTTATTTGTATCTTCACAGCATGTTTACAATACACAAACAACAGGAAACCCTTTTCACACAATAGTACAGGTCACGCGGCTTGGGCGTGCTGAGATTATGTCAGGATTAAAATAAGAGAATACATAAGCGGACGCGAATATTTTCTCTCATTGCTTTTTATTTGTTGGAAAGCACGGGCCCTTTTTTGCACTAATTACGGAGGATTTTATACCTATAGTAAACAGATATATGTTAATTGTCAGGCCGTGTGAAATGGACTCCCAAATACTTTCATTTATAAGTTACAAAGGTCAAAGCGGCGATAACCTTGTGATTTTGCTTGTGCTCTCATTGATTGAAAAACACATTTTATAGTTTTATTCTTTTTGGGAGAATAATTCAATGAAAATGGTCTCAAATGATAGATAGTTCTCCATACCATTTGAAATGGAACAAAATATTCAGAGACTCTTTAGTTATAATGTTTGAAGTGCAAAATATGTGCGATTTTTCAGAGCGTTTTGCACAGTTAAGGAGATTATCACAAGTGTATGAAACAAACATTCCCATATGAGTGTTTGTTATTGCCTGGTTAGTCCAGGGATCTGCTGTGGGACATCTGCAAGCAGGGATTAATTGACGGCTCCTTTTTTTGTTTAGCAGCGCATGTCTCTACAGCACCCGCTTGATTGAATTGATCTATTCCTGTCATACAACAGGCTTCCTATTCAAGGTCTGGATCCCCAGGATCATGTGCCCCTTGTACATTGACAATACCACGATTATGTAGTTTTTTTTCTCCATTACAAGTGCCTTCACAGTCCTTTGAAAAATGGGGTGTTGACAGCAACATATGCTATGGGGACATCTCTTACAGTACCATCTAATAAGATGCATCTGCGTATTTCACCTGTCAACTTTTCATCCCCAACATATTTATGTCTCACAGCAACACTACAGCCACTATCACACAAGACTGACACTAACTGAACCTCTATTAACTCCTCTTGTTTTATCAGCATGTTTTCTTTAAGTGACGGTCTACTGACCCCACTCACAACAGGTAACTTGTCTCCTGACTCTAGTCTGACGTATGTGCCTGCATACCTTGTTTGATCATAAGTTAGCAAATTGGCCTTTATACAAGCCCCATATGATTCGTCTTAGCCTGCATTTTGATTTTTGGGAGGGTCATGCCTGTCTCCTTCCTACATAGCGCCCACTTTATCATGTTTATCCCTTCTAGGCTGAGAACAAATACAAGCTATGTGTCCCAATTTGCCACAATTATAACATTTCTTTATTATCCCCTGCCATGAGCACCCTGATCTTTTGTTTCAAAATACTTTTCATTGTTTTCTTCTATTTCTTCAAATCGCTCGTTGTCTGTCTATTTGTCTTGCCAAGATTCAAAATGTTTTGTGTGAGCATGAGCCTCTTGATACAGATCAGCAAATGTAGACATTTGCTGTATATTTCTAGGTTGTCTTTCTTCAAGGAATTGTTTAAACTCTCGTGAGCAAACACATTTATTAACTCTTCTTTGAGTATTAAATCTACTAAAAGCCACCATAATATTTGCCTGAGCCACTAAGTTCAACCCAGCAACCTAAGTAGCCTTCAATCATAGTAATGAACTGTGTATAAGTTTCACCATGATCGAGTTTACCATTCCTAAATTTAACCCAGAAACGGGCCAGAAACCTTCAGTTAGTTCATAGTTCAAGAGCTAGAGAAGAGCTGTTTTCAACATGTCATAATCAGTTGATTGTTCATCAGACATGATCCTAGAATAGACCTAGTGTGCTGTCCCAATTAACAGAGTTGAGAGTTCCACCTGGCTTTGGGCCAACTCATCGTCCCAGCATGTCTCTCAAACCTGTGTGGGTCCGAATCTATATTGTCTTTGTATTTATTAAATGGGAGGGGGTTGAAGGGGGTTGAAGGGGAGGGGAATGAGGATATCTTGCATGTCCCCCAGTAAAATTTAAGGTAGATGACTCGGCTATGCTAACTTCTGAATCTCTCTCTTGTTTACTTTTCACTTCTATCAGCTTTAATTCCTTTTCATGCTTTCTCTTTTTGTCTTTCTGACGTTTCCTTTTCTTTCTCGTCTTACTGAACTTGTTTCATTTCCCTCTCTCTTGGTTTTGTATCCCTCTCTACCCTCTGTCTCCTTGCCTCTTGTTCCTTAGCGAACTCTAAAAGTTCCTCCATTCCAACTTCTTAAGACTGACAACTGCATGAAGGTGCCATGGCCAAAGTCTATGTAGATGGTGACCTATATGAACCTTTTCCTGTAAATAAGTGTCAAACAGGGACATGACTTGGCATCTGCTTTAGTCATCATCTTCTTCGTTGCCACCCACGACCTGGACACTGGCATTGCAGTCCGCTTTCACACGTCTGGTAAGCTGTTCATGCTACATCAAATGAAAACCTCAACCAAAGTTATGTATGAGCTGATTACTGAACCGCTCTATGCCGATGATTGTGTACTTGTCGCACATTCTACAGAAGATCTCCAGCTAATTGTTGATTTGTAATTTCAAGGGAAGATGAGCTTACATGCCAGAAAATATATACATATTTTCTGGCATGTAGATATTAGGAGAAAACACTTTCGGTATGGAAAGGGGAAGACAGGAAATCTTCCTCCATAGATTGTTCAAATTGTTGAGAGGAAATTTGACTGTTTTGCTCAAATTTTCATTATTATTATTTGCTTTTGGTGTTCTTACTTAGTTGTGCACTTGACTTTTGCATTTCTAAGCTTACATCAAACTTGCCTGAAATTGTTGTTTTCAACGTAAGAGAGACATGTCATGCCTATAGTTTGCTTGTGTTCTTCCAATAGCCATAATTTGTGGGTTAAACACTGCGACACAGGTTATACATTTAGCAATTTGAGATACATTAGTGGGTTACAAATGTTCAAGTATTTTAAGGTATTTTTACAACTGATCATACACAAAAAATTTAAGCAACATGAGAGTTCCACCATAAATGCAGCTTTTTCTTTTCATGATGTACACAGTGGTTTTTGTCAATTTCTGTGTTTTGGTTTTAAACAACTACAAGAGACAAGGAAATTCTGGAAGATTTGAAATCTTTTATTTTGAAATTCCTACTAACAATATTCTTGAAAATTATGGTTGTGGAAAATTAAGAAGAAGAAGCTAATTTCGTTTAGCCATTAGGCTCATAGAGCTGGTGCTTATCCCTGCTTTCCATTGTGCAAGCGGATAAGAGTACACGACTCCCCCTGGACGGGACGCCAGTCCGTTGCAGATTAACTCCCCAGCAGTGATGCAAGGGACTCATTTTCACAGCTGAGTGGACTGAAGCAAGTAGAGTAAAGTGTCTTGCTCAAGGAAACAATGCAGCGTTCGCGACGGGAATCAAACCCGATACCTTTCAAATACGAGCTTGACTCCTTAACCACTGGGCCACTCTTGTGGAAAATTAAACTGAGCTTAAATTTTCAAAATTTCATGAAGCATAAAATCATTAAAGGATTAGTTCAGTGGTCAAGCAAAGAAGCAAGAAAACATTCCAAAAATCTCTTTCCATTAAAAGGAGATATTCAAGATTAAAGCTTTGTCTTTTAGGTGTAGGAATGACTGATGTAGTAAGTCTACCGTGTAAGGTTGGCCCTCTCATCCTCACATGCTTAAGAATTATTGTTAATGTATTTTAACTTTATGACTATATAGAAATTATTCTTCCTCATACTTTCTTCAGTTGGTAAAGCATAATTACCCTTACTAGATTCTGTCTGACTACTTTCCTGACATATCCAATGGTTTTTAAGTAACCAAATCGCAGTTAAATATATAATAGATTACATTGACTTTGAAGGATCTGTATGTGACAGCACAGCTAGTTTGATTTCAGTCGTTTCTACCCAAATGGTGCAGAACTTTAAAAACAGCTTCTATTTTTAAAATGGATTTCTATTGTCAAAATGGACTGTAATAAAGCCTTCACATTGCCATTATACTCCTTTTTTGGCAGTTAAGAAAAATCTATACCAGAATAGCTAAGTAAATTTTTGCTTGCTGTTCTGGTACAGAGTGTATTAAGTTCCAAAAAAAGGAGTATAATGGTAATGTGAAGGCTTTATTCCAGTCTATTTTGACAATAGAAATCTATTTTGAAAATAGAAGTTGTTTAAACTTAATATCTCCTTAATGGAATAAGATTATTGACTGCTTTTTTCTCCATTTTATTTCTTTTAAAGTCATACTCTCATATTTAATGGCCTTGCTCGATCACTGAACTAATCCTTTAAAATGCAATATTATATCTTGTCTTTTGTACCTATTTGATGCAATATCATTTATTGTCATTTGTACCTATTTAATGCAATATCATATCTTGTCATTTGTACCTGTTTCTTGCCCCTGGTATTTCAGTCACTCTTATGGTTTTGAATCAGGAAGTTGGGAATCCCTGTACAATTCTCTCAAAAACTGAACAACCAAGCATTTGTTGGTGAATATAGATTTGCAAATTTAAAACAATATCAATTTCTTTGAAGGGTAATAAACAAAAATCACATTCTGAGTGGAATGCCGAAATATGGTCATTTAATAAACGCCTCTCGTGTTAAGATTCATTTCCTGAATAAATCATCTACAAGTACATGATTGCTTGTTTTGTATTGGTCATTGAAGAAACTGACCGCATTATCTTGGGGTTCTACCACTCACAGGGATACCCATTGAGAGTGAAGAGCCGCTTGGGTGTCCTATTTCAGCTTCCTGGTGTCATGTTTCTTGGCCATCTTAAGTGAATGGTTCAAGCAATGGAATTTCATTTTTGGTATGGGAAGTGTGTTAAGAGAGTGATGATGATTAAAACTAGAAAAAATAATATATAAATTGTAGATTTACAGGTAGTATAGTTAGGTCATTGTAAGTTTGTTGGTTAAAAGAGCTGGAAAGAGTCCAGAGGAGGGGACAGGAAAGGAAAAAAAATGGGGGGGGGGGGGGTGGCAACTCTCCCTCCAAACAAAACACCCCTATAACAAACATGATCATTGTCCTTTACAATTAATTTCTCCTTCATCACTCTCTACTAGTACTCCATCATGTTGTCACCAGACACTCTACTAGTACTCCATCCTGTTGTCACCAAACACTCTCTACTAGTACTCCATCCTGTTGTCACCAAACACTCTCTACTAGCACTCCATCCTGCTGTCACCAAACACTCTCTACTAGTACTCCATCCTGCTGTCACCAAACACGCTCTACTAGTACTCCATCCTGTTGTCACCAAACACTCTACTATCCTGTTGTCACCAAACACTCTACACTAGTACTCCATCATGTCGTCACCAATCACTCTCTACTAGTACTCCATTCTGTTGTCACCAAACACTCTCTACTAGTACTCCATCCTCTTGTCACCAAACTCTCTACTAGTACTCCATCCTGTTGTCACCAAATACTTTCTACTAGTACTCCATCCTGCTGTCGCCAAACACTCTCTATTAGTAATCCATCCTGTTATCACAAAACACTCTCTACTAGTACTCCATCCTGTTGTCACCAAGCACTTTCTACCAGTACTCCATCCTGTTGTCACCAAGCACTCTCTACCAGTAATCCATCCTGTTGCCACCAAACACTCTACTAGTACTCCATCCTGTAGTCACCAGACACTCTACTAGTATTCCATCCTGTTGTCACCAAACACTCTCAACTAGTACTCCATCCTGTTATCACCAATCACTCTCTACTAGTACTCCATCCTGTTGTCACCAATCACTCTCTACTAGTACTCCATCCTGTTGTCACCAATCACTCTCTACTAGTACTCCATCCTGTTGTCACCAATCACTCTCTACTAGTACTCCATCCTGTTGTCACCAATCACTCTCTTCTAGTACTCCATCCTGTTGTCGCCAATCACTCTCTACTAGTACTCCATCCTGTTGTCACCAATCAAACAACCAGCCTCTGTAGTTCTCCTTCAAAAGGTTTATGTGGGGGAGGGGTGGGGGAGGGGGGAGGAGGAGGGGACATGTGGTTATGTTTCCCCTCCAAAAAAAAGTGGAACAGTATTTTCCAAAACCTTAAGAACCTTATGTTGTACAGAAGTATACATTACACAGGTGCACTTGTCCCACACTTGCAAAGAATGTGATTGATTTCATCCTTGTCCCACAATCCATTCGCAACTGCATAATTGATTGCCGCACCTTCTCTGCTTCTTTTGACACTGACCACCGTCTCCTTTTGTGCAATATTAAGCAAAAATTCAGCTCTCCTTCTAGGAAAACGCATGTGGCCAGACCTAATATTAGTGCTTTATGTAATCCTGATGTCGCTCGTTGTTTCCGTGAGAATGTTGCAATGCATATTGGTGCTCATTCTGACTTATCTGAAATTACAACCACAGTAAAAGAGTCAGCAACTACAACGTGTGGCCACACAAAGACCATAAAGAAGAAGTCTTTTCTCACAGAAGACACTCTTAATCTCATCAGCCGCAAGCACAAAGCTTTCAAAATGGGCTCAGAAGACTACAACCAGCTCCGTAATGCCACAAGAAGAGCTTGTAAAAGAGACCTCCACAACTGGCTGAAAACACAGTCTGATTGCATGAATAAAGCTTTTCACCGCAATGACAGCAAATCCTTGTTTGAAATAACCAGACGTATTACTCTCACCAATGCTTCACCCACCCCCACCATTAAAAGTGCTATTGGTCACTCACTCAAATCTACAGACAAAGAAGTTGCCTGTTGGCATGATTACTCTCGGCTACTGTTTAGATCCAACCTTCCAGCAGTTTCTACAACTCCATACACTGCCTGCGAAGTTTTTCTCCCATCACTATCCGACACAGTGCAGGCTATAAAGATGCTTAAAGTAATAAAGCTCCTGGATGTGATGAACTTCAAGCTGATTTCCTTAAGGAAGCCTGCAAGGATACATCAGTCTTAACAGCTATTCATGTAGCAGTTAAAGAGATTTGGAAAACTGGTATCTGGCCAGAGGAAGCTACAATATCAACCTACGTGGCACTCTTCAAAAAGGGTGATTCAGGGACATGTTCGAACTACCGCACACTAGCTTTGATCAGTCACTCCAGTAAAATTGTTTTGTATCTCCTCCTCAATAAACTCCAAGCTATTGCCAACGTTGAAGTCAGCCTCAACCAATGCAGTTTCATTCCTGGCAGATCTACAACTGATGCTATATTTCGCTTTAAACTTATGGCTCAATCTCATATCGCAGTGAAGAAACCCCTCTACGTCACATTTGTTGATTTAAAAAAAGCATTTGACAGTGTCATCCACACAAAGATGTTGGACGTACTCCAAGACTTCAATGCCCCTGCTGATGTGCTTCACCTTATTGCTAACCTTTACTCCAGAGCTAAGGGCACCCTGACATGGAAAGGTTTAAGTACACCAATGTTCAAGACACCAGTTGGAGTGCGGCAAGGATGTCCTCTCTCGCCAACTATTTTCAACCTTTACACAGAGGCAATGATGCGTGAATGGACTCGGGCAACTAAACATCTTGTACCTCCAGATGTTGAAGGCTTCACTACCAATGAACTACGATATGCAGATGATATTGCACTACTGGCACTAAGTGCTAACGATGCAGAAATCCAGCAAACAGACGCTTGGTGTCATTGCTTCGCAATATGGTCTCCAACTACACCCTGATAAAACTGAGTACATGGTAATACAGCCCACACTGGATAACCTTTCAATTTCATACGATGGTACTGCTATCAAACGTGTCACTTCATTCCGCTACCTTGGCTCAGTCCTGTCCTACAACACTGATGATTCTGCAGAAATACGAAGCCGCATCGCAATGGCAAAGCAGAGCATTAACCAGTGTACTTACATAAAATCTACTCACATTGACTTAGAGGTGAAGATGCTTCTCATTAAGTCCCTTGTCATGGCCAGACTTACATATGGTGCATCAACCTGGACAATGAAGAAAAATGACCTGGCAGCTCTTGATGCATTTGGTAGAACTATCTGGCGGCGCCTGCTTGGACTTACATGGTCTGACAAAATTTCCAATGACCACCTACAACATCTGATTGGAAATAGATGGCTTTTTTCATCTGACATAATCCTGGAGCAACAAGCTAAGTGGCATGGACATTGTGTACGTAAAGGCCTTGCCCCCATGATGTCAGACCTTCCCTCTGGTACCAAAAGATATGCTAGGCGCCCTCGTGCCAGGTGGATGGATAGCCTGAAAAGTTGGAGTGGATTGTCTGCATCTGATCTGGCTACTGCAGGGTGGTCCAGAATTCTACTTCAAAAACTTCAGCCAGACACATCCTATTCAATGACCCTGAGGAGTGCGTCAACGAGCCGCTAGGCTTATGGCGATTGATTGATTGATTAAGAAGGAATCTTGTCTTAGTAAGATTGTGATATTCATATTTTTCATCTGGTTGTGGAACATTTCATATTTAGTACGTACTGTACCCTATAATATACAGTGTGCTATTTTCTGCAGCAATTATTGATTGGTTGTCGGTATTTGTGTATGACCTTTCAGAGACGCTGTACTTTTATTGTATTACTGCCCATGTTAACACGGTATCTGGGCTTTGAGTATCTTTTTTTTAAATTCTGCCAAAAAGTGGGGGACAAGTGCACCTGTGTAATGTATACTTCTGTACAACATATTTCCTCCACAAGGTGAATGGAAACAGTTGACCCACCCTGATTCCCTTTGGTACTGGCATTCTCAATCCACACCCTGTTCATATGCCCACCATATAAAACAAAAAACAAAAATTAATTGGGCCAGAAACATTTGGTGTGCAAAATGAAATGTGAAAGTAGCATTTTGTCTCTGAAGCTTTTTCACTTTTTTATATTGCAGGTCTTAGCCTTGAACTTAAAACTTTGAACGAGACTTCATGCATGATATCTGTCACGATAATCTCACATGACGAACAAGTTAATGATGAAAACAGCCTTTTAAAACCCAAACAAATCTGCAATTTTCAGTATGACTGCAATTGCAGAATATTTCTTATCTACAATCTTGGACAAAACTTGTTGAAACACTTGGTGAAAATATGCAATGCTTTTCATGAACATACTTTTCTATTGTAGATTATTCCACATTTAGAAATCATAAATACAAGAAATTTTGTCTATTGCTGCTTCAATTTCAATCCCTATTCTGCCATTAATATTTTTTTTTTTTTAAGGACATTGTTATAATTTCATTGACACCCAGTATCCTCTCCCCTACCCCACTACCTTAAGTATCCTTCCCTCTCCCTCCCTATGTTGACCATTATTGATGTTTATGTCCTGGAAATGACATTAAAACAAAAATAAATCCAACAATGAAAAGGGGGAAGGTACGGAGTTAAAATTCTCAGAAAAATATTAAAGAAACAGCACTATAACATACAGTATGTAGTTCTTAAAACGCTGAATTGTTCCAACAGTTTTCGTCCAAGATTGTAGAATTTGATTCAAAATCTCTTCAGAATTTGCTGCTCTTCAAAGAAATGTAACAGACCATTAGAAGCAAGGAAAATAGCAACATGCCTTCAATACATAACAAATTTGCCTGTAATTCTAAAACAGCAGACCTGTAAAATATTTTCATGGATAGTTTTTGATCGATCTTAAAGCAATTTACCTAAGTTTGCTATTCATATCCAGAGACATTTGATACTAAATTACACCATTTTGGACAAATTGCTCTGGTTTCTAACCATTTCAATGTGACAGCAACATCAAATGCATCTTCAGTCGGTAACCATGATGCATTATGCATCACTTTTTCGTCTTCAAACTCTTTATTTTCTGATAAACTGTTTCATTGTGCGGAGAAGTGTCAGATTTCGTTACATTCAGTCAAGGTTAATACATTATGTATTCAACATGCATTCCCCTAGAAGTTGACAAGTCCAAATAGATGCATGGTATAGCCTTGATGGTAATCACGTCTGGCACACAAAAAAAAGGAATTTCCGTAAACTATCGGTATTTATTATGTTTTGTAAACTGTTGAAGGTGCATAGAAACATTACTCAGGGCCTCGGTCGCCCCAGGACTCTCCACTTTCTGTCAATTCCACTCATCCTTAAGATCCCAGTGTTTTAAATTTCCATCTAATTAGTCATATTATTTGCGGTGGATTTTACACCCTTTTATTATTCGTTGTTTAATAGTGATTTATGTAACAACATCAAGGTGTTCAATTTTTTAATATCCATCGACAATTTGTTTTATAGAAAAGCTGCCTCTCGTTAAAAAAAGCTGATGAAACATGATCAGTTATTTTCTTAAAGAAGTAGTTCATTTGTCACGCATGTTCATAACAGCTTCTATTTTCAAAATGGATTTCTATTGTCAAAGTAGACTGGGATAAAGCCTTCACATTACCATTATACTCCTTTTTTGGTACTTAATCAATTCTGTACCAGAATAGCTAACACAATTTTTGTTTGCTATTCTGGTACAGAGTGTATTAAGTACTAAAAAAGGAGTATAATGGTAATGTAAAGGCTTTTTCCAGTCCATTTTGACAATAGAAATCCACTTTGAAAATAAAAGCTGTTTTTAATACATTGGTGCATGAAGGATTTTTTGTATTTAGTATGGTGATCCTCATGATGCTTATCCTATTAATAAGGAACTTAAGGTTTCAAGTTTCCAGATCAAAAAAAAAAATAAAGACTTTACAAATAAAGCCATTTTCTTGAAATCATGATGGGAAGCTTTTTTTGATGAAAATGGATTGCCATCAAGTTAGTGTTATAGCCATGGCAACACTCCAAACATACAGCGGCAGATGAGAATGTCATGATGTAGGAATAGAAAATGCTGAGAGAACTCTTCTATAATGTTTATTTGAATTGGTATGAAGATAAACAGTAGTGAAACCTCCTCTGGAACTTATGACAGTGATGACAATAAGGAATCCTATTAAAACAGCTTCTATTTTCAAAATGGATTTCTATTATCAAAATGGATTGGAATAAAGCCTTCACATTACTATTATACTCCTTTTTTGGTACTTAATACACTCTGTACCAGAAAAGCAAACAAAAATTTTGTTAGCTATTCTGGTACAGAGTTTTATAAGAAACCAAAAAATGAGTATAATGGTAATGTGAAGGCTTTATTCCAGTCCATTCTGATAATAGAAATTCATTTTGAAAATAGAAGCTGTTTTAATTAGAAAGATAGGGATAGGAACTATATATCTAGAGGTATTTCAAATTTGAAATCTAGAATGTTTGAATGTTAATTACAATTAATTATGGAAATTAGGTTGTTCTTAGTTCCAGTTTTCCTTAAATTATAAATGAAGGCTGATGATATCAAGATGGGGGAATGTATTTCTCCTCAAAAGTTTTTGCCCCTCCCTGTCGTCCCCACCTCTTCAAATAAAGATTTGATCCTTACCATGGAGGTCTCTTCTACCCCCATATCCTTAGGAAGAGTATCCAATACTTCCCGAGGAAACTGTGAAGCCCTCCGGATCCACCAGGAAAAATTGGAGACTCTTCCTTGCAAAACATCTTAATTCCCCTTGCATTCATTTAAGTCAATGACCGAAAACTGTACCCCTCATAAAGTTTTCATAAATTATAGCATTCAACAAAGAGAACTGAGTTATATCATCTTTCTTGAGCAATTTTTAATATGTAAATGAACATGGTATGGTTGGGAAGGTGTGGCATCATGTTACAATGCAAATCATATCATTGATTAATTCTCCATTCACACTGATTGAATTTGGATACATGACACTCTCAATATTATAAAGGTTACAGCTTGGGCAAATATTTTTTAAGGATATGATTTCATTTTGAAGGTGGGAGAAATTCAATCATTAAAATGATTTTTTTTTTTTTTGCTGCATAAATTTGCTTGTTTTTTTTATGTGATACATATGTAAGTTGTTGTTGTTGAAGGAAATTGTTGTCATTCTTGCTGGTAATTGTTACTTACATTTGTTACTTACAAGTTGTTAACGCTTATTATGAGGATTATTTTGTCTATTTATAGACTGTTAAAGGACTAGTTCAGTGTTCATGCAACCAAGCTTATTTGATATAAAAGATAACTTTTTTCTTAAAGAACTTCTTCAATATCTTAATTATTCCGTTAAAGAGATACTTCAGTTTGAAGATCTGTATGGAATATTGACACCCTCATTCCTCACTTTCTTAACCGTTCTTAATGTATTCTAAAGGTAGTTAACATTTTCATATACTATTCAAATTATTTTTCCTTAGAACTTTTTTGAGATGGAACATTATAATTACCCTCAGTGTTTTGTCCTTTTTTCACCCGCATGTCCAGGGTTCATATCGCGGGGTGTAGTGGTTAGTGCTTTGTCCTCTCACCCGCCATCCCGGGTTCGTATCCGGGGGTGTAGTGGTCAGTGCTTTGTCCCCTCACCCGCACGTTCCGGGTTCATATCCTGGTGGGTCTGCAACCGGTGAGTTCACAACTGGTTATCGAAGGCTGTGGCCATCTTGATATAATGTCCAGCACTGGATGCTTTCGGGACGTTAAACCTTGCTATGCTATGCTATTATAATTACCCTTAGTAAATTCTGTTTTACTACTTTCCTGACATATCCAATGGTTTTTAAGTCACACAATTGTAGGAAAAATATGATAGAGTATACATAAAGACTTATGGAATTTGAGTATGTGACACAATTAACCTTTCCAGATTTCCAAATAGGCCACACCCACCATAGTAAGGTGGGGCAAACAAACCTCAAATAAGCAATCGTGCACTACCAATGCGTTGATATTTAGATGTTCGCGAGAAATGCCACAAGAATTGATTCATTTATGGCACTTCTCTAGATCTTTAAAGGTTTTAGCAAATGGGATAAACAAAATTCAGTTTGCTAACTGTTTTGGATAAAAGCAATGAGATTTACAAAGCCCGCAGCGGGTCCGTAATCACAATTTTTGTTCACCATTTTGCTGTCACTCAGTCTGTGTATGCAGAAATTTGTTTTGTACAGTAAGTTGCATTGACTACATGAGCACGCGCCGCTAGCTAGCTGTACTGTAGTACCAGTACCACATAGGATGTTCGCCCTACTTACCCCTAAAAATGTCTAATTTTTCACAATTATTTTTTTTCTTCTGGAGGCAAGGGGACTATTAGACTTTTTGAATGATGTATGATATTCTATATTAAATCATGGTTAAAACAAGCTGTCAATCCTTAAACTTAGAAAGGTTCATTCATAACTAGTCTGATTTCAGTCGTTTCTACCCAAATGGTTCAAACCTTGAATATCTCCTTAATGGAATAGGATTTTTGAATGCTTTCTTCACCATTTTCTTTCTTTGGAAGTCCTCTATGAGATATGAACGTGCTTGACCCCTGAATTAATCCTAAAAAGTACTCACCTGCATAATGTGGATAGCACGTTTGGCAGAGCTCACAATTTCCATCTTAGTTCTCAGATGACAAGTTCTCTAGTAGGAGATGCTTAAATCTATAACATCAGCTCCTTAATTCTATCATCGAAAAGGTCTGAGAAAGATTTTGGAGATTGTGAGACTTCTGGACGCCACATTGAGGCTTGTTACAGGTACAATGATGGGATGCCACATTGAGGCTTGTTACAGGTACAATGATGGGATGCCACATTGAGGCTTGTTACAGGTACAATGATGGGATGCCACATTGAGGCTTGTTACAGGTACAATGATGGGATGCCACATTGAGGCTTGTTACAGGTACAATGATACCTAAATGACACACAAGCTAAATTGTATCATATGAATGAAGATGTAGCAGAAAATACACCTTCAGTGAATTTTAGATCAAAATTAATGGTTGTTCCCTTACAAAAATTTTAGCCTGCAGCACAACAATTTTTAGCATGCACAAGCATGCTGCGAGCTTGCAGCAAGCATGTAGTTGGAGCAAACGCAAGCTTACACAAGCTTACACAAGCTAGCATGAAATATTTGTTAGCTCACACAAGCTAATGTTAGCATACACAAGCTGTTAGCTTGCACAAGCTAGCAAGCTTGTATTTGTTTCTAAATAATAGCTTGTAGCACACTTGCTGCAAGCTTGTAGCACGCTTGCGCAAGCTTGCAGCATGCTCGCACAATCTTGCAGCATGCTCACACAAGCTTGCTGCACGCTTGTGGAAGCCTAAACTGTTAGCTTGTCACAAGTGTGCTGCGAGCTAATATTTCTGTAACGGAATTATCAAGGCCATAATTCTCCTTCAAAAAAGTGGGGACATAGTTTTCCTCCAAAAGGTGTGTGGGAGGAGGGGGGACAATAATTTTGTGATTTTTCATTTTGCCTCAAAGGTGGGACAATCCTTCCTGTCACCCATTAATTACTATCCTGGTTGGTATTTTGCAAAAAAAATCCTAAGGTGGACAATATTGGAGGCAGATGCATATCATCAGTAGTATCCTAAAGGTAGAGTTATTTAAGAGTCTCAGGAGTTCTAATAGGCCCATTGAGATGGGAATGGTGGGACATGCAAGGAGGTCAAATACACAGGGACATTGGTGCAAGAAGAGATAGTGGATGAGCTGTTAACCCATATTTAATGTTTTGGGTTTTTTTCTCAACCTTTATTTATACTAAAGAATTAGTCATTGGGTATAGGCGTACTAAAGGATTTGTTTATTTGGTATACTAAAGGATTAGTTTATTGGGTATACTAAAGATTAGTTTATTGGGTATACTAAAGATTAGTTCAATGGTATACTAAGTGATTAGTTCGTTGTTATACTAAATGATTAGTCCTTTGGGTTACTAAAAGATTAGTTCATTGGGCATACTAAAGGATTAGTTCATTAGGTGTACTAAAGGATTAGTTCATTGGTATATTAAAGGATTAGATCATTGGTATTCGAAAGGATTAGTTCATTTGGTATATTACATGATTAGTTCTTTAGGTATACTAAAGGATTACTTCATTGGGCACACTAAACTACTAAAGGATTTGTTCATTGGTATACTGAAGGGATTAGTTCATTGGTATACTGAAGCCTATCTCCAATATACTTCATTGGTATAGTTCATGAATAGTTCAGTTATACTAAAGGATTATTTCATTTGGTATACTAAAGGATTAGTTCATTAGGTATATTAAAGGATTAGTTCATTGGGTAAACTACTAAAGGATTAGTTCATTGGTATAATAGATAATTAGTTCTTTAGGTATACTAAAAGAATTAGTTGGTATACTAAAAGGATTAGTTCATTGGTATACTGAAGGATTAGTTATTGGTATACTAAAGGATTAGTTTATTGGTATACTGAAGGATTAGTGCAGTGGTATACTAAAGGATTAGTTTATTGGTATTAAAGGTTTATTGGTATACTAAACTACTAAAGGATTAGTTCATTGGTATAATAGATAATTAGTTCATTGGTATACTAAAGGATTTGTTCATTGGTATACTGAAGGATTAGTTCATTGGTATACTGAAGGATTAGTTCATTGGTATACTAAAGGATTAGTTTATTGGTATACTGAAGGATTAGTTCAGTGGTATACTAAAGGATTAGTTTATTGGTATACTAAAGGATTAGTTCATTGGTATACTAAAGGATTAGTTTATTGGTATACTGAAGGATTAGTTCAGTGGTATACTAAAGGATTAGTTTATTGGTATACTAAAGGATTAGTTCATTGGTAAACTAAAGGATTTGTTTATTAGATATACTACTCCTGTATGATAGAGGACAGATGTACGGTAAAGAAAATGAACTTTGATAACTGATTCTCTAATCATGAAATATAATGTTTAAAAGTTGCTAAACATGGTTGTGTTAGAATAACTATGTAGAAAGTTGACTGCATATGAACGATGACATATCCTTGTCTTAACAATTGTTAATACATTTTGATAAAAAGTAATGTTAAATGTTTTTACAAATGTAAAAAGATTTTGTCAAAATTTCTTCAGGTTGTAAACCACACTTCAGTAGACTGTTTTAATACAGATCCAATGGTTGTAATGCACAAGCTCACTCAAGTTTCAATTAAAATACAAAGACGTTAGGAGAGTGAAGATGCAGCAGCTCACCATAGGAGCAATGGTGCACTAGCATTCATATTGAATTATTTCATTAAAAATATGTTTGTATCCCTCCTCCCCATCATGTGTTCCCCCTCCAACTAAAATCTTGTACAACCACCTAGCTGCGTCGCTAATTCTGGATGAAAAAGGGGATGTAACTCTAACCCTAAATATCTCCTGAAAGGAATACAATTTTTTTAAACTTTCTGCAGGTCCATTTTGTTTCTTTGATGTCCCTTTAAGATGAACATGATTGACCACTGATTGTCATGCAAGTTTGGATGACTTGCCAACTGGCATTTTCTTATATAAATCCTTTGTTTTTAATTTTCTATCATAATTCTCTGAAGTGCTGCAGCATTAAGTTGCCACCAATTGTTTTTTAGTCTTTATCATACCTCTAATTCTAGCAGGAATAAGACTTTTAGACCATTTTCAGTGACTGGAAGGCTAAAAGAGAAGTTTAAGTAATTGTATGAAGATTACATACATCACAAATTTTGATAAACTAAAAACTCCCCAAACTTTGACCAATACAACAACTTAAAGGTTATTTCCAAAATCAAAAAAAGTGTTCTAGCAAAATTTAGAATGTACTTCCTGACTGTATGCATCCATAGACCTTTGAAGGATTCCATTTAGCCAATCATGCTCCTCCTTATTCATTTTTGAAATTCAGATCAATTATTAAAGGAGCACTCAACCGGAAAGTCAGGGTGCATAATTCTGGGGTCCCCGAATAATCAAATATTTCACTTGTGCATAATGGTACAGAGTATCAATGCTTCTAGATTGCATTGCGGGTACTCAAATGCATCATCTGGTTGACATCCAGTTATGGTGAAATGCACTCGATGGGTGAACATATCAGTAATAAAGAACAGAGACAGACACATTGTGAGATGATGTCTGTTTGTAAAATCAGGGCCATAATTCCTGGGGGAGGGGGGGGGGGGGTGACAGGGCCTCCCACTTTCTAGCAGAAATTTAAAAAAATACATACAAATTTCAAAAGCAGGGACAGTATTGCCCTATGCCTTCCCACTCCACCACACACACACATATACACATACACACCTGGCTGTCCACTTTGTGAAAGAGACAAAATGGTTAAAATGCTCATGAATATCATTTCATTTTTAAGATTTTATTTTCCAAAGAGTTAGCAAAATTGGTCAAAAATTTGTTTCGCAGAAAATTAAATGTTTAATGTTTTTTCTTCAGACATGTATCCTATGAACACTGGTACTTAATCAAAATGTCAAAGTGCCTACCCTCAAAAAGGAACTTTAACCACTTCCAAAAGGTTGTGGTACATAAGTAAAAACATGCTTTTATATTCTCAAACCAGTTGTGCACTTATGTTAAGAACAATTTCATATGTGTAAATAACTAACAGACTTACTGATAAGAAACAGAAAAAGGAAAAAAAAGAAAATTTACCAGTATCCTGTATCATCATGTAAAATGAACGCAACCTTTTATGTACGGTACTATATTTCAAAAAAGTACATTTCTAAATTTATTTTAGACAAAAAGTATTTTCATTTCAAAGACAAATTACAAAATCTTGTGTATATAAATTGCCATTCTCCGGTTTAATTTACCTTTAGTTATCTAACTGCAATGATTTCAATGATGCATAAATATTTTGCATCATATTCTAATCCTTTCTTCCTGTTTCTGAATGAATACATCTGGCTGTGTGTCTGTATCTTTTTGCTCATTCATTGCTATAGGGGAGAAAGAAGAAAAAAAAAACTATTCATTATCCAACATTTCTTTTCTTCAAGTAAACCAGAACCCCACTAGGGAACTCCCAGGCAATAATCATTAAGCACATAAGCACTGCATTCATTCCTCGGGGTGAGGCTTCTTATCACACGACATTGAATTTGAAAAGCCCCTCGCACAACAATGGATCAATCTAAAAGATCTTAAGGCAATATTGAGGAGAACAGCGAGAAGAAGTGGATGTTGTGAACGTCATCCATGGCGGCTAGTCGACTCAGAATCTACATCTTCAGTTTATGTGTTTTTGATTCTTTTGTGTGAAGAAGTTAGTTTTGAAGGGAGTTTCACCTTGTGGGCTTATTTGGAAGAATTTTTGGAGAGATCTTCAAGGATGGTGCTTAGTGATCAAGGGAGAGATTTTAACTCTGGATAAAATACAAATGAGGATATGTTCTTCCTGTGGTACCACTTGTTTGGGAGGATGATATAAAATTAACAATCTTAATTCAATTGAAAACTTGCCGTGGAAAGGTTGACTTTCATTTGCGGTCATCATTCGAGTGGCGCTTGCGGGCAATCTTTCGTCATCTGAACCATATTAACTTGGAAATTTTTATTTTGGGTTTTTAATTGCCTTTTCAAGCGTGAAACAAAACATGGAGGACGTGACAAACGTGGGCTTTGAATCGTCCACATCAAATGCTGATAGCGTGGACGAAAAATCGGACTTAATGGAGATGGCAAGTGATCTGGGCGGTCCGTCTTCTTCTACTTCCCGTCGCAGAGCTAGAGTGAAGAAGAACGGGTCTCCTTTGATGACCCTACTCTGGATGACGTGTTTGAAGATGTGGAACTGACGGAGACCAGAGACACCTTACCGGACAATCTTGACGAGATACGGAAAAGAATGGCAGAGAGAGCTTATCCCTGCAACTGCAATAAGTACTGTAATGGCAATATTAAACATAAGAAGTCCCAACGTACCACGAACGGCGACCTGGAACAAGGAAGTAAGTGTAAGAGCATGTGGAGCAGGACGCAACACAGTAAGAGATTGAAGATGATCATCCCACATGGAGGTAAGGACCTATTTGGGAGCAATGACAGATGTTTGTTTCTTAGGAAATGCATTAATGATCTCTCAATAGTGGTATGCAATGGTGTCAGTGGGGATGGGATATGTCGCTCACTAGGATTTTTCTAAATCATTTGACTTCATTTTCTCTATTAAAAGTATTCATTGCCCCCTTAATCTTTTTTTAGAGGAGCTATAGGTCTAGGGGGCTGTGCATTTTCCAGTTATATAAACAGGGGAGTGCTGGTTGGTAAGGCCCCATCACATTCTAATTGGAAAAAACTGATTGTCATTCATTTGAAATAAAGTTATACATTTAAAATAAAGTAAACATTTGAAATAAAGTAATACATTTGATATAAAGTAATACGTTTGAAATAAAGTAATACATTTGAAATAAAGTAATACATTTGAAATAAAGTAATACATTTGACATAAAGTAATACATTTGAAATAAAGTAATACATTTGAAATAAAGTAATGCATTTAAGATAAAGTAATACGTTTGAAATAAAGTAATACATTTGAATTAAAGTAATACATTTGAAATAAAGTAATACATTTGAAATACAATTTTGAGTGTAAGAAAATTAATACCTTTTTTCCCCTGAGTATCTTCAGTTTATCATCATGACCCCATCCAGCACCTCCATTTCATTGATTCTGATACCTGTGCTCTATAAAAAAAAAAAAAAAGGTAATAGGAAAGAATTGAGTGTTTTAGCACAACCTTGCAAAACCCTCGTGGGAAATTCTTTTTTTTATGTTTTTTAATGAAAATTGTAAGGAAACGTAACAAAATACAGTTGATGACTTATTGAGCCTAGGCAAAGGTCTCTTTCTCATCTGGGCAGCACAGTGTGTTACTGGACACTTGTTTTTTGCCAGTTTGGGTAGAGCTTAAGGTGTAGCACTCCCCAGCCCCACAAAAAATGCCAAAGGTAGTGAAGTGTGAATTACAAGCAAAAAATAAAAGAAAGGAGGAAATATTATGATCTTGAATTACTCAATGGGATATTTTGCTTTTGTGCTTAAGTGAGACCTTACACCAAGTCCATGTGGCTTTTGAAGGTTTTGGAGCACCCCCACCATCTCTAACTAGTGCTGTCATGACATAACTCTTTTTTCACGACATGAAATATGCCTCTCGTGACATACCACGATACCGAAAAGTAATACTCAATTAAGAAATTTCCGCGCAACTTTGCTAGGCTACTTCATACGTTTTAATGGTAACGTTACGGGATTAAATCTAAAAGTCAAATTTAGGCTATTAAAAACATGCAAAAATATCGTAAAACATTATAAAAAAAACTAATTAAAAATTGTTTTCCATCACCCCAGACTGGCACGCTGCAATGTAAGTTGACAAAAAGAATGAAAATTTGGCCCAGAACATGCTCTTACTTTGATGATTCATGGTCGTTACATTGGTTAAATTACCAAACACGTGCATGATGTGTGATGAACGTAATATTCACACGATCATGTCATCTGCTAGATCTGCAAATCAATTTTTTCTTGCGTTCATCATAAAAGAAGTCACATTAGTGATATTAACAATTTGAATCGTGAGTCAGTTTTCTTGAAAAGTTTATACCAATATATCGCGATATTTTTTTCCATGATAATAAATACATGTCGTGACAGCACTGCCTCTAAGCCCTCACACAAAACATTGTTTATCTGTGTACACAATTGGAAATATCCCTTACTGCACCCATAACCCATAGATTTTGTGTTTATTGACTTGACTTAATTCCAGTCCAAATGATATACACATCTGTCATTTACACTAATGAGCAGAATCAAATACAAAGATTAAATATTTACATTCAGGGGACAATATACATGTGAAGTTCATCGTTTCTTCCATAGTATACAGAGGAAGTGTGGATGAACACATTGGAATTGCAGCTAACATATTTTCTGTCTTTTTGAAATATTCCTTCAGGCAATAGGACGACAGAACCACTTTCAGCTTTCATTGGTACGCAGGGATGTTGTTATAAGTGTGTATAAATGCATGCCAATGTCATCTAGGAGCTCTCTCTAAAATGGATTCAGATTCATTTCTTGACATTCAAATAGAAACTCATGATAGCATTTTTGATATCAAGACCAACATCCAGGCATAAAATCATAAAATTCCCACTCCGGCATAAAATCATAAAATTCCAATCGAGCTTGGAAAGTAGCATAAAATGGCTTTAAAAAATAATAAAAAAACCATACAAAAATACTTTTGGCAAAATTGACATAATGGGCACAGAGTATCTAAATTCCATTCAAAAATTGTCATACTTGCCCTAAGAATCCATGTATGTATATATATATGTTGTACTGTACATGGTTCATGTTTGGGCTACATTACCATAGGTACTGGCCTTGCATATCCCTGACATTGTAGAGCAGTGTGTTTCTTACATATTTTCTCATATGCATGTAGTGAAAATTCTGATTGCAGACCAAAAAGTACAGTCATATTATCACCAGGGCTTGCCCTAAAGTTCAATTTATGGTATATTTGTTGTACCATACATTGTTCATATATGGGCTACAGTAGCATGTGTTAAAAGTTTATAGCTTGCATATTCATAAACATTGTAACCCATGACTTGTGAAGTTATTTTCTGCATAACACATTTAGTGGTGGCTCTTATACATTCAGTGTTTAATTTGTTCAATTCATGATATTCCAGAGATCCATTTTCTTTGTTGACACTAATGCTATCCTTCTCAGTGTTGCTTTCATAGATTATTCATAGATTATTCTTGGCGCATTTTCTCACTCAGAATATATTCTTCCTGCTATTCAAGGCCAAAAGTGGGACAATCCAATAATTTTCTACTGGATGCTTTAGCCATTTATTTATCAGTGGAAAGGTATGAGCAGGGAAGTGCCATTTAGATGCACTCTGCTGGTTTGAGCACACAAAGCATTTTTATAGGCAAATGAACCACACACCTTTCCCCTTTTACTTTTCCCTGCTCTTTGAGACTTTGCCAACCAGAGTTATGAATTGTGCGCTTGAAAAAAAAAAAAAAAAAACTGCACACAACCAAGGTTATTACAATGATTGTCATTTGAGAAGAAGGCTATACTTAAGCCTCATCATCATTTTCTAGATTTTATGGAGTTCCCATGGCTCAAGGCTGTGAAGAAAGACCAATAGCTTGCACACTGCACAATTTGCAAAAAGAGCTTCAGAATTGATAGGTCTCATGTAACACAGGTAATGATCTCATGATAAGGTAACAAAGCATGTTGAGGTGAAAAAAATCTTTCGTGGAGGTTCGAATCAGAGTTAGTTTGTAATATCTTTGGGGAAGGGTGTTCAGCTATCAACAAATAACATTGTCTTAGCTAAGGAGGAGCTCATTCTTACAGCAGAAAAGCTTTAAAAGTTGTCAGCTCAAATTATTCTTTTGCAAGCACAAATGAAGACACTGAACGATTCCGCTCAATGTTTCCAGTTTCAGAAATAGCAAAGAATTACAATCAAGGAGAAACAAAAGGTTAAAGGATTAGTTCAGTGGTCAAGCATGTTTATCTTATATGAAAGAGGACTTCAAAAAAAACAAAATGGCGAAGAAAGCATTCAAAAATCTTAATTCTGTTAAGGAGATATTTAAGTTTAAAGTTAGGTATCATTTGGCAAGAATGACTGAAATCAGACTAGTTGTGATGTCATAGCCTCAGATTCCTCAAAAGTCTTCAAGTATTCTATTATATTTTGTCCTGTGATTTTCAAAAAAGTAGTACAACTGAATTTAGGAAGAATATTTATAATATACCACCTGAAGAAAGTTTGGGCAAAAAAATAATTTAAAGTGAAAAAATTGAATATAGTTTCTTTAAAATACATAAAGACTTTGAGGAATCTGAGGCTATGACATCACAACTAGTCTGATTTCAGTCGTTTCTACACAAATGATACCAAACATTAAACTTGAATATCTCCTTAATGGAATAAGATTTTGCAATGCTTTCTTCACTATTTTGTTTCTTGTTAAGCCCTCTTTCATACAAGATAAACATGCTTGACCCCTGAACTAATCCTTAAAGTTACTACATTCAGTTTGGCATTGCACCCTATTTCAAAGCTCATTCAGGATGTTATGGACACCGCATTCACATTCAAGCGTGATGAGACTGCAACATCTCAAGTTACAGTTTATGTTGCTTCAGTTTTTGCATTGATTATTGACAAGAAAGCATGTTCTTAGTTTCACTATACTTCCTAATGTGTGTAATATGATTAAAGGCCATCTATCGTGATTAAAATGTGGCGACGTACAATTTATTTCAAAATGATACTGATTGGCCTATCAATGTAAGTGCACACTGTACCATTGTGTTTCGACCAATCAAAACACAGGACTTGAATTTCATTTGCTTTGTACGTTAGAGACGACAATAATGGCCTTTAACTGATTGCAATTGTGTATAATTTATATTTTGCATTAGAGGTTTAGTTGACAAGAAATCATATTTTTAGTTTATTTTTTGCAATACTTGATAATTGTATATGTATGTAATCAGGGGCAGATGTATGTAATCAGGGGCAGATGTATGTAATCAGGGGCAGATGTATGTAATCAGGGGCAGATGTATGTAATCAGGGGCAGATGTATGTAATCAAGGGCAAATGTATATAATTAGGGGCAGATGCATGTTATCAGGGGCAGATGAATATGGAGGGAACATGTTTTTAGAAGTGATTTGAAAGTATGTATGACAGCAGAACAGCTTTAGGGACAATTTATCCCACCCCCCTCCCCCTCCAAAAACAAAAATGATAATAGATAGATAAATTACTGGTAACTCTATTTTCCTTTCTTGTTTTTAAATTTACAGCCAAGAAAATAATGGATTAAGAGATTTAGGACAAGCATGAATCAGATTATTTGTCCCAAATATATATCCCAAATAGTGTGAAATGCAAATAAGGGGTTCTTAAAACTGTAAAATGGTTCAGGGGGGATATTGATCATTTTCGTGCTGAAAATAGAACAAATCAGTATGATTATCAGTATATTAGCACATATTATACATGATAACCCAAATTCATACTCAAGTCTTCAGTGAGTCAAGTGGAAAGGTCCTTATTGCAAGTTTTTCTTCAATTTAAAAGATTCCCTGCACGTGAAGTTTGGGTAGTTGCACAAAGTAAATGATGGCAAGTGTTCAATCTGTCAACAGGTCAATAAGCTGATAAGAAGAAACAAGTTATGATACATATATATATATATATATATATATATATATATATATATATATATATATATATATATATATATATATATATATATATATATATATATATATATATATATATATATATATATATATATATATATATATATATATATATATATATATATATATATATATATATATATATATATATATATATATATATATATATATATATATATATAGATGTATATAGATGTATAGATATAGATATATATATACACACAATATGTATACACAATATATATATATATATATATATATATATATATATTTATATATATATATATATATATATATATATATATACACAATATATATACACATATATATATATATATATATATATATATATATATATATATATATATATATATATATATATATATATATACACACACAATACACAATTATATATATAAATATATATATACATATATATATATACAAAATATATATACACAATATAAATATATATATACATATATATATATACAAAATATATATACACAATATATATATATATATATATATATATATATATATACACACACAATACACAATATATATATATATATATACATAATACACAATATATATATATATATATATATATATATATATATATATATATATATATATATATATATATATATATATATATATATATATATATATGTATATATGTATATATATATATATATATATATATATATATATATATATATATATATATATATATATATATATATATATATATATATATATATATATATATATATATATATATATATATATATATATATATATATATATATATATATATATATATATATATATATATATATATATATATATATATATATATATATATATATATATATATATATATATATATATTCTGTAGAATTCTTTTGTTTTGTTTTTGTCAGCTTCAAGGACATTTTGTGTACACATGAAATTATCCAAATATGCTGTTCAAACTTTGTGTCAAATCATTTGGGAATGTAAATTTGAATAAAAGTCATAGTGAAATACATTATAATTTTCCTGTTGGGAAAATAGTTTCATCATGCACAGAATTTCAATTTAGAATGGAACAAAATGGGAAATCTTCCATGCATTAATTTCAAACATGAACAACTCCAGATAGGAATAAGAATTTGACTGGCTGAATCCTCTATCATGTGTAAAAAAGGATTGTATCAGACTTAATGTTTCCTTATGAAGAAGGAAAAGGGCCATTGTACGACATTGTTGGGTCCAGAGTTATCTTTCAGGAAAATTTGAAATAAAGTGACTAGGCACAATTACAGTATCTTTTGAGGCCATATTTATGTTACCTCTTTAATGAGAAGATCAGAAATATAATTTTTGGAAAAATAATTTGCTCAATCTTCGAAATGGCACATTCCTTATCTACAAAAGGGCACTTGTCCTCTTTTAAAAGGGCTTTTTTTTTTCTATAAAAGGGCATTTTTCCTCGCAGGGTGTAATATAGTTCATGCTGCAGGGTGCAATATAGCTCATACTGCAGTGTGTAATATAGTCCATGCGGCAGGGTGTAATATAGCCCATGCTGCAGGGTGTAATATAGCCCATGCCGCAGGGTGTAATATAGCCCATGCTGCAGGGTGTAATATAGCCCATGCTGTAGGGTGTATTATAGCCCATGCTACAGGTGTAATATAGCCCATTCTGCAGGTTGTAATATAGTCCATGCTGCAGGTTGTAATATAGCCCATGCTGCAGGTTGTAATATAGCCCATGCTGCAGGGTGTGTTATAGCCCATGCTGCAGGGTGTAATTTAAAGGGCATTTATTCAACTTTTAAAAAAAACTGGTTTCGAATATGTATGTAATATGATTTAACTAGTTACACTTGTGTATAATTTATATCTTGCATTAATGTTTAGTTGACAAGAAAGCATGTTTGTAATTGTTTCACTATGCTATATAATGAAGGCTATATCTATTCAATATGATTAACTGGTCATTTTCAAATAATAAAGAAAAATTGATATAAACAAATTGATGAAGCATAAAAAAGAATAATTTTTTGTAGCCAGTAGCATAAAAAACATAAAATGTCCAGTAAACAAAATGAAATCCTAAATATCATCTTTTTTAAGTGGGTGGGAGGCCTGAAAATTTATCACAATATTTTCTCCAAATTATTTGTTTTGAAAAAGAAGTATATTGGGGTGGGGATATATTCACCTTCTTTGAGAAAATCAATTAATTAAAGGTAATCCTCTGTCCCCCTGGAGATATTGTCTAGCAATTAACATATCAATAATAAATATTTATTATAACTGATATGGATAACAAGGAAAGCTTTGCCTTGCACAATCAGTGAAGCAATGAAGTAATTAGTGAAATGGATGATAGTTATTATGTTCTTTATTTTATTCAACTCAACAACATTTATTTTAACCTGCTCCACATATACAGATATAGTCTTTCTAGTTTCAAAAGTTAGGAAAGGTCACATGGCTTTACTCACAGAAAGAGTACATACATTCATTTCAGTTAAAATAAGTGTTTTTACAAAATATCATGAATCTTAAGCTGATAGAGTTTGCAAAAACACAAACAAAATCCCTGTTAAAATAACAATAAACATAGCAGAGATACAAATATTAAATAGCACAATGACAAAGATTAGTTGAAAGCTATGTACTGCAGTTGTACAAATTGTGTAAGTAACAGTCGCGTAGCAAATATTTGAAACCCTAGATGCCCCGAACTGGAACTTTCAGGCTTTCCTGGCTAAGAATGGGAATTAAGTTTAGATCCCTATTGTAGGGAACTGTAACCGGCCTACATTCCCATTACAGGTATGCTTATGTGTTTCTTTGTTCTTCTATCCTAGGCTGTTCTTTAAGATATTTAAAATGTTCAAAATTGAGTAGATTGCAGTTTACCAAAGATCCCTGCTATCAATGTTGTCCCATCTTAGCAGCTTCTGTCTAGCTCAGATATGCTCTTTACAAAAAAAGTATTCCTTTCATTATATCTGTGGGCGTCTTTTTCTTCAAATCCTATAAGGTATCTATTTTGTACCATGCTGCAGGGTGTGTTATAGCCCATACTGCAGGGTGCGTTATAGCCCATGCTGCAGGTGTGTTATAGCCCATGCTGCAGGTGTGTTATAGCCCATGCTACAGGGTGTGTTATAGCCCATGCATACATACATACATACATACATACATACATACATACATACATATAAGGCATTTATAAAGCGCCACTACATCAAGAACGCAGCGCATATGAAGAAACATAGTAACTACAAAGTACAAATAAAGCATAACATGATATGAAAATACAGTGGTAGAGAAAAACAACATTAGATTGGATACAAATAATACTTCAAACACTTTTTGAATTTGCCTAAAGAGTCAGATTCTCTGATGGAAACGGTGAGTGCATTCCAGTTTTTTGGAGCAAAATGAGAAAAGGTGCGATTTGATGCAGACTTGAGCAGCTTAAAAGAGTTCGGCTCCATGAGGCGAGCTACGTCAAGTGATGAGCGAAGGTTTGAGCGTGAAGGCTGTAGGTTGTGTTATAGCCCATGCTGCAGGGTGTATTAGAGCCCATGCTGCAGGGTGTAATATAGCCCATGCTGCAGGGTGTAATATAGCCCATGCTGCAGGGTGTGTTATAGCCCATGCTGCAGGGTGTAATATAGCCCATGCTGCAGGGTGTAATATAGCCCATGCTGCAGGGTGTTTTATAGCCCATGCTGCAGGGTGTGTAATAGCCCATGCTGCAGGGTGTGTAATAGCCCATGCTGCAGGGTGTGTAATAGCCCATGCTGCAGGGTGTGTAAAAGCCCATGCTGCAGGGTGTAGCATAGCTGGCTTCCAGCTCAATAGCTGAACTGTTCTTCTTTCATATATATATACTGGAGAAATTGCTTTGTGTTTATGTACTATTGGTATCAATTACATTCAGCATTGAATGTCATATTATACTTTTATCATCTGATACTGTAATTTTCTCTGCTTAGATGTAATTTTATCAAGTTTTTCCTAAATTCCTGCAAAAGGCTTTTACAGCCCTCAATTCTTGTCACTCAAAATGTTCTTGTAATTACATAGCCGTGAGATTTTTATCTTAAAATGTATATTTTTGAATTCTGAGAAGTTAGCTTTTAGAATTATGGGGAAAGGACATTTTCGCAAGGTTCATCACAAATATAATATCTTAGCTCCTACTATTGTATCTTTGCATTTCATATCCAGAGTTCTGAATTAATTGCAGTAATAATACTAGCCTTGGATTGAATAGCACAATTATTTCTCATACCATCTTTTTCACAAGTGGGCTGCAATAATAATTTGCTTTATTGGGGGAGGGGGGTGCATCTTTAATAAAATTGTATGTATTAGTGTGCACCGCTTATGGTGGTACTGTGCATGCAAAGCGTGAGCCACAATGGCATGGTGTCCAGGGTCGCTGGTGGGGGCCAGGGGGCAGAGCCCCCGCAAGCCCTACATTTTTTTGTGGTTGAAGTGGCAGGAAATTGCTTAAAAATCATGTCAAATATACACAAAAACCATTTTGAATTTTTGAAATTTTTAGGATGAGGGGGGGCACATTCCTCCTATGCCCCCTTGCCACTGATAAGATATTAAAATCCATAACACATATTTAAAGCTTGAATACAATATTTAATGCATATTACTTTTTGCACAATGAGCATCTTGAAAGGAGTAGATGCTGTAGAAATTTATAGAAAAATGAATTTGAAATTAAATTCAACTATGGAAAACCTTTTTTTAGTTACTTTATAATGTGGATTTTTGTTGCACTTAAAACAGTTTGCATGCTTGCAAGGTTTTCTTAGATTTCACAAGGGGACAACATACCCCACTTCAATATAATACTTCATTCCTCACTTATGGAATTAAGTGGTGTTATCTCATGAACATGTATGGCCAACTAACAGGGAGTGGTGCATTGTGTTAAGACATTTATCACTCTCACAGACGAGAATCTCTGAAAATATTAATATCCATGGTATAATTTTATATACTTTTTAACTGCTCCCTTTATGTTGAAAATAAAATGTTATAGAATTTATGTTTAATCTATGCATTAATTATCTTGACCAGTGCATTAAATCCAGTTGTACACCACCAAGCCGGTCTCCAAAAATTATTCACATGCGGCCATTTTGTTTGAGATCAGTCTTTGAAAGGGCTAATGAAGGTTCTTCTGTTTATAGAGGGCTGATGGTATTTATTATGTGGTTAATTGTGTATGTTGGTAGAGCAAGCACCTTTGCACACCTTTTTGTAGAATTTCTCTCATTCTCCCCCTGTTTCCTTTACTTCCTACCTTCAGAATGATCTGACCTCTCAGGCACAATTTGACCTTAGTTGTTGTGGTGCCGTAAAGCCATCATCAAACAAACATGCGTATGCCCAGCCAATAATGACATTCAAAATTTGTTGTGAAAAGGAATTCTAACTCATGCAACTGACTGATTCCTAAGTCTGACTATTCCACTTGGGCCCAGTGAATGAATGCATATGAAAACACAACATTAATCTTTGACAACCTGCTTGAAACTGAAGCTCTGATGCCCCTAATTTCATTAGCTTTCACACCAGCAATGTCAGCTATGCAGATATATAGCTTCTAATGGACCTTCATAACTATCTTGAAGTGTTTCATGTATTTGTTTGGCATTGAGATGATATACAGACCTCCGTTGTGTAGTGGTTAGTGCTTTGTCCTCTCACCTGCACGTCCTGGGTTCGAATCCCGGTGGGTCCATAAAGCAATATCTGTCCTTAGAAGAAATGGTCCGTCAATCATTCACAGTTAATGCACATTATCACCTCTGGAATTATTATACACAGCTACTTTTATCACCAGTTTGAAAACAAACTTCTCCCACTAAGACACCTAACACGGGATGGGTGATTTCAATAACAAAAGTGCCTTGATTATTCAGCTCTGGCTTTGCGTAATCTTATACACACAAACAGCCTTGGGCTACTTGGCTGTGGCAGGCATGGGGTTGGCAGATAAACAATCCTTGTTTGGAGTGGAAACACAATACACTGAACAGAAAGTGGGATTGGTAATTGTCATACCTGAGTTTTCAGGATTAACTCTGGTGTGTGGTGGGGGTTGGCTTAAAGAAAAACATTTTGGCATGTCTGCAACCAGTGAGTTCACAACTGGTTATCAAAGGCTGTGACCGTCTTGATATAATGACCAGCACTTGATGCTTTCCAGACGTTAAACCTTGTTATAGTATGCTAATATATAAAAGAACTCGGTACGTACTCCAAAGATATTTTGCTGGCAAAGTTTCACAAGTTTTCTTTGCTTTCTCACGTTAATTCCAGCAACCAGCAGGTTAACTATGCATGACAAATTCTTGCTTTGGCAGCAGGACTCGTACAGTGGGGGAGAATCCTGGACTTTTGGTGTAATGATAAATACACTAAAACTTGGAGCTTCATATTCATTACATGATCCATGTAGGCCGCCATTTTATCCAGTGATACGTTAAGTCAATAAGGATTTTTAATGAGAATGCGGGGGGTATTTTTGAAAGGAAAAACCGATACCAAATGCATATTCGTTAGATTTGATCACGGACTTTTCAATTTCATCATAGACTTTGCGATAAAATAACAAACGACTTCCGTTGACAGCCCTCTAGCACATGATTCTGTGTTGGCTTTAGTCATCGCTGATAACGTGTACATGCATCATACGATACATTACACAAATACTACCGTTCTCTTAGTAAAAAACCCATTGATATAACGTTATCACAAGTTAAAATGGTGTCCTCCATGGATCGTGTAATGAATACGAAACTCCAGGTTTTGGTGTATTTTCTTAATACACCAGAAACATGGTAATGTTCAGTGGAATTACCCCACATCCACCACCTAGAAATTATCACACAGGATTCAAGGGTAAATTAAGTACTCTCAATTGCTAATCAGAAAAATTTATGTTAATTTTCAGGTGTCAGTCAACAATGGCTTGTAGGCATGGGCATGAATCCAGGGGGGATGGGGGATATATCCCCCCACATTTTGACAAGGGGGGTGATCCATATCATTCCTCCACAGTTTGGCACAAAGGTACTACATTCTGAAAGATATTTAGAAGCATAGGAAGTAGGCTCGGAAACATTTTTCTTTTGGACTACACATATTTTTAAAAGAGTGACCATATACACATGCATGCACAGAAACATGAACAATAAAATATATCTCCACATGCATTTTCATGATTTTGTGTTTCATATATTGTAACAGCTTCTATTTTCAAAATGGATTTCTATTGTCTAAATAGACTGGAATAAAGCCTTCACATTACCATTATACTCCTTTTTTGGTGCTTAATACACTCTGTACCAGAATAGCAAGCAAAAATGTAGTTAGCTATTCTGGTATAGATTTTTCTTAACTGCCAAAAAAAGAGTATAATGGCAATGTGAAGGCTTTATTACAGTCCATTTTGACAATAGAAATCCATTTTGAAAATAGAAGCTGTTTTATAGCTCTCTTAGACATTAATTTTTTACTTGTATAATATACCTTCTTCTTATGCGATGTGACATACTTTTTTTACTCATTAAATGTCAATTTTACGAAAGCTTTCTGGGGCATCGCCACCTGCTTGGACCCCACCAGGGGGCCCGCTTGGAGCCCACCCCAAAAAACGAGTGCTGTGCAGACAAATCTTCCCCCTCTTTTTAAAGTGGATTTACGTCACTGCTTGTAGAAATAATTATTTGGGGCATACCTTAATCGTGTACCTCTTCTATGCCATGTGATATATTTATTTGAAGAGCAGCAATGTCTCGCATTCTTATCCACCCACAAGCAAATAGATTACGGTGCACAAATTGGGACAGGCTTAAATGAAACTTATTGGTTTCTGACGTTAAGTCTACTGACTATGTATTCATGGACAGGTGGGGTGTTTTTATTATTGAAATCGATGGACAAGTGCATCTCGTGAAACCATCTGCGGTATTTGCATAAGTTAATCTGAAATCAAGTTGTTTATTGCTGTATCTTGTTGTATGTTTCTGGATAACATATGCTAGGGATACTGCATTCTTGAAACCATTGGTATGGTTAAATATAACTGCCGTGATCTCAAGTAAATTGACATTCAGACAATAATCATTGAATGGGGTTCAGTGCTAGTATTTCTCCTATTATTACTTCAGTGGTCAAGCTTGTCTATTTTATATGAAAGAGGACTTCAAAAGAAACAAAATAGTGAAGAAAGCGTTCAAAAATCTTTTTCCGTTAAAGAGATATTTAAGTTTAAAGTTTGGTATAATTTGTGTAGAAACGACTGAAATCAGACTAGTTGTGATGTCATGGCATCAGTGTTCCTCTTTATGTATTCTATCATATTCTTTCCTGCGATTTTGAGGCTTATAAACCACATGACATGTCAAAAAAGTAGTAAAACTGAATTTCGGAAGAGTATTTGCAATATAGCACCTGAAGAAAGTTTGAAGGGAAATGATTTAAATAGTAAAAAAATTCAAAATTTTTTCTCTAAAATACATAAAGATCTTGTGGAATCTAAGGCTGTGACATCACATCTAGTCTGTTTTCAGTCATTTCTATACAAATTATACCAAACTTTAAACTTAGATATCTCCTAAACGGAATAATATTTTTGAATGCTTTCTTCACTATTTTGTTTCTTTTGAAGTCCTCTTTCATATAAGATAAACATACCTGCCCACTGAAGTAATCCTTTATGTCTTAGGTCAGAGAGTGCTTTTAATACAAGTTTGAAGGTATAGAGATGAACCAGGTATCATGTTTCTTTGGCTCTATGTATCCACATGTCATTTTTTTGACAAGTAGTAGGTGGACAAGATTTATTTTATTCTGATAAGGCAGTTGGGTAAACTCCCAGAAAAAAGTGACACCCAGAGGTGAAAAATAGATATATGATAAGCCAGCTAGGGGACATGTTCCCACTTGATACTGCCCAGCAAGTGATTTCTTCAGTTTCATACATACAGGCCTAATCTTCACACATTGAGATAAATCAGAAAAGATGCATGAATTATTTTAGCAATTATGTTGTGAGAATGTGCATTTCTCTTATGTAGTTTAAGTATCCGGTGTATCTGTAAGTAAGATAATAGAAAAGGGACATCTTTGCCTAATAAGTATCAAATCTAGTTGTTAGTGATCATATATCTCACCTTCACTTCATTCGACACCTGCAACTCAATGAAAAAGGACAAACTGATCGATTTTTCCCATCCTTTTTGTATCTCAATGTGGGGCATATTTTTCTTATCCTTCACATCTTAAGTGCACATTTCTCAGAAGTAGTTGACGTTTGATTTTTTGAAGAGGAAATGAGCCAGGCTAATAATCATTCATTACTTCACCAGCCCAATGAAGGCCACTTTGTTTGAATTATCGATGTAATAAGGTGATGTTTAAGTCTAGTATAGGCAGGGATGAATGAACCTAGGGAGGTGGAGTGATGACTTTATGACAATGGCATAGGTACAATTTTTTCTTGGGAGGGGGTGGGGGGAGGGGAGCCTGAAAGTTTTTTCCACAAACCTCAACCCCCTCATTTAAAGGTCTCATTTTTGTCCCATTTATTTTCACGATTGTGAAAATTTTTGATTTGTTTTTAAATTATTTTTTTAACAAAGAAGAATAGACATTTAAGTTTATATATGACACGGCATACGTGGCAGTACATACACGCTCGCAGTGCAGTGACCTGCATGTCACCTGCATGTACACGTACAAACAGCATGCTGTATGTTACACATACACAGGCATTACATCGGTGTATACGATGTAATGCTACATTTTACATCCAAGTGTGGTCAATTCAAATGATCATGATTGGGGAAACAAAAATCGGCCCGGGATCGGACCGAGGTATTATAAATTATAATCTAATAAACCAGAACAAGCGCCAAAAAGGTTTGAATATTTTACAGAGGGTACAAATAAGTCCAATAAGAAGTTTTCTTCCCTAAAAAGTTGGGGGCGGAAAAATACTTCTGCTCCCTCCCAGCCCCCAACTTTCTACCCCATTACATGATGGTTTGTATCTTTAGATGTAAGTTAATATGAATACAAAAGAAGTTTTTGTGAAAATGTGGTCAGAAAATGAAAGAAATATCCTGGTGATGATGTTGATTATGAAGAAGATGATGAGGATGGTGGTAGTGATGATGATGATGGGTATGGTGGTAGTGATGATGTTGATTATGAAGAAGATGATGAGGATGGTGGTAGTGATGATGATGATGGGTATGGTGGTAGTGATGATGATGATGGGGATGGTGGTAGTGATGATGATGATGGGGATGGTGGTAGTGATGATGATGATGGGGATGGTGATAGTGATGATGATGATGGGGATGGTGGTAGTGATGGGGATGGTGGTAGTGATGATGATGATGGGTATGGTGGTAGTGATGATGATGATGGGTATGGTATGGTGGTAGTGATGATGATGATGGGTATGGTGGTAGTGATGATGATGATGGGTATGGTGGTAGTGATGATGATGATGATGGGTATGGTGGTAGTGATGATGATGATGGGTATGGTGGTAGTGATGATGCTGATGGTGGTAGTGATGATGATGATGGGGATGGTGATAGTGATGATGATGATATACATGATTCAGCACCCTTATTTGAACCTTTGTTTAAGTCCTCATAGACCAATTTCTTCTCTGCTTTTGCTATTATCCTGATTTCACTCATTTCTTTGGAAATATTTCAATTAATTTATCAGCCTGTGCATCTGACCTGTTTGATATACCTAAATATTTCCTCTCCTTGTAACGAACGTCAAAGCCTATTTTATGATCTTTCCTTAATAGTTCAATAAACTGCTCTTGATTGATTCCTTTAAAGGTCCTGCAATTGATTAATGACTGAAAACAGCTGCAACATGTCCCAAAGAAAATCGAAATGGGTAGAATTAGGCCGAATTGCAACACAAATCCGGTCTACTTCAAGTTCAACAGTAAAAATACTTTGAAAGGGTAAATAAATTCTGCATGAAACATCCGTGAGCTTCTTTTTAGGTTAGTGTGATACATGTAGTGGTACATTATATTGTGTTTTTTGAGTATTTTGAATGAGATTTATTTTTTCATGTGAGCAATACTGAGCAAAAATGACTTTTTTTTAACACAGCAGACATCCAATAAGCACCCTTAGAAACCCAACGATAATTTTCTTTTGCCTCATTGCCCACCAAACATTGTCAATTTTCCTACTATTTTAAACACTTTCATGGAACTATTCCTATAGAAAAAGGATAAGTGCATGAGGCCTAACACGTACATTACAGAAATAAAATTGCAATTTTTTTCATAAACTGCTTTGGTTTGTTAGTATGCATTGTATGCAGGATATCAATTCTGTACAAATGTGGCCATTCACAGCTGATTAAAGGATTCACAGCTGTTTGAAGGATTAACTCAGTGGTCAAGCATGTTTATCTTCTATGAAAGAGGACTTCAAAAGAAACAAAATGGTGAAGAAAGCATTCATCGCACGAATTTGCCTAACAACAAAATCTGTGTAACTAAGTAGGGGCAAACATCCTACGTGGTACTGGTACAGTACAGCTAGCTAATGGCGCGCTCATGTAGTCAATGCAACTTACTGTACAAAACAAACTTCTGCACACACAGACTGAGTGACGGCAAAATGGTGAAGAAAAATGGCGCTTACAGCTGTGGGTTTATAAATCTGATTGCTGTTACCCAGAACAGTTAGCAAACTGAAATTTGTTTTTCCTATTTGCTAAAAAGTCTAAAAATCCGAAGAAGTGCCATAAATGAATAAACGTTTGCAACAGGCCTCGTGAACATCTAAATGTCGACGCATTGGTAATGCACGATTGCGGATTTGAGGTTTGTTTGTTCCGCATAGTTACTATGGTGGGCGTGGCCTTTTTGGAAACCTGGAAAGATTAATTACCACAGTGGAAGTGAAGTTAATATATATTGGTTTTTTTGGTGACTGGTCAAGTAGTTATCTTGAGAGTGTTCGCTCTTTAAATTCTCAAAGTTATTCATCCTCATCTTATGACATAAATTAAATAAATTATTGTTACTTGTCGGAGTTTTTATGTAGGTGAAAGTTAATTGTCAGCGATGGTAAAAGATTTACAATTGCCTTTACCACTGGAAACATTGATAAACTTAATTACAATTTCATAGCATGTGGGAATGTTTAACCTCAAAACGTGCATAAGGAAAACATTCACGGAACTAGCTGTGATGTGTTACGAAAAGCTATAAATAAACTTGTAAGGTACTTGGATTGTACCATTATTATACGGGTTTGTTTTAAGAACGAAGTCATTGAAACGAGTTGAATGCTTTTAGTTGCGCGCAGTGGATGTCAATTTCGTCGAATTAAAATTTTCTTTGAGGGCAAGAAAAATATGAAATCATAGAAACAAATTATGCTGCATGTGGGATGTAGGCCAAGTGGAATGGAACTTTAGGCAACATTTTATTTAACAACTGGCCAGTTCCAATCAAATATCTTTAAAGCAAAACAAATTCAATGAAACCTAATGCATATACAACTTCAGTTCAAAAGTTTTTGACAAGCAGTGCTAATGAGAAACATTTTAAAACTTATTTTTCTTAAACAAATGTATGTCAAACTGAGTCGACATACTAATTCCTCAAAAAAGTAAAATAGTAATTGTAAAAGTCCAGAAAATATGCTAAAAGGTTCAAATAATTCCCTCGGCGACCCACTACCCCAATCGGAAAGGCTGGTTACACTCCTGCACCTTCTATCTACAGTGGATAGTTATCCATGAATATGCATCCATTAACACACACAAACAAAATGATGTGAAAATGTCATAAATTGAATTTGTTTATCTCAGTAGATTTTTTTTGTTGTTGAAGAAAACAAAATCATTTTTAACTCAACTATTTGAAGAATAGTCGAGCTATTCTACTACCCCCGGCATAGGCGTCCGGTTAAAGTTTTGGTTAAAGTTTTCATAACTTAAGTTATGAATGGTGTACATTCATGTGACTTGGCATAGGGGTAGAGGACATGAGTACTGCTCAAATGAGCATAATTGGAGGGCTGTGTGTGCATACTAATTAGTTTATTTGCATAACAATAAAAAATATTTGTCAGGTTAGTTTTGGTTAAAGTTTTTATAACTTATGAATAGTGTACAATCATGTGACTTGTCATAGGGGTAGGGAATGTGGATACTATTCAAATGAGCATGATTGGAGGGGTTGTGTGTGCATACTAATTAGCTTTTTGCATAACAATGAAAATATTTGTCAGCTTAAAGTTTTGGTTAAAGTTTTTGGTTAAAGTTTTTGGTTAAAAGTTGTTATCACTTAAGTTATGAATGAATGTACATTATGTAACTTGGCATAGGGGTACTATTCAAGTGAGCATGATTAGGGGTTGTATGGCATAGGGCTACGCTAGCTTTGAATAGTCAAGCAGACTGTCCTACCGACAGTTCTTGTCTTTCTTATTATTATTTCATTTAAAATCTTTTGTTAGGTGAATCTTAGTTTTCGGTGACAAAGAGCTAAAATTGCAGTTATAATGTCTTTTAACATTCATCATCCTCAACAGTTCAATACACTTTTCCAAACCGATTTTTGCCAAACATGAGTATTGCTGCTAAGGGAATTTTCCCTTTGTTACCCAACCAATCAGGTGCGGCTTTAGAGGAAAGATTTCTAAGCAACAATGCGCGCACTATTACCTTCATGTTAGTAATGCACATATAATTTTCAAGACGTTTGGTCCCATACCGTTCATGAACTGAATTGACCCCCAGTATTTGATTGGATGGTAATAGTAAACCATTGGTCCGTAAATGGCGCATGAAATTTCAGTCATGTGAAATTATTGAAATTAGTTTTCCAGCAATTGGCAATTCATATTTAAAGATTATTGAATATCATGTAACGGTTGTACACTATGAGGAATAGCAACTATCACACAAGCCATGCAATTGCTATGGCTCTTTACTGGGCCACAATTTAACACTGAAACTGTACTAATTCTTGATCCAGACATGAACTATTTTTGATGGACATTTTGTATTTATTCCTCCTATATTTTTTTTTTTTAAATCTTAGTTCATATCATGAAATTTTCCTTCCAAAGCATTTCAAATAACCATAAAGAGGAAGCTTGGGCAATTTTGGGTGCTTTAAGAAAAGGATGTTTTGCTGGAGTCTATGGGTCACAGAGAGCATGGGATATCTCGAACATATGGGCCCCTTTGATATACTTAAGTTGATTATACATAATGTAAAGACTATCTGCTGAACGTACATCCCTTTTCTGACTTTTATCAGACCCCTCTGAACTGGGCCCCTTATGACCCTAGGCCCAGGGGCAATGCACCTCCTTGACACCCTCTTTGGCAGTACTGCTGGAGACTCTTCTTGTTGGGAACCTTATTTTAGAACCAAAGCACCTCAACAAGTCTGAAAAGCAAGCTATAATCAGCATAAATTTGACGGAATATGCTATCTTTTAGTTTTACCCAAAGGTGTTGTCAAAATAATCCTTACCCCTCCCCTAGAAAAGGCCTCTCATTTGAAACTCTTTTACATAATCTCACATTTCTCTTGGCGGTGCTGGTTGTTAATTGCTGGAAATTGACTCTCAAGTAATATTATTGAAATTCAAACGAGTTGGAACATACAAGAGCTAGATTAATATTTGCTGGAATATAAACTTAGTGATATGGAATTAATGGAGGACGGTCTTAGCATAGCATAGCTTAGCATAGCATGGTTTAACGTCCCGAAAGCATCCAGTGCTGGACATTATCTCAAAACGGCCACGGCATTTGATAACCAGTTGTGAACTCACTGGTTGCAGATGCACCGGGATACGAACCCGGGACGTGCGGGTGAGAGGACAAAGCACTACACCATGAAGGTCTTGTTCATCGGTTAAGATCAATGATCTATGGTTCAATACATTTTAACACTAATTTGCACTTCACAAAAGAGGTTGTGGATGTAATTGATAATTACACTCGTTCTACGAACTAATCAACTTCCTGCTCAATATAACACTCTTACCCGTTTGATATGAAGAGGAGATGATTTAGTTGAGAGACAAACTATGAGATGGATCAGAGGGAGTATCTACGTGTTCAATTTTATTCTCACATTCAAGATAAAATATCTGAAATTTAAGTCTGTAATCCAGCTGAAAAGATCTTGATCGATCAATATAATTGATTTTTTTGGATGACTGAGTTTCACTTTATATAATGTGGTCTGATTACGCAGATTGTAATTGTGTATGGTTCAAGTTAGTTCTTTTTTATACGGTACACCCGGGATTGATTTCATGTCATGCCATTAATTTTTACTTTGTAACAATTTCCAAAGTGGGAGGAATAATCCCGGAAGTTCAATTTCAAAAATCAGATTACATTTGGCTCATTAAAAGCCTTTATAGCAAGATTGTTTGAATGTTGTGGAAATGGAATTTTTTTCTTCTGATTATTTCTGATGAGATCAGCATCAGGAATCTATGCGGTCATGATGGTGTGTGTGTGTGTGTGTATGTATGCATGTGTGTGTGTGACGCTAGCATGTAAACATATCTCAAGAACCATACACCGGATTCATGTCATATGTGATACACAGATAGCCCATGGTTTGCAGTTGTGCCCTATTGTTTTTGATTACAATGGCGTGCATAGTAATGTATAGGCGGAGCTTATTGTTAAAATATTAAAATGCTCATATTCTGACAACCGCATATCGGTTTTGTTTTATATGTGGTGTAATTATGTTGTTAGCTAGTGTCTATATGTTCATGGCACAAAAGTGTTGAATTTGATTAATATGCATTGTGGGCGGAGCTTTACATGATTTTGTTGAAAAGGGCTTGTAATACTGTATCTCAAAAACTATATACATGGAGTTTACTTCATATGGCACACACATACTAGCCCTTGGTCTGCAGATGTTCCCTACTTTTTTGGGTGGTGATGTCATGCTTATTAATGAGTAAGCGGGACTTAATGTTAAAATCTTAAATTGCTCAATATTTTAAGAATCGTATGTCTGTTTTTTTTTTTAATTGAAAAAATGATGTTGTTAGCAAGTGTATACAGGTTAATGGGATAATAATGGTTGAATTGAATTAATTGTGAAACTCCTTTCTTGTGAGGACTGTAAGTTATTTGGTTGTTAATGTAACATTGAACCCATTGTGTTATAACATTTATTATACAATAGTTCCAACTTAAAATTCATATTCCATGTCGGAACCTCAAAAGCTTTAATGTTCTTGTTTAATTCACAGGCTTTTTGATCTTCAGGTCTAATTATTGAAGAAAATATGCAAATATGCAGTGGCCGGCACCAGGAATTTGGTCATGGGGTAAAAGCCTATCAATCGGACAAAATATGTCACTTCACAAAATTTTCTTGGGAGGAGTATCCCCCGCCCCCCTTGTAGCACTGCCACTGCAAATATGTGATGTCATCAGTATCCCCCGCCCCCCTTGTAGCACTGCCACTGCAAATATGTGATGTCATCAGTTGAATAACTCTCCATCTTCTGATGTTGTAAAGGTATTGTTTTTAATAAGCCACAAAAAGGATGCTAATAGCCAAAACTGACAATGATAATTTGAAAGTTTGTGATCCTATACCCTTTATCAATATCAATGTGGGAAATAAATTATTGAAACCATCTTGCAAGGGCTCAATTAAAAAAACAACTGCAATTTGTTGGATTCCATACAATTAAGGACCATGTATTGCATGCAATTAAGGACCATGTATTGCATGCAATTAAGGACCATGTATTGCATGCAATTAAGGACCATGTATTGCATGCAATTAAGGATCATGTATTGCATGCAATTAAGGACCATGTATTGCATGCTTAAGGACCATGTATTGCATGCAATTAAGGACCATGTATTGCATGCAATTAAGGATCATGTATTACATGCAATTAAGGACCATGTATTGCATGCAATTAAGGACCATGTATTGCATGCAATTAAGGACCATGTATTGCATGCAATTAAGGACCATGTATTGCATGCAATTAAGGACCATGTATTACATGCAATTACCATGTATTGCAGGATCATGTATTACATGCAATTAAGGACCATGACCATGTATTACATGCAATTAATGACCATGTATTGCATGCAATTAAGGACCATGTATTGCATGCAATTAAGGACCATGTATTGCATGCAATTAAGGACCATGTATTGCATGCAATTAAGGACCATGTATTGCATGCAATTAATTTTGTATATGGTAAAAAAGATCTTGAACTTTTTGTTCAGTCATAATTCCAAAACATAAAAATCATTCAACTCAAATTAAACATTTGCTCTTCTTAATTGCACTGTTGATTCAAATAAATGGTTATTTGTTGCAAATTTCATGGTTTTTAACAGATATTTAAACCATCAAACTTGCCTCCTTTACAGTAGAACATGGAATTGCATCAACATTACATAACTAATGCCATTGCACCCTCACAGTCCATCACATTATCCTTGCTTGCCCCCTGTACAACCTTCCCAGAGCTTTCCTCGCTCCCCACATCTCAGTAGCCAAGCTCTTCAAACAAAATCCTCCGGATAAAATTATCTCCTTCCTTTATCATGCTTCCATCTACAACCATATTTAGTCCTCCTTCCCCACCCCCTCTCTCTCTACATTGTTTTTTCACCCACACACCTCCTCTCTTGATTCCAGCTTTCTGGCTTTTAGTTCTCGTGTTTCTCTCAATCTCCCCCTGTTTACTCTCCTTCCCTACCTCTGGAATGATCTAACCTCTCAGGCACAATTTGACCCTTGCTGTTGTGGTGCCGTTAAACTCTCATCAAACAAACAAACAAACAAAGATAACTCATATAGTATAGGTTAGCTTGCATGTCAAATTTTGGAGACGTGTTGTCCGAGGTTGAAATAGTTGTCAATCAGTTCACCTTGCAACCTCTTCAAAGTCATATTTTTCATGGAGTGAGTAATCTTTAGATTTGACCAAAGACCCAAACCAATGCTGTTGCAGTTTACATCCTGTCTTTTGAAGATTAAATAGATTACAACATGGACATCCACGACATGTGAGAATAAATCACAAACTACTGTAATTGGATCGTTTGAGCTTTATTTATGCCTAGGGAATAGCTCTGTCCAAACAATTAAGAGCAGTAAACATTTGACAAATAGCATCTTGCCACAAGTACAAGCGGCTGCCCGCAGCGTTGCTATAAACAGAACACCGCACTGCGTGGCAACCAGCCGAGTTAAAAAACTGCATCTCTAGTAGGGAATTTGTCTTGATCACATCTCCAGAAATGAGATGAAATTTTGACAGAAGAAGTTATCGACTTTATTCGTGGAAATTCAGATGCTTTGTTTTGATTTTTAACGTTCGCTTTCATTTGCATGTCTTAAGTGGGGACGTAAAATGGTATTTTAATGGAGTCGTAAGGAGTTTTATCTGCTCCTATGCTTTTATGTCTTTAAAGTAAGATTGATGCATCTCACTTTTGTTATATGGCAGTTATGGTTACTTATGGAAAAAATATGTTTTTAGGAGTGCTGGTAAATATTTTGTATGAGTGAAATGGTGGTGGTGGTGGCGGGGTGGGGTTATTAGTGGGGCAGACTGGGCCATTGATCATTCTGATAGGGGCCAAACGAACCTGTCAAATCTATACTGGAGTTGGAGAAAATATTTATTACAAATCTATTTCTGTTTGTGATAATGCTGTATGTAGCCGTATCATAATGCTGGTTGCATCAATAGCACATGTTTGATCTGAACCTCATCAATCCATTATAATAAATCATTAAGACTTGAAATAGATAATAGGTTTTTCACAACTTAATTTAATTCCTTGGACCAATTGTTTTGTCCGTCTGTGAATGTTACTGTGTGACACATTGATCTTGATACAAAGGTTACCAATACCCTGTGGCGCTACCCAGTAGCGCAACACGACTCTTATATTAATTTTAGCTTGCAACACACTTGCACCAAGTTAACAATTTTTTACTTGCGCAAGCATGCTGCAATCTTGCATAAGCTGCAATCTTGCACAAGCTTGCCGCAAGTGTGCTGCAAGCTAGTATTTGGTACAAGCTACCATAAAATATTTTTCAGCTTGCGCAAGCTTGCAGAAAGTTTTCCTAGCTTGCGCAAGTTAATTTGTTCTAAATACTAGCTTGCAACACGCTTGATGCAAGCTTGTTGCAAGCTGATATTTCTGTAAGGGGAGTGTGGGAAGAGTAGGGTAATTCTCACAGACCCTGTGGAATCATACAAGATTTGGGAGCCCCAGCGCAATGATACTGCGATATGTTTAATTGTTGTGGCCTCCAGCACTACATTCCACATGGGTCCCCAGAACTCTAGTTGCACCACTGAAGAAACCTATTCCATATAGATACTGTATACATAACTTTTGCAAATCAATCAGCTTATGATAAAGCATCGGAACCACAAGACCTTTTGGTTCTGGTTATTGTTATCAGCTTATAAGCAACTAAGAGGAATCCTCTGTTGAATAAAGTATGACAAAACCGAGAGATAAGTTCAAAACCTTAATGGGTGATCAGATGATAGTTATTGATGTTTTCCCACTTAAGATGAGTAATATCATAAGAAAAGGCACTGCTTGAAAATTTGGCCTGCAATTTTCAAGCAACAAATTAACCATATCATTCCACAAGATTAACTTTGCATCATAACATTGAGGTATAAATAGTTCTATACTCATAGTTCATCTCACCTCCCTCCCCCCCCCCCTCCCCTCTTCCCCTCTTTCTTCAGCAGCAAAGACAAACAATGCCAGCATTGATTACGGTTACTACCTTGTATTACAAAGGATTGCCATTGTATTCAGATTTGTGTCACTAAAGATACCATGTAACACCAGTAGGAGTAGTTGTTATCTTGGAGAGGTGAAACTGTATACAGTTTTGTGGTTTGGGAAACAAAGAAATATATAACTTTCTTCCACCGGCCCTGATCCTTTTGAGCGCTGGTTGAGATGTTCCTGGTTTTAAGCAAAGCCATTTCTAATGTATCATATGCTGATAATGTATCTTAAACTATTAATCTCCCCAATGCAGCTCACAACCTCAAGTAACTTCCCTTGCCAAAAGATTTAAATTCCATTTTTTTTTCAATTATCATCTGAATGTCAAGTTAGAAAATGGATAAAGAGAACTTTAAAAGAAAAAAAGTGAAGAAAGCATTCAAAATCTTGTACCGTTAAGGAGGTATGGAAGTTTAAAGTTTGGTATCATTTGTGTAGAAACAACTGAAATCATACTAGTTGTGATATCATAGCCTCACATTTCTCAAATTTTGCTCTGCAATTTTGTGGCTTAAAACTGAATCTAGGAAGGTATTTATTTTACCACCTGAAGAAAGTTCAAGGAAAATTAATTTGAATAGTGAAAAAATTAAATAAACTTTCTTTAAAGACATTAACAATTGTTAAGAATGTGAGGATGAAGATGCCAACTTTCCATAGTAGAATTACTGCACCAGTCATTTTTGCGCAGATAAGACAGAGCATTAAACTTGAATATCTCCTTGATATCCTTTCATAGCTCACCATTTTATTTCTTTTGAAGTCCTCTTTCATATAAGATGGACACGCTTGACCACTGAACTAATTCTTTAAAATGGAGTTTAAAGAGCACTCATTTGAAAAGTGAGAATGTATCATCATAGCATGAATTGAATAATCAATTACTATCTTGTACGCAACAATATGGAAAGTCTGTACAATATGAATAATCAAAGTCAACTTGCACTTAAAAAGATATTGGTTGTATGCTTTGAATAATTCTTGCTAGTCTGTGTAGCGAGGGGTGATGTCAGTAATGTACCATGGAGCTATTAACTGAAAGCTCCATGGTTGTACATGAACATTTATATGTATTTAACTCAGACATTTTTTAAAGGAAGTTTTACAGGGCGACCACAATTAACCCCTAGGGCAACTGATGCGAGGTGTGAAGGAATATGTAAATTTGAGCACCTTCAAAGATAAAGAAGATATTCAACATAACATGCATAAACTTGATTTCATGATGTTGTAAAACAGTTTTCTACAAAAATACAACCAAGAGCCCTCCGTGGCAATGCAGTAAAGCTTCAGCTTTCTAATTTAGCATCCTAGGTTCGATTTCCAGTGGGTCTCCAACCAGTGCGACTGGTTAATAAAACGGCTGTGGGCGTCTTGGCGTAAATACTCCAATGGAGGTCTGTAGGGATGTTATAAACCTTGGTAAACCAACTGTATGGGAGCAGCAGCCATTTTGTCAGACCAAGGTAAAAATCCTGGTTGCCCAATGCATCAGGAATTTTGTTCACTGGGCAAACAAAATTTCTCACTGGCGACCAAATGGTCGCCGAGTTATGTTAAAAAATCCACTGATTTAGCTGATGAACATGACTCTGTGAGCCAGGGTCCTAACAGTGGGCAGAGTGGGTGGGAGTTCAAGTAGGATCTTGGTAATATGATATTTATGAAAAGTAAGGGGAGGGAGGGTGTGGGGGAGACCACCAATTACAAGATGAGATTTCTTCTAGTGATGCATTCACTCATATTTGTCAACCTGCTCACAGTTTTTGACCCAGTATGCCTTTTATTGTATTTTTTTTGTTTAAAATGAGAGGGAAAATTGTGAATGCAAAAGGTATAGGCTATATACTGAGAGAGGCAAAACGGGCTATAAACAATAGGTGATAATCTGTAGGGATAATTTGATTGACAAAAGAAAATAAAGACTAACCCTATTGGTCCCCATTCTTGCCACCCTTGTTTTGTTCTTTTAAATATGGCTCAGTGGGTTAAATAATACACAGTAAAATATGAATGTTTTTAATGGCAAAAAAGGCATGAAATTGTGGAGATGATTGATGATTGAAGTCTGTCATCGGCCCCCTATCCCGCCTCTTCTCTGACAGCTTGAAGTATGCATCAAAGGATGTGCAGTTTTTGTTGTATTAATTGAGAGGTATCCTAATGTAGTAGGAAGGGGTTATGAAAGCTTGCAGACTATTTTACTTTTGTGCATAATTGATGCAAGGTTTGACAAAATTCTTGACCACGCAAATGGGAGACTAAAATTGTTTGTCATGTTGGTGTAGGGACAAACAAGAAGAGGTAGAATGTTAGTTTGAAGAAGTTCAATTTCTACATATCATGTAGGTTGATGTTCATGTGGATTTGCATTATCACTTATATTGTAGAAGCTTAGGCTCTTAAAGAAACAAAACTTCCCTATATTGGTGAGATGGAATCTTGTTCAGGATTCTTCTTGTTTGAAAAAACTTGCCTGTAGATTATAGAAGCTTAGGCTCTTAAAAAAACAAACTGAATTAGAAAAAACCAAAAAAATCCATTTTGATATCTTAATTTAGAAAATCATTTATTTCACTTTAAAAAAACACAATGTGATGCCAAAAAATGCACTTTTATGCCATTTTTAAAAAAAAACAAATATGGTATTTCATTATCAAGATTATATTGGTAAAAAAAAAAATGCTTTGACCCTGTATTTACATCATAATAATAAGAATTAAGAGAAAATGTGAATTTATTTAGAATAAAAAGTGTTTGTATATCTTGAAGGACAAACATCTTATCTTCAAGAGATCTTTTCTCATCTTGTTTGAAAAAACTTGCCTGTAGAATATAGAAGCTTAGGCTCTTAAAGAAACAAAAAGTATCTAAAAAAAACACACATTTTGATATCTTATTTGAATTAGAAGTGAGAGCATTTTAAAGATTTCACTGCAGTCAACACAGTGCTTAAAGTGACCGGTCCAGAATATACAATGTGATGCCATAAATAGTTGCACTTTATGCCATTTTTAATGTATGTGAATTATTTGAACAAATGTGGTATTTCATTATCAAGATTATATTGGTATGTATATCACATGCACTTTGCAAGAACATGCTTTGACCAACTGTGCTGCATGTACCTTATAATAATAATAAAAAAATGGGAGTTTATTTCTAAGAAATACATAAGGAATTGTCTGGAAGTGCAATTATGAACATCACACAGTATAAATTTGCACCTGTCACATTTTAACACACTGGTTAGATTTCCAAAATGCAGGAACTTATAAACAGAAAAAGATATCACATGAAGTTTACAAAAATTAGGTTTCTCTTCTAGTCTGCAGTTCTGTCCAGGCCTGTAGCCACGAATTTATAAAGGAGGTTCATTTCTGTATAAAAGGGCAACAAACGATGAAATTCTAGGTGATTTTATTCTTTTAGGTTTCAAAAGGGCACTTTTTCAACAAAAGTGGGTGGTTTGTTTGCTCGGACAAACCCTCTCCCCCCCTCCCCCTGGTTATTCCTTTAAAGAAACCAATTGTTTAAAAACGTGTGCTGTTGATTGGAATACTGAGGTTTGTTGGATGTGCAAAAGAAAAGTTATTTTTGTTTTGTTTGATGTATTGTTATTGATGGAAACCCTTATTGACTGTTGGCCCCTTATTCACTGTTGGCCCCTTATTGACTGTTGACCCCTTCTTGACTGTTGGCCCCTCATATGGAAAGGTCCGTATTCTCCTCTCATTTTTCAAAATCCTTTAGAATGGATCATACCATTATTTTTGTACTTGCTGCATCCCATCCAAAATCAATTATTTTTATTTCCGTTTTCACCATAGATGCTAGGTTATATTGCACAAAAGATGATAAATAATATAGATTATACACTACATTTCCTCTTACGGGAGGCACATGAAGATAAATAAGCTTTAATTGGTATATAGAATGTTCTTTGATTAATCTATCTTGAGTGATCAAGGAAAGTAAATGCCTTTATATTATCCCATTATTTCTGCCAGATTGATTTCTCAAGTTGTAATTGTTTTTAACTTTTGTAATGTCCTAATTAGGAGTATAGCATGATCCAATTATTACAGAATTGAATTATTTCTTAATATTTCTGTTTTTGAATAACATTTTTCCGGATGTAATAAATCTTCAAAATGATATCACAGTTAGAAAAGTATACGCCAACAGATACATTTGCATAGATTTCTAAAATTGTATATAATTTTGAATTGTAGCATAATTGGAACTGGTTGGGTGCAACACTCAGTGAGCAACCTTTGTTTGTACAAATCCTTTCTTATATTGGGTTTAGCATTCATTTACACAAACTGACAAAACAGCTCTATTTTCAAAATGGATTTCTATTATCAAAATGGACTGAATAAATCCTTCACATCACCATTATACTCCTTTTTTTTTTTTGGTTTCTTATAAAACTCTGTACCAGAATAGCTAATAAATATTTTGTTTGCTTTTCTGGTACATAGTTCATTAAGTACCAAAAAAGGAGTATAATGGTAATGTGAAGGCTTTACTCCAGTCCATTTTGACAATAGAAATCCATTTTGAAAATAGAAGCTGTTACAAGGTTATTCCCCATTTTAATGATATTGAATTTGAAAGCTAATGATAATGATTGGCATTTAAAGTTTACTGTAGGTAGAGGAGTGAAGCCATGTGCTCACTTTCATACATTATGCATATGATTTAAAATTAATTAAACAATTGAGACAAATTGATTTATTTTTATTTTATGGTAAATCATAATTATCACTTTATTATACATTGAATAACACTGGATATATCTAATGGTTGTAAGTCACAAAATCACAGAAAATAATTTGATAGAGTACACAACATTTCTGAGGAATGTGATGTGACTATATATAGACTGGGTGAATTGGGACAGAGGGGAGGGCAGGCAGAGGGGAGGGCAGGCAGAGGGGGAGGGCAGGCAGAGGGGGAATGCAGGCAGAGGGGAGGGCAGGCAGAGGGGAGGGCAGGCAGAGGGGAGGGCAGGCAGAGGGGGAGGGCAGGCTGAGGGGAGTGCAGAAAATCAAGTGAGGGCGCTTTTTGGACAGTAATTGGAGCAAATTTTTATTTTCAAAAAGTGGCATTTTTGTCAGATTTCAAAAAAGTGGGCCTCTGGAAACCGCCCCACCTTCCCCACCCACTCTTTTCCAAATGTATACTCTTGTATGGTGAATTCTTTTGTATCTTAGCATGATTTTGCCCCAGAACTAACCAATTATCCCAACCCCTTAATGTCAGTATGTTTGGACTAGCCAGGAAGAAAGTGTTGAGTAAAATACTTCAGCAAGACTACCAGGAAAGTGGACTCAAAAGTATTGAAAAGCCAACCTTTGCAACCCAGAAATTGTTCATGAAAGCCTTTAAAATAGAGCTTAGTCCAGCTACTGTAGCTCAAGATTCAGATAGATGTAATGGTGTTGATACAAATAATGATCTTCAATGTATGTTATTTATGCACCCACCACTAGCCCACTGTGTTTTCTCCCTCCCCCTGTATATTCCCCCTCCTCTTAATAAGATAAGTGCAAAACTGATATTACAAATTGTTCATTAGATAGGACATTATCAAGTATATTAGAATTAGTTAAATGTTTATAAGAAGTTAAAAAATATTTCACAAAGATTTATTGTATTTTGTAGTTATAGTTCTATGGTGCTTTCATGGGTATTACAGTTAAACCAATGTTAAATAGATTATTAGATGGCAGCATTTTGATTTAAAAAAATAAAAAATAACAAGAAGATATTTAATATTTCACACAACATAAAAGAACAAATATGATGTTTTACCTTTTATTCAGAAAAAAAGTTTCCCTACAAAGATTCATCACATTTTATTTGTATTATGGTACATTTTGTTAAGTGTTGTTTATTTAATAGTTTGTAAGATATGATATAGCATTCAGTATTTAAACTACAAAAATATAATTATATCACTTGGTCAACTTATGTTGTAGCCATCTTTAATAAGAATAATTGGGTGGGTCTATTTTCCCGAGACCCATGGAAAAAGAAGGCACCCTCTACTTTATCTTTCTTCTAATGGGGGTATGTACTCCCCGCAAATCATTATGATAGTACCAACATTTTATATGGTTATAATAGAGAATGTATGTAATGCTAAAAACCACATATTGATTTTCTTGTATCATACAACTGTTATAAGATATTTTACATCAACTCAAAAAGTGGGCCGTTTGACCCCAGTTTACCCTATGTAATGTCTTCTATGTAGGATTTGTGAGAGTGGATTTCTATATGTTTTCAAGCTTCAACAGTGCAAGAATGATCAACCTAGAATAATTTTATTTAACTGAAAAGGACACCTACTGCCCCGGTCCACCCTCAACTTTCAAAAGGGTACCTCCTGACCTCCTGCCCCTGTTAGCCCCCAAATTTCAAAAGAGAACAACCTGCCCCCCTTTGCCCCCCTTACTCTAGGACAAGAATCTCTGATTCTAAACAGGTTTTATCCGGTGTACCACAAGGTACTGTCTTGGGTCCATTACTTTTCCTCTTATATGTAAATGACATCCCTGATAATATAAACAGCACAGTTAGACTGTTTGTTGATAACTGCCTTGTGTACAGAACAATTGATAAGCCCTCTAACCAACAAATCCTCCAAGATGATCTTAACAAACTTGAACAATGGCAAAACAAATGGCAAATGAATTTCAAGCCCTCTAAATGCTACATCTTGTCAATTTCCTCTAAGAAATGCTTTAAATCACCTGTTTATACCTTATGCAACCAGCCACTAAAACATGTCAACCCCACCCATATCTAGGTGTTGAAATTGATAATAAACTTAGATGGGATAAACATATACATAACATAACCAAGTAAGCTAACCCTATACTTGGCCTATTAAAACGTAACCTCTCAAACTGTCCCACCGACATTAAATTCACTGCCTATAAAGCCCTAGTCAGGCCAGTACTTGAGTATGCATCTGCAGTCTGGGATCCCTATTACCAGTGCGATGTGGATAAACTTAATCTATTCAAAGGAGAGCAACCAGGTTCTGTATGGCAGACTATTATAAATCTAATGTAAAAAACATGCTTCATAAAGTAGAATGGCCCCTGCTAAAAACAAGAAGATACAACACCTGGCTACATATGCTACATAAAATCAATAACAATCTTGTCGCCATCAATAAAGATGAACTTATCCCCACCGTCAGAACTAATACAAGAAATAATCATGACCTTAATTTCCAGGTTCCCTATGCTAAAATGAATGTATATAAACACTCTTTCTTCCCTCACACACTGAAGGATTGGAATGCTTTACCGTCAGACATTGTACATGCACCAAGTCTCAACTGTTTCAAAGCTAAACTTACTAACACTTGTATTGCTAACTAGTTTTTATTTTATTTGTTACTCATACTTTTTACACTCGGTTGGCGTTCATGTCCTCTTGAAGGATTTTTGCCAACTTAACCGTTTTAGATTTCAGGTTCAGGTGGGCAGTGGCCCCCTTGCCCCTGTGATTCCAACATCTCTGTATATAGTCTTGTTTCATTCAATTCTACACAAATCTACATGTGTATATATCCAAATTAAACATGTTGGTGTATGAATATATATTATGACCACTGAAGTCAACCTTTAAGAATAAAAATGTAGGTTTGTATATTTTGAAAAACAAACATCTTACCTTCCCTATAGAGATGGAATCTTGTTCAGGACTCTTCTTGTTTAAATAACTTGACTGCAGATCTGTAAAATATGTGCAACACACTGAGTATGGGTATAGCCTATACTGAATATGGGTATAGCCTATACTGAATATGGATATAGCCTATACTGAATATGGGTATAGCCTATACTGAATATGGATATAGCCTATTCTGAATATGGGTATAGCCTATACTGAATATGGGTATAGCCTATACTGAATATGGGTATAGCCTATACTGAATATGGGTATAGCCTATACTGAATATGGGTATAGCCTATACTGAATATGGTATAGCCTACACTGAATATGGGTATAGCATACTGAATATGGATATAGTTTATACTGAACATGGGTATAGCCTATACTGAATATGGGTATTGCCTATACTGAATATGGGTATTGCCTATATGGAATATGGGTATAACCTATACTGAATATGGGTATAGCCATCCATCAGTCACCATCAAGGAATATGTAGTAAATATATTGCAAAATACACTCTTGATTTGCCTTCATATTGGTAACTTTCTTAACAAAAATGAACATATTAAGGATGAAATTCATTCCTTTCTTATTTCCTTGCATTTTAGAATAAATGTCAGGTTGTATTCTATTTTGTTTTTGATAACTGAACTTATCTGATTGCCATCCACACTGCCAATAAGCGTAATTCATACACAGTGACCATGAATTATAAACCTACATCAGGATGCGTAAGAGCCCCCAAAGCCCACGTGCGTATGACTTAATTAATTCACAAGCACGTACTCTATTGTTACAGAATAAACAAAGTCTATTGTTACAGAATAACAGTCCCCTAATCTAAAACTTACATGCCAAAGCATGCCCATCTTCATTGGTCACTAAGAGGTCACTCAAATCAAGTACCACATAATTATTTGAAAAATGATCGAAAACACTCACTGTTCTCTGAAAACCAGAAGAAAATAACAAAATTTGTATTTTATTGATATAACAAATCATCAAATCCTCATCTCAATCTTGGTTTCAATCAAAACAGTAACAAGAAAGTGAATTACGGAAGAAATAGTAGTCTGGGATACCTAAGTGAACCTTAATTTATATCCGTTTTGTCAGAGCATATTGATTTTTTGCAAGCCTAGGATCATATTTTTTGAGAGGCTAGCTGCTGTAGATTTGGAGGAAATGACTTGCATACAAAATGTCCTGAATTTCAAAAAGGATTTTGTTTTCTTTGATATCTGACAGTAATTTTGTGTAAAAGTTCGGAGAAATAAAATCTTTACAAAATCCATCTACTGTCAAGCTTTTAACAGTCGAAATGATACAGCTGTTGTTTTGGGTATATGAATAAGAAACGGATGTAAAAGTTAGTTTGAAATTCTATTATGGAAAGTGGAAAAAAGCGTTTGGGAAAAGTTAGACATGAAAATTGAAAATATAATATTTGAAGTTGACATATGCTATCGATTGAAAGTTATGGATGATGCACAGGGATTTACATCACACAATATGTAGGTAATCCTACAATGACTAGGGCGACTGCTAAAATGGTATCTCCCTGCAATAACGATCGAGTCAGGGAACAATATCCATAATTAAACAATACAGTGCAAGACCCCAAAAGTTGATCTCTCCGAGTCTAAAGCTTGACATTTGCTTATTAAAATTGATATAAGTTTTCAAAAGCTTGTATTATTAGTCAATTACTATAGCTTGCAGTGAGCTTACCTAATTGACCTCTCTGAGTTAGTTAATTGCCAGCTTTTTCAACCAATTACTGCATGAATTTGCCTAGCAACAAAATCTGCGTAACTAAGTGGGGAAAAAATCCTACTTGGTACTGGTACAGCACAGCTAGCTATAGGCGCATGCTCACGCAGTTAATGCAATATAGTGCACAAAACAAATTTCTGCACACACAGACTGAGTAATGATATAATGATGAACAAAGATTACCTAGAACGGTTAGCAAACAGAATTGTGTTTCTTCCTTTTGCTAAAAACTCTAAAGATCCAGAGAAGTTCCATAAATGGATCAAAGCTTGCGGCAAGCCTCGCAAACATCTAAATGTCCATATGCTTTGGTCATGCATGATTGCGGGATTTGAGGTTTGTTTTCTCCCCCTAGTTACCACGCTGCTATGGTGGGTGGCTTATTTCCTGACTGAGAGATGTCAATTGCAATGAGCACATTGTAACCTGACATAATTTAGTTCTGCGAGCTTGTAAAAGCTTTTTCAAGCTCATTTCAGAATTCTCATTGTGAGCTTGTGGCATTAAGGTCAGAGTTGCAATTGTGAGCTTCTGGCATTAAGGTCAGAAATTCCAATTGTGACCTTGTGGCATTAAGGTCAGAATTCCAATTGCGACCTTGTGGCATTAAGGTCAGAATTCCAATTGTGAGCTTGCAGCATTAAAGTCAGAATTCCAATTGTGAGCTTGTGGCATTAAGGTCAGAATTCCAATTGTGACCTTGTGGCATTAAGGTCAGAATTCCAATTGCGACCTTGTGGCATTAAGGTCAGAATTCCAATTGTGAGCTTGTGGCATTAAAGTCAGAATTCCAATTGTGAGCTTGTGGCATTAAGGTCATAGTGTGGTTAAAGCTATAGCCCAACATTTATTCTATGGGACATGTTTTCATATTTTGTCTCCTATTCTGATCAAGATAAGCTGACAATTTTATAGCCTTTGAATTTTTTCCAGTCCACTAATTCAAGAAAACACATGCATAATTGAGTAGTTCTGCCTCTCAGCTGTAAATAGGTTGTTATTTTAATTGTCTTTCCACAGTTAGTCACTCTGACAGCAAAACAAACATATTGCAATGGGTCACCAGTACTAAAGATATTTCTCCTGTATAGCTTCATAGACATTGCGGAAGCATGCCTATTAATAGGAACATTTATAACACACAAGAATATTGAAGTCATGCAGCCATATTGTTCAGTCCGGAAGCATGCCTATTAATAGGAACATTTATAACACACGAGAAGATTGAAGTCATGCAGCCATATTGTTCAGATCTTGCTATAAAATGTCATACTTTCTAATTTATGTACTTGAAATATTAAAAACCATTGTGTTGAAAAACGTTTGAATTTTCAAAATGGCCGTTTCGCACCTAAAAGCCTAGCTCTATTGTCTATTTTATCTAATATTTTAAAAACGGCATGGTGAACATATCAAATGGGAGTGGAAAAGTTGTAGCCATGACAGTCATAAAGGTATCTTCATAAGTTTTAAGTTTCCCCTATAGCAAAGATATTTTTCCCAGACATCTTTCAAATTTAAAAAATGTAACATTGCATAAGAGTCTTACGTTAAGATAGCAAAGGATCATGGGAAATATCAAAAAATGATGGCTTCCATGTACCAGAATGTTCCCATTAAGAGGAACATTTATGTTCCCATAATAGGCATGCTACCGAACTGATAGAGCTCATCTAATTTGAATGAACTTGGTATATTTGGAATGTACCCGGGAACTTAGCAAGCAGGCAGTTGCGTATTCTTAATATACATATCTTTATATACTTTCTGCAAGTTTCATAATCTGTGGCTGTCTTCTCCTTTTTCTGAGAAGGTGAGATGGGATGGACAGAAGTAATAAAAGTGAGGAGAGATAAAAAAAAAATATATCACACAGACATTTTTAAGGTCTGGCTGGCTGTCACTATACTAGAAATTGTATATCAAGGAAAGTCCCTTTTAAGTAATTGAAATGATACAGGTTGTCATTTGCTGCGACATGCTGAAACTTCAAAATGGGAGTATTTAAAACATTATATGTTGTTGTGGGCTCGAAACAATGCACAGCTGAAAAGGCTGCGGTATTTGCTTTTGGATATCGCATATTTTTGTATATCTTTTTTCTTCTTCGCATATTGTGTTTACTTTTCTGATATTTTTTAGTAAAGGAGTTTAAAACAATAGCTGAAAAGACTGAGTATTCACTTTTTAAATCACACATTTGATTCCTCTTTTTGCACATTTTGCTTACTTTTCTGATATTTTTGTATGTAAAATAAATCTGATTAGTGTTGTAGTAAGTTTAGATGGAATTGCAAAAGTGGTTGAAATCCTCCAAATGATGCTTGCTTTGAAATGTGTGCATCCTGGTGGGTCTGCAACCAGTGAGTTCCCAACTGGTTATCAAAGGCCGTAGCTGTCTTTATATAATGTCCAGCACTGGATGCTTTCGGGACGTTAAATGCTATGCTACTGTATTACCTTAAGAATACATTATTAGTAGGGGTGTACGTATTCTAACAAACAAAGATTAGAAAGGTCTGATTAAGATGTATCGATAGACCTAGGGAGGGGTATATGGTGAAGATGTCCATCTTTTGCCAGATGAAAACAAAATAGGCCCACTGAAAAGCAAAAACATGAAAGTAAGAAATATATCAAATTAATTCATGGATGATAGTTCCAGGAAATTTATGCACAAATGTTGGATTTCATTGAAGTCAAAACTTTTGCTGCTTTGGATTTTGTTGTGTTCCCCTAAGCCCCCTTCTCCCCAAGCCCCCTTCTCCCCTAGAGCCTCCTCCAAAAAACGTGCTCTGGAAATCTGTTGTACCTTGTGCACTTTTCAGTGTGTGAATATCAAGCATCAATATTCAGATTTTTATGCAAGTCTATGATGTTTTACAGGGTGACGTACCTTGTCATTTTATTGTGTAACTCCTTTGGTTTTAATTATATACATCATAATTCTATATAATGGTGAGTCAAATAGACTTTCCCATCATTTTGATTGACTAAGATATAGAAAAAAAAGTTATAAAAAAAATTATGTTGTCCAATCAGTATATCTTCAATTTTAGCCTAAATCAAAAATCTATCAAAGTTTAATCAAGCATAGCTCAAAAATTATTAGTACTTTTCCTCAAAATTAAGAAAACATCTGCTCAGATTTTAACACTTTTGTAAACAATCTACAAATTGTGCCCACAAAGCTGCAAAGGAAGCCCCAATGTTGCAGATGATGTGGCACATAGAAGAGTCAACATTGTGTAGGAATTTTAACAAGACTAAGATAGCATAGTACCTTCAATTCATCAATCATGCCTATAAACAATGTTGGGATTAGTTGAGGGATAATTTATGAGTTCACGACAACTAAATGATGCAGCAAATTCTGACCAAAAGTGTTTGCATCTTTACCGTACTCCTAATCAAATAGACTGACATAGATTTAAGAAAATAGTTACACAAGAGAGTTTGAGCTGTAATGAGTAATTAATATTAATTATAATCAAGTATAAAATATTGTGTTTAGCCTACCAGTGTATAAACAGATCAGCACCAGAATACCTCTGTGAGCTTCTGTCCATCTATCAGCCAAAAAGGTGTCTCAGGTCTAGTGACAAGCAATTGCTGGATATACCAAAGTGGAGACTAAAATCTTTTGGTTACAGGTCTTCCACAGTGGCAGCCGCCAAATAATGGAACGATATTCCGAAAACCATGGAATACATTACATTTTGAATACTTTTAAATCTCAGCTCAAAACATATTTGTTTAAAAGTATTATTGATTTTTATTATAATTTAATTTAATCGTTTATTTACATAAACCTATCATTGTTATTGTATAAGCGCTTTGAGCATACTCCACAGCATGGATTAAGCGCTATATAAATGTTCCTATTATTATCATTATTATTATTATTAATATCAAATTTTAGCATAAATTAAAAATTGATCAATGGATTCAGGCATATAACTCAAGAACTAAACAGATTTTAATACCCTTTTAATCAATATAGAAATTGACCTTCAAAGGAAGCTCCAACATTGTCGATAATGTGGCACATAGAAGAGTTAACATTGTGTAGGAATTTAACAAGACTAAGATAGCATAGTACCTTCAATTCATCAATCATACCGCCTCTAAACAATGTTGGGATCAGTTGAGGGATAATTTATGAGTCCACGGCAACAAAGGAAATTGCCCATGTCGGAGAATTTATTACATTCATTCTGCCACGTAGCTCGCTAACTCAAATTGACCAAATTTGATTTATCTATTTTGGGAGGAATAATTCACTCTCAGCTTTACATTTGTTTCGGTTGATAAAATTGTATTTTCACTTTCATGGACTGTTGGGCAAATTTTGGTTAGGTGGTTAGAATACAGAAATCATTTTTTTAATTAGTCAAGTTAAGAAATAGAACATTTCCCAAGGTGACATATACGAGAAGCTTAAGTCTTACTTATCTGCGGTGTTGGGATGACTAAATATTTTATGTTAGAGTCAGAAAAATTAGGAAGCTTTAGGATATTTTAACCCAATAGCTGGTATTGGGCTTTTTTTTTTTTTCTTTTTTGCAGTGGATTTAAGCAGAAAATATTTTTATGAATGTAGCCCCCTCTAACTCCACATTGTCAGGATGGAGGCTAGGGTGGGGAGCTACATGGAATAGTACACTTTAATAACAAAACAGCAAACACAAATTAAATTCAAAACTTTAAATCATGTTTTTAACTCAAAATCTCCAAATTACAAACAGATGCAACTTTATTTAACAGAATTATAAAACCAAGTGAACATTACTGTATTATAAGACCAAGTGAAAACATTAGCAAAGGGAGAAAGTGAGGAATTGGCTGGTCAGTGAAGGATAGGTCAACCACAAGTATGTTTCTTTGTATAGTAAGTACATCGTAAAAGGTATCATTATGATCCATATAAGGTATAAAATAGATGATTTGCATAAATAAATAAGTATTTCACTAGGAGGAGTAATTACTGAATAATAATGCTGCTAGGATATAAGCTGGTAAATAACTGTATGGTTAAAGAGACATAAAAGAAAAGATAAAGATGGGTTGTGAGGTGGAAAATATCTCTACATGAAGAGTAAATTGAAATGGTGAAACTTTGAATCAAATATGAGGGGTTTATAGCACAAAATGGTATTTATTGATAATATTTGTATTTATTGAAATTTGTTTGGCTTTATGGACAGAGCACCAGAAACATGCTTGAGTTCTTTCTTAGGTTGGAACACAGAAAACTCTGCGAGTAAGCATATTTTTACAAAGAGTGGGCTATTTCGGTCATGTTCTTAGACATACATGTAATGAGAAAAAAAAAATATATGTTATAGAAGGGATTGCTGAAGGAAAGTGGAAGAGGGGATGGCCAGCAGCAAGTTGGCTAGATGAAATTAAACTTGAAACAATTAATACACTAGACTCATATTGTTGATGACCATACATACACAGTGGGGAGATCTCATATCAGAACGACACAACATAGTATAGTGCAATATGTTTAGAAGAAGTTATTTGCTTTAGCTCTCTGCTGTCCAAAATGGCTCATACTCTGGAAATTGCCTTATCAAAATTACATATCAGCATTCAAGGTTTCAATTAGTAAATGAAAATTGTTGAAGAAAGTGTTTATAATTGTTTATTTTACTGTTTCTAAAAATGTAATGGTTTATATAGACAAGTGGAGTGAACACAGGTGGTATTTAGATTCTTGTATGATTCGTTAATTGTTTTTTGTAAAAAGCATTGTTTTAGAATTGCCTGCCATTCAGGGGGAAATGGATTTACAGATTTGATCACGAAAACGATTTTGAATTAAATACTTGACCTTTTGCCTGAAAGGCAGAAAGAAAAGAATATATACAATCAGCAAAATTCTGTTATGAGTTTGAAAATTTGGGTGTTTTTATTCTTTTTCCAAGTTCACAGGTGAAACTAATGATTTAAATGTGTTTGTTTCTGAAATTTATTGTTCTGAGTTATCAGCCTAAAATACCAATATCATTGCATATTAAAGACAATTTTTGAAATAATTTGTTCATAAATTGTCCCACAAAAATAGTAATGTTGGAAATAAAATATTGTTCACTTTTAGTCCAAAAGCATATCATTTCATTGTAAAAGCTTAATCCATCTGAACCATTAGGCTCATAGAGCCGGTGCTTATCTCCGGTTTCCATGGTGCAAGCGGATAAGAGTACATGACTCTCCTGGATGGGATGCCAGTCCATCGTAGATTAACTCCCCAATTTCATCAAGAAATTTTAATTAAAGTCTACTAATTTTTTGGAAATTTTGGGCCAATTCTTGGGCAGTTTTTTTATATTGATTTCTGGGAAATTTTACCAATTTTCTTCAATATTGCAGCATATTTTACCCACTCCCAATAATTTTACCAAATTTCCATTGAATTTTTTTAATTTGATTTAAATCATTTCTCCATTTTACTTCCCCACTGGGATTTGAAATCCTCTTGAGAAGTTTGGCTCTGTTGGGCTGTCATCTTCAACTTATGAATAATTTTGTAACAGTTGCAACTTGCAAAATTACAATTAAATAAAGGCTTATCTTTTAGCCCCAAAACCGCAGAACTCCTGGACCCTTATGCAGGCCCCGGACTCACAAGTTGATATATGTTTGGTCCCCTTCCCCCACCCCCCACAACCTAAAAAAGGTTATAACGCCATTGAGTCTACTGTACAAGATCACACACAATTTCTTTACACTTAAATGTTGGTGTACTTTTTTCAAAATATTATTTTGTACTTGAGTGTTTTTCAAAATTGCTCCACATGGTTCATCACATGACGTACTCATAGCTAGACAGGTATGTTTTATTTCTCTGCCACCCACATCCAATGACTGTTATTCAAAATATTTCAAAATACAAAAAGACTTGAGAAATATGTGAGGCCACTCTTGTCTGATTTTAATCATGCACATCACACAAAACATTTACACATTAACATGTAGTAAGATTTTTGAATGCTAATCACTATTGTGTTCAATATGGTACAGTAGATAGCTTTATTTTGTGTCTTGTGTAGTACCCGGCCGTATCAGTTACCTTGAAAATATCATACTTCAACTAAACACTGTTGTCTCACATCTAATGCATTAGATGAAATTTGTCAAACATCTTTAATTTCGTGGACAGAGATGGGGAGCATGCCTAATCATGCAATCTAACATTTACTGCCTTCGGTTTTTGGAATATGTGCCATTTCTGACTTCAGATGTATCATATATCTGAGATAAGGATTGTGGAAAGATACTTCGGGTGGAGTTATTAGATTACATGGACACCGAATATGTCCATGAGTTAATTCTCCTTGGGCAAGTCATGATATATCTGTTATAGGATATTACATATTAAAAGCTTTCTACGCCCAATGCTTTTTCTCTTTAATTTTTCCAAATAAAAAAAAAGTTTCGTAAAAAGTTTATTTAATGTGCCGTGCCGTTAATTATTTTCTTAGAAACATGATAAAATGATATCCACTATGGCACACATCTTTTATGTTATGTGTAGAAAACATTTACCACCCCTCTTACCCCAATCAAAATTGAGGGATGGGATTTGCCCCATAAAAGGTGAACAAAAGCTGACAATTCTTGTTTTATTACCCTCCAGCTATTCAGGGAGAATTAAGATCAGTCACCACGGAACATTATTGAATAGCTGAGGAAAAAAAGTGAACTTGGAAGCAGATCAGAAGAGGAAATAAATTGTAAAAACCTTAGATTCACGTTAAATCTTTACAACTGCATGGTCATTTTCACTGATTATTATGATGTTTGACCATTAAGATGTTGGATTATTATGATGGTGATCATTATAATGGTGATCATTATTATGGTGATCAGTATGATGGTAATCATTATGATGGTGACCAGTATGATGGTGCTCATAATGCTGAAATGATGGTGATCAGTATGGTGGTGATCAGTATGATGATGATCGTTATGATGGTGATCAGTATGAACATGATTAGTATCATGGTGATCATTATGATGGTGACCATTATGATGGTGATCAGTATGATGGTAATCAATATGATGGTAATCATTATGATGGTGATCAGTATAAACATGAACAGTATGATGGAGATCATTATGATGGTGATCATTATGATGGTGATCATTATGATGGTGATCATTATGATGGTGATAATTATAATGGTGGTCATTGTGATGGTGATCAGTATGATGGTGATCAGTATAATGGTGATCAGTATGATGTTGATCAATGATGATGATGATGATGATGATCAGTATGATGGTGATTGGTATGATGGTGATCAGTATGAAGGGGATCAGTATGAACATGATCATTATGATCATGATCAGTATAATACTGTCTTGGGAATGACCCCATAAACTTTGCTTCCTTTTCCTTAAGCTAGATTTCTTTATTTCATGGGACACTATAGGAAATATCTGTTGTTTTCTTTTCTTCTTGTTTGTTTTGTGTATTATGCCATGTGTGTATTTGTTTTGTTTTGTGCTGATTTTGTCTTTGATGTTGTCAAGCCCAATAAGGGTGAAAATGCTCCCAGCTAATCTTAAGTGCCCAGCAATCTACTACTGGTTGGAGACTCTTCATCACAATAGGGTGAGATTGATGCAGTTGACAGCTGCGTTACATCAGCAGCTTACACTACCAGGGAGGAAAGTACCTACTCGGGCAGAAAAATCTAATTATTGTTTCACCTGCTGAGATGGCAAATGTGTTTCTTGTTCCAAATAATAAAATCATTGATGCAAATGAAATATGAAATGAGCAGTTTGGTGTGTATATGTATAATTCCATGAAGTAATGTAGGAATGTGAGGAGTAGTCCTAATTGGATGTGTGCTCGTGAATGGAATGTGCCATCTTACTTGAAGCCTTGGATTACATCATTCATTAAAGTTGCTGAAAGTGTAGAGTGCAAAATGACTGCACAGGATTGCACATTCCCCCGCTTGCAATTACAGAAGGAAATGATTTCTATTTCAAGACACTTCAGTTTTCTTTGAATAGCAAAAGTGCATGGTGTGGTTGAGAATAAGGGGTTGGTTTTTAAATTGAATTCAAAAGGGCATCGGTACCACGGTGTAATATTGCGCATTTCATAGATGACAGGCAGTTTATATGTCTATACTGTTGAAAAGCTCCATTCAGTCAGAGGGAGAATAGGGCTGCATGACTCTGATATACCTTAATGAAGTATATTGACCATGTATATACATATAGAACCCTACCCCATCGAAGGTACTGTATATCAAAGCGAGCTACAGCACCACAATTAGTTATCTCCCTATTATCATGCCACCCTCTACAACCATATTTAATTCTCCTCTTCCACCCCCTCTCTACTTTGTTTTTGTTTCAACCATACACCTCCCCTCTCAATCACAGCTTTCTGACCTTTTGTTCTTGAATTTCTCTCTTTAGTCCCCTGTTTCCTTTCCTTCCTACCTCTAGAATGATCTGACCTCTCAGGCACAATTTGACCTTCGTTGTCGTGGTGCCGTTAAGCCCTCATCAAACAAACAAACAAACACTATATGACTACATTTTGTTATAGTTGTTACAGAAGTGAATTAATGGCTGAGTACAAAACATTTCCAACTGATGAAATAACAAATTTGCATATTTTTCAATGCTGACAGCAAGTTGGTATACTTCTACTGATGACATTGTAAAGGTTCTTAATGGAACTAGGACCACTCTAAAACTGATGCATGCCTTTCCTCCTAAACTATACCGAGAGTACAAAAGTTATATTTTCATAGAGTTGCAATAGGTTAAAAGCATAGTAATTAATGCTCTGTTTGTTGGTTCCATTTGTAAGATTTCTTTGTGAATTATATCAGCACATTTTTACTCTAAAGGATCAAGAATGTAAGAACCACAAACAGCTACAAATCTTTGTTGTGTCATGCATGATTAAGTCTAAATATAGACCAGGCTTTAAATTTTGCAGGAAGTAAATCTACCTACTGTGGTGTAGCGGTTATCATACCTGTCTACAGACCACGAGGCCCTGGGATCAAGCCTGGGTTGGGTAGACACGCCACTGCACCACAACTGCTTATCAAAGGCTGTGGACATTGACTTGATTGTCGATGTTATGTTTGTCCGTACGTCGTACCTGTGTTCTCGTCCGGGTCATATTAAGCGTTTCGTAATAGCATTGTTTCTATCATAACCGATTACGCAGGTGACGGCCCCGTCATTGTAATTGTGTTTACTTGTCGTCGTGCAGGAAGTCTTGGTATAGTTTAGGAGGAAAGGCTTGCAGCAGTTTTAGAGTAGTCCCAGTTTTTAATAAATCTTTACAATGTCATCAGTGGAACCAACTTTTTGTCAGCATTGAAAAATATGCAAATTTGTTATTTCATCATTTAAAAATATTTTGTACTCAGCCAACTCAGCCATACCCATTCATATTTTTAGCAGGAAAACACATTTAATAAGACAGAAAATGGTTGGATCTGAAGGGAAAAAGAAATATAGCAGAACTAAGTGGCATTCAACATATATTTTATTACTATATTTTGCATATATTAAAAATCTTGAAACTTTGATCTGTAATTCTCAAAGATAATGTTCCACTGGAGTAATAAATAAATCAAACAAACAGAAAATTTGACTATACACAGAAAGGTGGAATTAAAAAAAAAATAAACTGTCACCCTCTCTTCTCAAACTGGGGTATATAATACATCGTTATTCCAAAGCAGAGATGCTATCTGTGTAGAGAAATTAGAAGGAAAAGTCAAATTCACCCCTATCATCACTCAAGTGTATTAAAGAGAGTCCAATTTGGAACAATTTATGTGGCCAGAATGTTAAATCTTTCCATCTAGACAATATATTTACTTTTGGTTGCTTTTGAATGTTTTAGGCTTTGTATTGGGCTGTATTCATTTAACAAAGAATTCAAGCTGCTTGCGTGGTTGATCCAATCTGGGTACCATTTTGTCCTAATTAGGATGAGTTTTCTCCTAGGGTATTTATCAGCATATTTTTAAATACATTTTCAAGGGATTATGATGGCACGCTCATGGTGGTTGAACTGAAATTCTTTGGGGAAATCATCTGATTATCTTTTAGCATAGCATAGCAAGGTTTAACGTCCCGAAAGCATCCAGTGCTGGACTTTATATCAAGACAGCCACAGCCTTTGATAACCAGTTGTGAACTTATTGGTTCTAGACCCACCAGGATACAAGCCCGGAACATGCGGGTGAGCACTAACCACTACACCACGGAGGTCTGTTTTTGCAGCGTAAGCACAATCTTGAATTTCAGTCTGATCTAGGGCTAGTTTATAACGGACACAAAGAGGAAACATTCGGAACATTGGTCAAAAAATAAATAGTATCATGATTATCATCAGAAATAAAAGAAAGGATATTTAATATCAAAAAACAAATACAAATTGTGATTTCAATGCTGAAAATACCAATCACTGCCCGATTTTGCCTAACAACAAAGTCTGCATAAGTAGGTGGGAGCAAACATCCTACGTGGTACTGGTACAGTACAGCTAGCTAACGGCGCGAGTCCATGTAGTCAATGCAACTTACTGTACAAAACAAATTTCTGCACACACAGACTTAGTGACAGCAAAATGGTGAACAAAAATTGCACTTACGGGCCCACTGCTGGCTTTGTAATGCTAATTGCTTTTACTCAGAACAGTTAAGCAAACTGAATTTTGTTTATCCTATTTGCTAAAAACTCTTAAACCCGGAGAAGTGCCATAAATGATTCAGAGCTTGCGGCAGGCCTCGCGAACAACTAAACGTCAACCATTGTGTTGCTATGGTGGGCGTGGCCTATTTGGAAACCTGGAAAGGTTATTTATTGTGATGGCATTATAAAAACTCATTCTACCTTGGGCTTTCAAAGTTATTTCAAGCACATTTGGAATTCTTAGAAGTTTACACTTTGAAAGCTTAATAATGTATGTGTTATATTGAAACGGCTGCACTCAGTTGCATTATGTTTATGCATACTTTAAACAGTTTTTAAAATTAAACTTGAAATGTACAATTTTCTTAGTCAGTTATTATATATATTGGCCAACGCACCATCTTTTTACCCTCAGACAAAGATGATCTTTACTGTGCCTTTATCAGCTTTGATTATGAACACATAGCTCCTCAAGGAATTGCTTCTAGGTTATATACTCAAACACAATTAAAATCAATTACACTTTGCAAGTATAAAAATTCAATCATTAAAAATTAAAATTACAAAACTGGCAGCACTAATAGGCAAAAAAAACCTAGCTCATTTGTTAAGTTCAGTTTACCGGAGCGTGAATCCCCAGAAGCTAGTCATTATCATGATTGATCGCGGCAGATATTTGTGAGGATATTGACTGGTGATGTTATGTTGATTCTTACGTTACAGTTATCAATCAAACAAAATGATGCGTGAAATTATCGGACGGTAATCGTCATGGAGACTGTTGGGTGGGATGGAATTTTGAACATTTATGCCAGATTGTAATTTTGAGAGGGATTAAAGCAATCTTGAAATAGAAACAATTACATTTAAATGACATAAGCCTACATTTGCCAGATCATCATTTCTAAACATACCGCTCCTCTGAGTGACGGTTCTCACCATATGTCACAATGCCTCGAAAGCTTTATGTGAACCTGGAAAATGTTTTGCTTTGACCTTCTTTGCATTAATTGTGAGGCATCATTAAGAATTTTTGTCCCTTGGACCCCTCCAACCCGACACCCCCGATTTCCTCAAAATCAGGGGCAATCTGTATCTTCCAACCAGAGAGTCTCTTCACAGTTCACTTGCTAGCAATCAGCTATTGTTACACTCTACACAACACAGGTGTAATCCACACCTAGCCTGAGAGCTTCTCCACGGTTCACTTACTAGCAACCATCTACTGTTACACTGTACACAATAGGTCATACATTTGGAGTTGAAGCCACATGCCTACTTTGCAGTGAAGCAGAATAAGAATAGTCCTTGGCTGACTTTAAAAATAAATATGCTTTATATGCCTGGAGGAATTTGTGCAATGCCCAAGAATGTTTGATGGACCATTCCTCCTAAAGAGAGTTATTTCATCATGTAACAAAAAAAGTAGAAATTTCATTTTTTTTTCTTCACAGCATAAACATATATAAGCATTATGACTGCATATATGATGTTTGAAAGTATTATAACCATTAACTAGACCACTAGCTTGAATTAAAAGGGGCATGGTGATATACCTGTTGCGAGGCACATTGATGCGTGCTCGAAACGCTGTATCATTTCGGCGGCGTAGAGTCCAGGGGCCCCTTATGGTTCAATCCCATGGTGAAAAAGCTCTGGGATTTTAGTTATAATCATACCTCAGAATAAAACTATTCTGACTAATAATAAGGACCATTCATGAGCCAAACAGGACAATTGCTTACTATGCTATTATTATGTGTTCTGTATTCCTGTAAGGTATTCATTTATGAGATTCATTAAATTAAAAAGGTATTTATTTATGAGATTCATTAAATTAAAAAAAAAAAAATCTACATTAAAATATTTTTTTCTGATGAGGGGCAGGGCAGAACCCCAGGGGGTGGGGCTGGCCCACGGAGGGGCATGGAAGGCCACCCCTATGAAACAGCAAAGATAGAGGTCTGAATGCCCATCAAGCAAATAATTGAAACGAACAATGTGAACCATCACAAATATGCTGATGATCTTCAATTGTATGTTTGTTACAATCCTGCTGATCCTGAAGATACCACTCTAGCTGTCAACAGATCACAATCATGTATTTCTGAGATCAGACAATGGATGTCACTCAATTACTAACAGCTTAGCAAAGATAAAACTGAACTTCTGAACCTAATGTCACCTTCTCAACATCGCACTTTCGGCACTTGGGCCATAGTTATTGATGACACACTAATCCCTCAAAATCTTGTGCAAGGAATCTTGGCGGCGTCTTTGATCAACACCTCACAATGGAGCATAAAGCGTAATCAGGACCTGCCATTTTCATCTTAGAAACTTCAGCCAGTTTTTATCCCTCAGACTCAGCTGATCCAATGCCTTGTTACATCAAGACTTGATTACTGCTTTCTCTTTTTACAGGAATCTCTCAACACAAATTAAACGTCTACAGCTAATGCAAAACAAGTCAGCTAGGGTTGTTAAATGACGCACTTATGTTGATCACATGTCACCAATACTTGCTGATTTGCATTGGCTACCCTTGTCATCCTAGAGTACATTTTTGCCTTCTGATGAATATCTTCAAATGTTTCCACAAGTTTACGCCATCTTATCTTGAGGACATATTCACAATTTATCATCCCAACCGACCTTTGAGATCCTCAACTGACAAACTCACACTAGTTACTTTCCTTCGAAGAAGAAAGTAGGGAACCAAGCTTTATATCATGCTGGCCCACCTCTGAGCCCACCTCTGTGGAATGCATTACCCTTTAAAATCAAAACATGCAGTTCCTCCATTAATGTGTTAAAAAACACCTGAAGACATTTCTCTTCGAGACACTTCCAGCATGTATATTGTCTGTTCTGTGTTCATCTCTTTTTTTTTTTCTTTTTTTTCTTCATGTTTTTACTTTATTGTTGAATTTTTGTGTATGGAGTTTTTTTTTTTTTAAATTGTGTAAATTAAGTGCAGAGAACCTTGGGATTCTACGTAACTGAGGAAGTAAGTGCAAAAAAAAATACATAACTGGTGTGCTTTCTGTTTGAAGTGCAGTTGAAATATGGTACCATAATCATATTGGCTTAATATTCACCACAATCATAAGCTTGTATTTGTTCCAAATAGCTGTGAACTTGCAGCAAGCTTGTGCAAGCTATAAATGTTAGCTTGTCACAAGCATGCTGCAAGCTATAATTTTTTGTAAAGGCTTTGATAGAGTTTTAAACAAGCTTGTAAAATTATAACTTCGCAAATTATGTTACAAGCACTAAAAAAAAAAAAAAATCTGTGGATAGTGTACTCACTTAATCTCAAGGTAGGGTTTTCACTCGGGAAGGGGGGTTATCTAATGCACATAGTGTTTAAATTCATTTTGTAACACTGCATTTTGAACATTTACCCAAGTCCACTCCCCCACTTTCACCTGCTATCAATGAAAATTACATCCCTTCTTAAAATGGAAAGTATATAGAATAATAGTACCTGCAGCAACAGATTTGGTTTAATATTTTTAGGCAGAAGTGGATACAATAAGTGATATGATAATTCAAAGGTTCAAGAAAAGCTCTGGAAAAGACTGACGGTGAAACATCACAAATTTCAACAAATCTTTCTTGATATCTGCATAGGATAAAGTTTCAAGTGATATCTGAAATAAGATTGTGATGCCGGCAATTTGTGGTCCTGAATGTTCATATTTCTTTCTTTTCGAGTAATTTTAATTGTTTTGTTCAAGCATTTTAGGAAAACTTTAGTTTCAAAATAAAGTATTTCAAGTAGAAATACAGTTTAAACTGTCCCCCAAACTAGTGTTGGAGAGAACAAGTTATAACACTGGGTGGATAAGTATGGATACATCATTGCACATTGTGATAGCTCACCCAAGGTTCTGTTCCCAGAAGTCATGAATAATATGAGTGATTCTCATTCAGTACAAGCCGAGTATAATTACACTATATCAGTCCAGAGCACGCATGCAGATTTATATCATTTATCTTTTATGCATTGATGAATGTTTCTTTTATATCTACAGTAGACTGTGCACCCAGGTTAGTATGTGATAGTGCACATGCTACATTAGTTCCATCTCTTTTTTAAAGAATTTATAACTGCCCTTGATAAGGTAATCAATTTCATGCTAAATATATGTGACAAATATACATATATGTGACAAATATAAGTGACATTTTTATACACCTGTATGCATGGGCAGGATGTGCCTGTCAAAAGTGGGAGAGGGTGGGGCAAAGTCATAAACAAATGCCCATCGAAAGTGGAGGGGGGGGGGGGAATAATCACTAAGATACAAAACGAATCTTTTAAAAAAGTGGGAGGGGGAGTGAAAATTCTCCTTAACTTGCACCATAATCCGCCCATCTTTGTATCTTTGTAGGTCTACTCCAGACTTTTGGAAAACAGTGTGGTATTTTCCAGAAAGAGCTCTTTTTCAGCCTATATGTTGCTTTCACTGGACATATATTACGCATACATACCTACACACATACATACATGCACACATACATACATGTGAGACTTTGAAAAACGAGGAAGGCGCTGCTTAATATTACTACAGTTTACTTGAGCTTTCTGCCTTAGGTCTTCATCAGGTGATATGTATCAAGGTATTCAGCATGTGTTTGTTGTGGTGTCGTGATAGTGTGTCACATACAACACTACAACAAACACATGCTCAATAACCTGATACATCTCCTGATGAAGGCCTAAGGCTGAAAGCTGAAGTAAACCGTAGAAATATTAAACAACGTTTCCCTTGTTTTTGAAACTCTGAAAACTATCAATTACAGGGATATTTCTCTCAAAATATATATATATATATATATATATATATATATATATATATATATATATATATATATATATATATATATATATATATATATATATATGTATGTATATATGTATGTATGTATGTATGTATGTATGTACCTATGTATGTACTGTATGTATGTATGTATGTATATATAAGTATGTAAATATAAATACATATATATATATATATATATATATATATATATATATATATATATATATTTAAACCTATATATATATATATATATGTATATTTATATGTATGTATGTATGTATGCATGTATATATGAGTATATAAACATATATATATATATATATATATATATATATATATATATATATATATATATATATATATATATATGTATATATATATATATATATATATATATATATATATATATATATATATATATATATATATATATATATATATATATATATATATATATAAATATATATATATATATATATATATATATATATATATATATTTATATGTATGTATGTATGTATGTATATTTAAATATATATATATATATATATATATATATATATATATATATATATATACACACATATATATATACACACATATATGTATGTATATATATATATATATATATATATATATATATATATAAGTTTTTCCTTAAAGTTTATTCGTGCCGTTGCGCATTTTTGCACCGGTTTTATACTCTGTACTTTATACTTTGTTCAATGGACAAATTGCGCTTTTCTCACATCGTACTCGATGACAGATTGTATTTGTTATCAGATACCTTCATTTGTACAATTCTGCAACAATTTAACAAAACTAGTCGAAACAGCTTAAATTTTTTCAGGCCTCTATCCTGATGATAACGTATCTTAGCTTTTGTTTGGAAAATTTAGATCGAACGTATCTTGGCTTTTGTTTAGAAAACTTAGATCTGGTAATGATAAATAAGCAAAAGCCATGATGTCACCCAAGTTTCCATGAACAATCAATGCAGCCCCAAGGTAACATGACGATGTCGGCAGATGATGACTGGTTTCGCCACAAGAAGATATTGATCTCTACTGCTTATTCAAATCTGATTGTGGAATGGTTTGTCATGGCATTGCTAACGCATCAAAATTAAGTTCTCATTAATTGGAGAGTTTCCACAGATTCAGAATCTGGGAGAGAAAAGTGCCTTTAAGTGACAGAAGTAATGGAGGAATATTTTGTTCATATCTTAAAGTGAATATGAATGTATGAACGTGATATATGCCAGACTTCTTAAAATATGTCAATTATTAAACTTCAAAGCCTGAGAATGTTTGCAGGTACTTCAAGAATAATGTGTGCCTAGCTGTTCATTCTCATTTATGAAAATACATTAATTGTTGTAGTCAGTGCTGGCCAATTAGACAGGTACCTGTCCCATGGTTTCACATTGGCCAATTAAATCAGGCATTCTATAAAGTAAGTTTGACGCTTCATTACCTTATTTGATGGGAGAAATGTCAAAATGATGATTAAAAATTAAATCAATGATTTAAATCGATTCTTTTCATTTGATGTCAATTTTTTCAGTGTAACAATTACATTTTGTGATATGGAAGCATAGAAAACACTGAACAACATCTGTGACAATTACATTATGCTTTATACATGTCTAGTTTTTATTAAGAAAACCTTTACTTTTAAACTTTTTGAGAACATAAAGTATATAGGTGTGATGAATGCTCACAGTGCTTTTTGAATTCATTGTTTAAAATGTATGATTTAAAACATAGCATAGCAAGAATTAACATCCGGAAAGCATCCAGTGCTGGACATTATATCAAGACGGCCACGGCCTTTGATAACCAGTTGTGAACTCACATGGTGGCAGACCCACCGGGATACAAACCCGAGACGTGCGTGTGTTAGGACAAAGTACTAACCCCTACACCACAGTGGAAGCATGATTAGGGGTAAAACAAAACTTTTTGATTGGGGGCATGTAACAATAATAAAATTGATATTATTGGAGGGGGCACGGAGGGGGTTACCACTTGACACCCATTACTGCTGGAAGGCATCAAGGGAAGGGGAGAAAACTTTTCAGGAAGGGTTGTTTTTGTGTCTACATGTGCAAGGGGAGAAGGTTGATGCAAAGAACTTGTTGCTGATGCAAGATTTGTCAGTCTCTGCCCATCTCAATAAGACGAGGATGCCAGCTTGAATGCACAGCTTTGGATAATCTGATTGATTTGTTGTTGAATTGGTTTGAAGTTGTGGCTATCTGAATGTATGTGTTAGAAAGTACTCGCATACATGTTTGTTTGTTTGATGGGGGCTTAAAGGCACCACGACAGCAAGGGTCAAATTGTGCCTGAGAGCTTAGATCATTCCAGAGGTAGGAAGGAAAGAAAACAGAGGGAGATTGCGAGAAACACGAGGACTAAAAGCCAGAAAGCTGGGATTAAGAGAGAGAGAGGAGGTGCTTGGGTGAAGAAGAAAAAAAAACATGTATACAACTTAATATTGGAAATAAATCATGTGATTTTGGAGGTGCAAAACATGTTTTTCTTTGTTTTAAAAACTAAATCAATGTGTTTTTACATCGGCACTGGTATATATATGCCTGAGAGCTTAGATCATTCCAGAGGTAGGAAGGAAAGAAAACAGAGGGAGATTGCGAGAAACACGAGGACTAAAAGCCAGAAAGCTGGGATTAAGAGAGAGAGAGGAGGTGCTTGGGTGAAGAAGAAAAAAAAACATGTATACAACTTAATATTGGAAATAAATCATGTGATTTTGGAGGTGCAAAACATGTTTTTCTTTGTTTTAAAAACTAAATCAATGTGTTTTTACATCGGCACTGGTATATATATGTAGTGTTTAGAAAAAGTGAAGAAATTTTAAAATTATTCAAGTTACATTGCGTTGTAGAAATGTGTTATGATGTAACTTCCTTATCTGAATTTCTAAATTGAATTAAAGCTCAAAAATCAGAATTCATGAAAATGATTTTGAAAAGATTCAAAATACACTAAAAAAATATGACGCAATGATCCTTTATATTACTCCTAGGAGGACCTCGCTGTGAATTATTTTGGCTTTATCAGAAAGACCTTTTTTTGCTGGATCCTGCTGCAGACATGCATGACATATACCTTGATCAGATGAATTATGACTGGGCAATTTCCTTCCCGTCTTTGTCAAAGTACTTTTAAGCCTAGTTCTTTATAATGTCAGAATACATCAATCGATTTCGGTATATTGATTTCCTGTGGTCTGGGCAATGGAGAGCACATTTATCAGTTTATACAAGCATGAAAACACATGAACTTCCAATTGAAAGGAAGTGTCCCCATGTGAATGTCCTATAAACATATGCAACAGGTATACAGGCCTACATTTCAATAAATCTCCACTCCCTCTTCGTCTAAATTTCTTCTGGCTTTTATCTGAACTCAACTTTTATTGTAAAAGGGCCTTTATCTCTGGTGCAACTTCACTTTCGATGTCCTCCCATCGTTGATTCGCATTCACTTGCAATTTTGTTGATTATTTGAAGTTTCTTAAAAATATATTTGTGCGTCTCTTAACAAGTTTGTTACATTGCTTTGAAGCCGTTGTAAAAAACACTTTATAAATCGATGTAAATTATCAAAATTGTAATAATTTTTTTTTTCGTGTGAAGAGTTTTTATTTTTGTACAAACTTGTGCCATCAAGTCATTCAAATCGGTATCTCGGGCTGAATGTGCAAGGAATGTAAGTCATTTCTTTGCAAATCTATTTATTCTACTTCGATCCTAGATCGGTCACACAAGATGAATATCATATCTGCCTACATAATTATTCGTTAAAGCATGGGGGTAAGGAGGGGGGTGGGGTAATGTTAAAAACTTCCAGAAAATATGCTAAAAGGCCCCAATATATTATCCCTCGGCGACCGCCTAATCCTTAAGGTTGGCTACACCCCTGTTTAAAGGAACATTTCCATGAAATTTCATGTACATTTATATGATTAGATGATTGATAAAGAAAGAACTTTATTGGTCCCACACACCTGATCGCCAGATCACACTTCTCCCCCTCCATCTCCATTTCCGATCTTTTCAAGAACAATCCTACCTCCAACTTCATCACCTTTCTCCCCAATAGCATTCTATTCCACCTGAGCTAAAGCTCTCTTTCCTTCCCTTCTCTGCCTTACCTTCCTCATCTTCCTTAACCTTAACTTCTTTCCCTTATTTACCTAATCTTTCCTCCCTTCCCTCTATCCCTCCATTTCCTCTCTGTCCTAACTCAAGCACCTTAGTTTTTTACACCCTCTTGGCACATTTGATTCTGACTGTCACTGTGCCGTTAAAGGAATAATCACATTTTTTCATAACCTTTCACAAGAAAGAGACAAATTCTAGAAACAATTTAGTACAAAAATTATGTTCATATATAATTCCTACCAGGAGATATTCAAATTTTAACGTTCACAAAAAATGGCAATAAACGAATAGGAAAAGGCTCAGTATGACATCACAGCAACACATTCTCTCACAAATTTGATGTATTTCATTAAAATCTATCATCCTTTTTTATTAGTAAAAACCTGCTAGAAAAATAAATTGATGAACGTTAGGTATTTATATACATTGCCAAATATACCCTAATTCAATTACTTTTGGAAAATTGTTTCTAATCATACAGAAACCAATTAACGTTTAAAGAAATACAGAGACATTTGCAATGAAATTGCCTCTATAACCTCATCAAACACAAATTCTTCATACTGTACAAAAACTTTAAATGCATTTAGGAAATCTTTAAAAATCCATATCTCCTGAACGGAATATGATATCAATCTGATTTGTGTACCAAATTGGCTATAAAAGTATGCTCTTTCACATAAAATTTCGCACAATAAAAAAACTCATGGGAATATTCCTTTAAACATCAACAAACCAAACCAAAGAACTTTGTAAAAAAACCATGTTGATATCTTATTCAGTTTAAAAGATATCACATTTCAAATATTGCACAAGCATTGTGTTGAAAAGTGACAGGTAGGTGCAGTGTGATGTCATACTTGCACATCAAAAATAAAATCATGCTTTATTATAGGAGCACTTGACCGAACAGTGAGGGCGTATTTCTAGGAAGTCCCCCCCCCCAGAATTAAATGTCCATCTAGCACGCAACGGTTTAGCAATTTTCTGGGTAATATGAATATTCAAGTGACCTTTGCCATCACGTCGTCTGTGATATATGGAGCATGAAGTTAATCGTTTGTGGATGATATGTCTGTGAAATTTGCAAAAAACGAGCGCTCTCACTTTCGGTCTAGTAATCCTTTAAGGATTTAAGGTATACAAATAGATGAACATTAAAGGATATGTTCTAGTGCACTGCATGTTATAACCCATTCCATATGTGATTATTGAAATGGATTTAAATTATTTCTTTTTACACGCAAAAAATGTTTTGTATAATATAGAAAGATGTAATTAATTTCAAATTGTCTCAGAACTGCAGCTATGACATGCATGTTGAATAAAACTACAATATACCATTTATTTTCAAGACATGTACTGTAGGAAAGTATTGAATGTGCTATCTTAAGTAAAAATAAGATATCAACACAAATTCCACATATTCCATTTCTTTATTTATTCACTTTCATATAATTCTGCTGGAAAAATCATATCCTTTTTAGTGACCTATTTTTACATTAAATTGTGTTTCATTTCCCAGCTACTTTACATTTCATCACTGCAGTCCCTATTTTCCTTTTTTTGGTTGTTTTTCTAGAGCTACACAACAAACTTCGAACAAAGTATAAAGATTCAGACAACCAAAGCTCAAATAAGATTATATTAATCACTGAATTTAGTAAGAAATCATGTTGAGAACTGCTATTAACCGGAGGCATCTTTGGTTATAAAGTGTGTGTTACATGATTTGAGTTCGGAGTGTGTTTCACAGTTAAAGGATTAGTACAGTAGTCAAGCATGTTTATCTTATATGAAAGAGGACTTCACTAGGAACAAAATGGGGAAGAAAGCATTGAAAAAATCTTAATTCGTTAAGGAGATATTTAGGTTTAAAGTTTGGTATCATTTGTGTAGAAACGACTTTTTGTTTCTTTTACAGTCCTCTTTCATATAAGATAGACATGCTTGACCACTAAACTAATCCTTTAAAGACAGGTTAATGAATATAGAGCCTAAATCGACTAATGTGTTTTTCAGAGTTGGGGAGGGGGAGGAGCTTTAACCCCTCACTTGATGGAAACAGACAAAATGATAATATGAATGATGAATATAAAATGCCCAAAATCCAGAGTTTTTATTTCTTTTACTAAAAAGATCAGAGAAGTGTCAAAAATTGATCAAAGCTTGTGGTAGGCCACATGGACATCGAAATGTCAATGCATTGGCCATGTGTGATTGATTGCGGATTTGAGGTTTGCTTGCCCCATCTAGGTTAAACACTTTGCTATGATGGGTGTGGCCTGTTTCCTTACTCTGAGAGGTCAATTAGGATAAGAAGAATCAAGGAAGCAACAAGTGTAAGAATGACTCGATCAGGGTTCGGTAGATTGTGCCTTGATCTCTAAGCAAGTAAACTATTGGCTATTACATTTTTGCTGTACTTAGTAAACCAATCTTCTTTTATTTGTATCTTTTTCTACGACGACGACGAGTGAACACACAATTACAATGACAGGGTCATCGCCTGCGTATCGGTTATGATAGTTAAAATGCTATCACGAAACGCTTAATACGACCAGGACGAGAGCACAGGTACGACGTACGGACAGACAAAACATCGACAACCAAGTCAATGTCCACGGCCTTTGATAACCAGTTGTGGTGCACTGGTGTGTCTACCCAACCCAGGCTTGAACCCAGGGCCTCGTGGTCTGTAGACAGGTATGATAACCGCTACACCACAGTAGGTAGATAATCTTTTTCTATTATTTTTTTGTACGTGAGAGGTTCAAGGTTTAACCAAATGATTTTACCTGTGCCCTTACTTAATGCTTACAGAAAATTTCTGGCTTACTGGCCAGGTGATTGATCTCCTCTATAGCAACAGATAGGAAAGAGACTGCTTTCACATTGCATAAGGTCAATGCGAATGTGCTGAAAATTACCCTAGATGCTTGAAGTATAAGAAAATGCTAATTACAAGGTGATGAACAACTATTGTGCTTGTCTATTAATTGACAAAACTTTAATTTGATTATGCAGATGGGCACTTAATTCCTCTCATTATCTTACATATTACCTTTATACCCTTACAGACAGCCCAGTATTAATGATTATGTAATGCTGGTTAGAGGCATAATCTCAACTTGCTCTTTAATTGCAAGAACAGGGGTAGTACGTTATGCTAAATAAGGTAATTAAATCAATTATTTAACGAAGGATAAAATTAAAATTTAATTATACAAATGAACACTTCCTCTCATACATGTAACCTATATACCTTACAGACAACCCGATATTCATGATTACGTAATACTGGCTAGAGGTGTAATCTCAACTCACTCCGTATATTGCAAAAACAGGTATATTACTTCATGCAAATAAGGTGATTAAATCTTTGAGGAAAAATTAATCATAGTAAAAACAAGGACTGGATAAACAAGGCTTGCTTTCTTTGCAATAATTAAACATTCTTGTCTGAATATGAATATTCTTCAACTAGGTGATGTTGGAAAGTTAATTTAAGTTGTATACTGTTGTATAAACTTCTTTCTTGATTCTGTTGAAGTGGAACTATAGAGTGATGGAAGTGGAAACACTCAGGTTACTAGAAATAGGCTATGTAAAATCATAATAACAGACTAACTAGAACAATGATAATTGTTGAGACTGATTAATCACTGGAGGATGCAGGCCTCATTAATTATTAATATTAATTTGACTATTCCATCTTAAGAAATTGAAAGAAATGATAAATGCTTCCATATATAGTCCTTGCTCAGCATAAAGCACAAGTTGAACCTTGAACTATGACCTATATTTGAGTCTGTGATGTCACATCCTTTTCTGTACATTTCTGGCACCATAATATTTAAAGAAATAGCTATAAATATTAAAACTCATATTTTGCTTGAATTATGATCATTATTTGAGTCTGTAATGTAATTCTAGTAATTTATTTCAGGCATTTCCACATATTTTAAAGATATTGATATTCAAAATATTTTTTACCTGGTTTTGAACTTTTTTAAAATTTCTTATTTTAGTTTCTAATCTCTACTCCATCATATAAATGACAATCATTATTAACTCATATTGCCCTGTAAACTAATTATGCACCCAATGTTTACACTTGAATTACATATTACATAGCTTGTTTTGACTCCCGTGTTTTTCAAGGTGAATACAAAAAGCGAGATTTCAAGAGTTTGAAAGATTTTTTAATTTAAGAATATTGTTAATGAGCAGATGGTAAATAGAGGACAGGATTTATGTTCTGGGTATTGCAGTCATGAAAAATGCAACTAAAAAGAAGCAACCATTGTAAAAATGCAACTTGTTGTTTGATGGTCTCAATCAGGGTGCAGTTGTTGTTTGATGGTCTCAATCAGGGGGCAGTTGTTGTTTAATGGTCTCAATCAGGGTGCAGTTGTTGTTTTGATGATCTCAATCAGGGTGCAGTTGTTTAATGGTCTCAATCAGGGTGCAGTTGTTGTTTGATGATCTCAATCAAGGTATACTTGTTGTTTGATGGTCTCAATCAGGGTGCAGTTGTTGTTTGATGGTTTCAATCAGAGCAGTTGTTGTTTGATGGTCTCAATTAGGGTGCAGTCATTGTTTGGTGGTCTCAATCAGGGTACAGTTGTTGTTTGATGGTCTCAATCAGGTTGCAGTTGTTGTTTGGTGGTCTCAATCAGGGTGCAGTTGTTGTTTGATGGTCTCAATCAGGGTGCAGTTGTTGTTTGATGACCTCAATCAGGGTGCAGTTGTTGTTTGATGGTCTCAATCAGGGTGCAGTTGTTGTTTGATGATCTCAATCAGGGTACACTTGTTGTTTGATGATCTCAATCAAGGTACACTTGTTGTTTGATGGTCTCAATCAGGGTGCAATTGTTGTTTGATGATCTCAATCAAGGTACAGTTGTTGTTTGATGATCTCAATCAGGGTACACTTGTTGTTTGATGATCTCAATCAGGGTGCATTTGTTGTTTGATGATCTCAATCAAGGTACACTTGTTGTTTGATGGTCTCAATCAGGGTGCAGTTTTGTTGTTTGAGTTGTTGTTTGATCTCAATCAGGATGCAGTTGTTGTTTGATGGTCTCAATTGAGGGTGCAGTCAGGGGCAGTTGTTGTTTAATGTCTCAATCAGGGTGCAGTTGTTGTTTTGATGTCTCTCAAGTTGTTTAATGGTCTCAATCAGGGTGCAGTTGTTTTGATCTTGACTTGTTGTTTGATCTCAATCAGTTGTTGTTTGATGATCTCAATCAGGGTGCAGTTGTTGTTTGATGGTCTCAATTAGGGTGCAGTCATTGTTTGGTGGTCTCAATCAGGGTGCAGTTGTTGTTTGATGGTCTCAATCAGGGTGCAGTTGTTGTTTGATGGTCTCAATCAGGGTGCAGTCGTTGTTTGATGATCTCAATTAGGGTGCAGTTGTTGTTTGATGGTCTCAATCAGGGTGCAGTTGCTGTTTGATGGTCTCAATCAGGGTGCACTTGTTGTTTGATGATCTCAATCAGGGTGCAGTTGTTGTTTGATGGTTTCAATCAGGGTGCAGTTGTTGTTTGATGGTCTCAATCAGGGTGCAGTTGTTGTTTGATGATCTCAATCAGGGTGCAGTTGTTGTTTGATGGTTTCAATCAGGGTGCAGTTGTTGTTTGATGGTCTCAATCAGGGTGCAGTCGTTGTTTGATGATCTCAATTAGGGTGCAGTTGTTGTTTGATGGTCTCAATCAGGGTGCAGTTGCTGTTTGATGGTCTCAATCAGGGTGCAGTTGTTGTTTGATGATCTCAATCAGGGTGCAGTTGTTGTTTGATGGTCTCAATCAAGGTACACTTGTTGTTTGATGGTCTCAATCAGGGTGCAATTGTTGTTTGATGGTCTCAATCAGGGTGCAGTTGTTGTCTGATGGTCTCAATCAGGGTGCAGTTGTTGTTTGATGGTCTCAATTAGGGTGCAGTTGTTGTTTGATGATCTCAATCAGGGTGCAGTTGTTGTTTGATGGTCTCAATCAGGGTAGTTGTTTGTGCAGTCATTGTTTGATGGTCTCAATCAGGGTGCAATTGTTGTTTGATGGTCTCAATCAGGGTGCAGTTGTTGTCTGATGGTCAGGGTGCAGTTGTTGTTTGATGATCTCAAGGGTGCAGTTGTTGTTTGATGGTCTCAATCAGGGTGCAGTTGTTGTTTGATGGTCTCAATCAGGGTGCAGTTGTTGTTTGATGGTCTCAATCAGGGTGCAGTTGTTGTTTGATGATCTCAATCAGGGTGCAGTTGTTGTTTAATGGTCTCAATCATTTTGATGATCTCAATTAGGGTGCAGTTGTTGTTTGATGGTCTCAATCAGGATGCAGTTGTTTGATGGTCTCAATGAGGGTGCAGTTGTTGTTTGATGGTCTCAATGAGGGTGCAGTTGTTGTTTGATGTCTCAATCAGGTGCAGTTGTTGTTTGATGGTCTCAATCAGGTGCAGTTGTTGTTTGATGGTCTCAATCAGGGTGCAGTTGTTGTTTGATGGTCTCAATCAGGGTGCAGTTGTTGTTTGATGATCTCAATCAGGGTGCAGTTGTTGTTTGATGGTCTCAATCAGGGTGCAGTTGTTGTTTGATGGTCTCAATCAGGGTGCAGTTGTTGTTTGATGGTCTCAATCAGGGTGCAGTTGTTGTTTGATGGTCTCAATCAGGTGCAGTTGTTGTTTGATGGTCTCAATCAGGTGCAGTCATTGTTTTGGTGGTCTCAATCAGGGTGCAGTTGTTGTTTGATGGTCTCAATCAGGGTGCAGTCGTTTGATGATCTCAATTAGGTGCAGTTGTTGTTTGATGATCTCAATCAAGGTACAGTTGTTGTTTGATGGTCTCAATCAGGGTGCAGTTGTTGTTTGATGGTGCAGTTGTTGTTTGATGATCTCAATCAGGGTGCAGTTGTTGTTTGATGGTCTCAATCAGTTGCTGGATGGCAGTGCAGTTGTTGTTTGATGATCTCAATCAGGGTACACTTGTTGTTTGTCAATCAGGTGCAGTTGTTGTTTGATGGTCTCAATCAGGTGCAGTTGTTGTTTGATGGTCTCAATCAGGGTGCAGTTGTTGTTTGATGATCTCAATCAGGGTGCAGTTGTTGTTTGATGATCTCAATCAGGTACACTTGTTGTTTGATGGTCTCAATCAGGGTGCAGTTGTTGTTTGATGGTCTCAATCAGGGTGCAGTTGTTGTTTGATGGTCTCAATCAGGGTGCAGTTGTTGTTTGATGGTCTCAATCAGGGTGCAGTTGTTGTTTGATGATCTCAATCAGGGTGCAGTTGTTGTTTGATGGTCTCAATCAGGGTGCAGTTGCTGTTTGATGGTCTCAATCAGGGTGCAGTTGTTGTTTGATGATCTCAATCAGGGTACACTTGTTGTTTGATGGTCTCAATCAGGGTGCAGTTGTTGTTTGATGGTCTCAATCATGGTGCAGTTGTTGTTTAATGATCTCAATCAGGGTGCAGTCGAGATCCCGTGCCTTGATTTCATATAAAAGACATTAACCTCGGTCCTGTAAACTATGCACCCAATGTTTACACACTTGAATCACTAATTGTAACAATTGTAGCTTGTTTTAATTGACAAGTATTTTTCAAGGTGCCAGTGGGATAAACTTGATGCGGAATGGAGATTGTTGGTATTGGTGATCCGAATGCCGACACTGATCTTTTGTAAAACGCTCCCCCTTTGTTGATTGTGTTGCAGTTGCCCTGCACTGGGCGTTTGATTTTTGAGGCAAGGTGTATGTTCTACTTATCTAAATTTGTTGTTTAGTATAGCGACCTAATTTATATAAAATGGTTTTGTGATTTGAAAAGCATGCAAGCACATTTGGATAATGACTATTGATAATGATTGACTTAAAAAAAACTTTTTTCCAACAAAACATACATGGACGCAATAAAATATTATTTACTATAATTGTGTGCATTAACGTAGGAATAATGCCCGATTCTAATTTACTTACAATAAGTTCATTTTGCATGGGTAATCTTATAAGCATTTTGTAAGCCTTTTTAAATTGCATGAAGCAATATCTTTCCTTAGGAGAAATGGTCCGTCAATCATTCACACTTAATGCACATTATTACCTGAGGCATTAAAATACACAGCTATTTTTACCACCAGTTTGATAACAAATTTCTCCCATTAAGAAACCTAACATGGATGAGTGATTTCGATCACAAAAGTGCCTTGATTATTCAGCTCTGGCTTTGTGTAATCTTATACACACAAATAGCCTTGGCCTACTTGGCTGTGGCTTGCATGGTTGGCAAATAAACAATCATTGTTTGGAGTGGAAACACAATACACTGAACAGGAAGTCGGGTTGGTAATTGTCTTACCTGAGTTTTCAGGATTAACTCAGGTGTTGGGTGCGGATAGGCTTAAAGAGCAACTTTTCAGAATGTATATGAGAAATATGATTATTTATTTAAGGTACCACATACCCAATGAGCGTACTTTGAGTGGTATAGGGTGGGGGTATACGTGTATTGGTATGGATAATATGCTCAAGTAATGTTACATGCAGGATGTTCCGAATGTTCTACATACAAAGGAAAGGTTTAATAATTAAAAGTTGACATAAAGTTGGATTTGAGTGGTCTCCTGCTTTCGTAGAATGTTTATTGTACCTCGTACATGGTTAACAACCAGATATCTTGTTACTATGGAGATGAAAATTCAATGTTTGTGATTGGTTGAATTATTTACACAAGAAATTTTCTGGAGACGAGATTCAATACATCCTCTATTTGAAAATTTTTCAATGTCAGCAGTAGCTTTCTTTGCTTGCTTAAATTTACTACACCCACTGCAGTGTGGTTTAGACTTTTTGTCCTACCAGAATGATATCAGGACCAAGTCTTGAATATCTGTTAGTATAGGCCTATTATTTCTGATTTAGAGCTGTCAGAGAATAGCAAATGAAGTTTATCTTTAAAAATGTTATCCAATCATATTAAAATGAGATAAACCTGTGATGAATACTGGATCCAAAGCATTAGACGCCTGAAGGTCAGTGACCACAGCGGCGACATGATTTTGGTCATAGGGAGAGAGGGGCAATTTTGTCTTATGGGAGGGCAAAAGCCTATAAATCTGACAAAATATGTCATTTTACAAAATTTTCGGGGGATGGGGGAGGTGATGGCACAGCAATCTCTTGGGGTGGCAATTCCTCCCCCTGCCCCCAAACTTTGAAATTCTTTGATATTTAGGTATTCCCCATTTAAAAAAACTATAAAAGCTGGTACAATCATTAATTCATATGATAGATAATAAAAATCTGAACCAACTGCCAAGCACGGCAAGTCAAAATCTTATTCCTATCTCAAGTTATTCATGTTTGAAATCGATACACATGGGGGCTGCCATTTTGTTCAATTCTGTATTGAAAATTATACATGATGACAGAATTTCCCCATTAGGGACATAAGGATTATTAATGTATTTTTAAATGAATGTGATTTAAAGTTTTTCTTCCGAAATGATGTGACACAAAGTTTTAACAACATGTTTTGATAATTTCATGTGTACACACAAATTTCCTGGACCCTTACAAAAGAAAAGCAATTTTTCATAAGCTTGAAAACTTTAGGTAGAATATAAAGAAATACAAAGCATTCCATCATCCTGTTGGGCTGATGACGTCATATTCTGCATGTTTTGAAATCAAAATGGCAGCTCCCATGGTACTATTAAGTAGTAGAAATATTAAAGTTTTGAATAATTACAAAAAAATGTGTTAGATTGCTTCGGGAGTTATGAAACTTGGTCAGATTTTTTTTTTCTTTTTTTTTTCAATTCTATAAAATCAGGATTATGTCAGTCTCCTTTAATTGTGAAGTAGACAAAAATGTCTGTTGCCTATTTTTGACATTGTGTAGGTGTTAAATAGCTTGAGGTGTTGTTAAATGTACGCCACATATTGCTTGCTTTCACAGCTGCTCCTTCCGAAGGTGGAAAAAAGAATTGATTTGAATAATAACAAGCGTCTTGTCATCTTATCTAGCATTACTTCAAGTTTTGTGGAGCCTGCGGTATCCTTTCCTCCCCAACATAGAGTGAATGCTTTTTCTGCCTTTCTCATAGTACAAGTTTGGGGGCAGAGGCATATTTTAGTTACCTTATCGCAACATATAGTATATATGGCGATAATTTGTACTCGGTGTTGTCATCTTATCTAGCATTACTTCAAGATTTGTGGAGCCTGCAGAATTTTTCCCTCTCCAACAAGAGTGAATTGCTTTTTTTGCCTTTCTCGCAGTACAAGTTTTTGGAGCAGAGGCATATCTTAGTTACCTAATCGCAACCTATAGTATATATGGCGATAAGGTATCACTTGTGTGTGTGTGGGTGTACAAAATTTGTGTCGCGTGTACAGAGAAAACCGTACAAACTTTCATGAAACTTGGTCGAAGGGTGTAGGGTGAGTCGAACTTGTGTCCCGCACAAGTTGGGTTGTGTACCTTACAGGTCAAAGGTCAAATGATTAATTGAAAATGGTAAATTTTGTGTTGTGCTTCCTGGGATAACCATAAGTGATATCGGGTAGGTACTTATGGAAGGTGATGCAGGGTTGTATCCTGCACAAGTTGTCACTTAAAGGTCAGAGGTCAAATAGTTAATTTAAAATGGTACATTTTGGTCGATTTCATGTTATGGAAAAACTGTAAGTACAATTGGTTTGCTACCTGGTGGGTTGATGGATGATGTTGTAAAGTTGTGTCTCTAAAAAAATGTGACATATCGCTTAAAGGTCAATGGTCAGTTGTCAAATAATAATGGTAAATTTTGTACTGTATTTTATTAGACAAGCATAATTGCTATTTTATGGATCCTTGATGAGTTGGTGTCTAGAGCTTGTTAATTGGTGGGTTGTTGAGGGTGATGCAAGGTTATGTCCCACACATAATGAGATATTTCATTTGAAGGTCAAAAGTCAGAGGTCAAATAATTGATTGAAAAAAGGTAAATTTAGTGTGGTGCTTCCTGGGATAAACGTAAGTGGAATTAGGTTTGTACTTGGTGGGTTGATGAAGTTGATGTAGAGTTTATGTTACTTATAAAGTGGAACAGGTCATATAAAGGTCAAAGTCAAATTTATAAATTGAAATGGTTATATTTGGTCAGTTGCATGTTATGGAAAAAATCTAAGTGCAATTGGGTTGTTACTTTATGGGTTGATGAAGGATGATGTAACATTGTGTCTCAGAAATAATGTGACATGTCACTTCAAGGTCAGAGGTCAAATAATGGTAAATTTATGTGCTGAATTTCGTTGGAAAAACGTAGTTGCTATTCTATTGAAGCTTGTTGGGTTGGTCTCCAGTTTGTTACTTGCTGGCTTGGTGGAGGGTGATGCAAGAATATGTCTCACACATAATGGGAAAGGTCAAAGGTCAAATAATTGTTTTTAAAATGGTCAATGTTGTCTTGCGCTTCCTGGGATAACCATAAGTGATATTGGATTGGTACTTGGTGGAAGGTGATGCAGATTGTGTACTGTACAGAATGGGATAGGTCAAGAGGTCAAATAATTGATTTTAAATGGTAAACTTTGGTCAGTTGCCTGTTATGCAAATATCGCAAGTGCAATTGGGTTGTTTATTGGTGGGTTGATGAAGGATGATGAAATGTTGTGTCTCAAGAAAGATGTAAGACGTCACTTAAAGGTCAGAGGTCAAATAATTGATTATAATAGTACATTCTGTTTTGTACTTCCTGGGAAAACAAACAGTGATATTGGGTTATTGGTACTTGGGTGAGTAATGTTACTTGGTGGGATGGTAGAAGGTGATGTAATGTTGTGTCTCGCACAAAATGTCATTGATCAGTCAAACTTCATAGGCTACAGATGGCAGTACCTGAGGATTCTTGAAAGCAAGATTTCTGCCGGACCAAACCCTTATAAAATCAACAGATGATGTCTTAAGATTTCTCCTGAACCAAACCCTCAATAAATCCACAGATGATAGGTTATACTTCCTCCCCTTCCCCCTCCCCCTCCCCTCCCCTTCTCCTGCCCCATTTTCTTTAAAATTATGTCAAGTTTCTGACATCCTGAAAAGATTAACATCTGATTCTCAACTTCAAGTTTGTTGGAAATTAAGTCTAAAGGACTCAAAAAATAGAGAATTGTGCAGCAAACATTAGCAATTATGACGCAAGCAGTCACCGGTTGTACAATCTTACTGTTTTATTACACGACCATTGAGCTCTGTAATCTTGTCTTGAGACGGATCATCCAAATGTTCCTCCTAGTACTTACCTTCAACTTTATTTTATCTCACTGTGACCATCTTTTAAGAGAAAATTTCACCTCGAGTGCATTGCCAAATCATGTTGATGCATAAATGATGCTCCGTCTCGTGTGAGACACTTGGAATTCTCACCTGATTGAGTTCCATTCTGCATCTTATATACAACAGGTTGTAAAGAGAAGTCTGAGCATTTTGTATTGGTGAAGAAATGGCAGTGCATCTTAAAGAGGAAATCTGAATTGGCTGTCCACTTTCCTCCTAAGGAGCTCTTGATGACGTACTTGAAGATCATCTGAAGTTGATGATTTGAGGATGAAAATATTTGCATGATTTGCATCCATCAGAGTTGTATATTTACTTTTGCTTGACTCCTCTGTATATTATTTCATGAAGCTATCCACCCACTTCCTAGTAGAATTTTAATATAAACTTAACACCAAGGCTAATCATTTTCATCAGGAAAGAAAATGATAGGTAAAATGTGATACAAACATTCAGTCTGGTCAGGGTCTTAAAGGTAAGTTAATCTCTCTAACATGCATTCAGTTCGTGTGTTTTGATTGGTCGATCGAAATACACTGGTCCATGTGCACTTCTACTGATAGGCCAGACAGTTATCATTTCCACCCACTTCCTAGTAGAATTTTAATATAAACTTAACACCAAGGCTAATCATTTTCATCAGGAAAGAAAATGATAGGTAAAATGTGATACAAACATTCAGTCTGGTCTGGGTCTTAAAGGTAAGTTAATCTCTCTAACATGCATTCAGTTCGTGTGTTTTGATTGGTCGATCGAAATACACTGGTCCATGTGCACTTCTACTGATAGGCCAGACAGTTATCATTTCGAAATAAAATGTGCGCTGCCACATTTTAATCAGAATAGATGCACAACCTTTAAAGAGCAGTGATATATAGGGATATATACATTTTAAGTATCTGTATATGTACATGTTATAAATGCATGGGAAGGAAAATGATAGTTGTAATTTCCTATCGGCAATTTATTCAAAGTATCTTGGGAGTTTCTGCCATCTCCTTCAGTGTTGAATGTTGTACTCAATTTAAATCATATCTGCTTATGAAAACAGTTGTATAAAAATTCTTGACACATGTGTTTTGTTGGTTATCTGATTTGAAGGGTGTGTGCATACTGTATGCTTTCCTTGTGCAGGTGTAATTTTGCTACAGAAGCGGTGAGGAGATAGTGATGCACAAAAAAAAAAAAACAGAAGTATTGATGAATTTAATGTAAAGCTTGTCAAGTATTTGGGTGTGGGCAGTTGGTTTGATATCTTGACATAATTTTGTCTATATTTTTTAGTCATTGAGAAACAAGAATGTGCTTTCCATGGCACCTTTACAGAAATGGCGAGCTTGTATTTGAACCTCTTTGATGAGCTCGCCTTTGACAAGCTTGTCTTGAGCTCGCGATGAGCTTACCTCGAGCTCACGCAAGCTCATCAAAATGTTAAAATCGAGCTCACAATTGGAACCTTTACGAGCTCATCATACAATGACGAGGTTGTCATAGTGGCAAGTTTGTCAAAGTGGCAAGCTCATCAAAGTGGCAAGCTCGTCAAAATGGTGAGTTTGTCAAATTGGTGAGCTTGTCAAAATGGTGAGTTTGTCAAATTGGCGAGTTTGTCAAATTGGCGAGCTTGTCAAAATAGTGAGTTTGTCAAATTGGCAAACTTGTCAAAATGGTGAGTTTGTCAAATTAGGTAGCTTGTCAAAATGGTGAGTTTGTCAAATTGGCGAGCTCGTCAGAGTATCCAGGAAATCTCGCAAATTCGAAAATATGAAGATTTCTATATTTCATGTCCAACATAAAAAGTAAGTTTCTTCCAAATGGCAGAATGAATTGTATTCTTATTGGCACAATGAGCTTGCATAGTCATGCTGAAAAGGAAAGTGAAAACATCATCATCACTTCTTGTGACTCTGTCTTTTGCAATTTTGTTTGTTTTGAATTGCTCTGTAAGTTTTAACTCTGGAAAAAAATGCACAAGGAAATATACACACAAAACTTTATAGGTCTATAGGCCCAAAAATAAGGCCTTTTTTTAAACGATTTAAAATAGGGTCAATACTAAATACAAAAATAAGGTCAATGATAATATATTTTTGAACTTATTCAAAACTTTGATAAATCATTAAACAATGCTTTTAACATATACCATAGCTAATGCAGCGGTCAAACAGCATTTTCATAGACCCCCCTCAAGCCACGCTCAAGATTCGGCGTAGTTACGATGTCGAATCTTCAGGTCAAAAAATTGAAGCTTGGCTGAATCTTGACCTAAAATATTTTTGAGTGGTGTGAATCTTTAACTAAATCTTTTTCAAGTGAGGTGAATCTACGCCTTAAAAACTATTGCAGATGGGTGAATAATTATCGAAATTCTCAAATTTAAACGACGGAAATGCGTCAAATTCAAATCACTAATATTGAATCAGCTTCGAACTAAAAAATAATAAGTGCTTAAGTTATACTTTTTGCAACAGATTTCATTCTGTCATACAAGAAGATAACGGGGAATAACAAAACGGTACATTATGATACTGACTGAATAAACAGTAAAAAATGACCAGAAATAATTTTTTGTCTGCATTCACCAGTACCAAGAATCTTGACCAATTTTTTTTTTTTTTGCTAAGGTGAATCTTTACTCAAATTTTTTGGGGCCAAAGTGAGAATCTTTGCTTGAGGGAGGTATGTGAAGATGCCGTTTGATCGCTGCATAACAGGTCATCCTTTCTTGTATGCTCTAAAATATTTTTGCACAAATAAAACAATTTTCTTCATTATCTTTCCAAAACATATTTCCATGACAATAGTTCTTAAAGTTTACACCATGGAAACTGTCAATTAATTATACATTTTTCTTCTGAATGATGGAGGCAAAATCACTTGAAAATGCAGGTAGGCCCAAAACTAGGCCTTCTGAGGAACCCGCAATTCAACTGATGTCAACTTCTTTTAATCCATTTTTGAACTTACAGGTATTCAAAACTTTGCTACAGAACCACTGCTTTACATACCATATACTAACAGGTCATGAATTATTCAAGTTGATCACCAGCTCTTTGTTAAAGTATTGCAATCAGTAAATGAATAAATCAATCAATTAATCTGCTGTATTTCTAAATCCATCAAACTCTATGCCCTCATCATAGTCCATCTTTGAAGCACATCAGTCCACTGCTTTGTGGGTCCTAATGTTAATAGATTTGAACAATTTCTCACAAAACAGACAATCTTCCCTCAAACTATTTGGATAAGATTGACAATCATTAAAACATGATGAAGAAAATCCTTGTGAACAGTCTTAACAACTCTATGATTGAGAATAAAAAGAATGAAATCTCACTTAGATGTAGGCCTACTTAAAAATCCTCCATCTTGCTTGAAGAGCAAACTAAATTAAACTGCCCTTTTCAAATAACAAACTCATTTCCTATGGAAGCTTGCAATTGGTTGTAATATCATTATTCATCACTCTATTGCAATTCCCTGCTCAGAGATTGGTCAGGGAGGTACAATACATGCAAGGTCAATTATAACATGGATAAGCAAACAAAGGTTATTTTCAAAATTATACAAAGGCTGAAATGTTTACAATTATAAGCTACAAGTAAAAGACTGAACTCTATCTACTAACTGTGGTGTAGCGGTTATCATACCTGTCTACAGACCACGAGGCCCCGGGTTCAATCCTGGGGTGGGTAGACACGCCAGTGCACCACAACTGGTTATCAAAGGCCGTGGACATTGACTTGGTTGTCGATGTTATGTCTGTCCGTACGTCGTACCTGTGCTCTCGTCCGGGTTGTATTAAGCGTTTCGTGATAGCATTGTTACTATCATAACCGAATACGCAGGCGACGACCCCGTCATTGTAATTGTGTGTTCAACTCTCTCTCTCTCACTGAACTGTACATGCAGCCAGGAATTCAAGAGGCCATGGTCCATTGCACAGTCCATAGAGGCATGGCAATGGATTAAGTTTCTGAAACTTTTAAAGGTTGTTTTTAGGGCAATAAATGAATAAAGTACACTGTGCAGTGCAAGTAAATTTTTTTGATAGTGATGCAAATTAAATGTAAGTAATGAACAAACAGATAGGAGTGACAACCAGTAAAAATAATAGTAAAAATATTGAAATTTCAATAATTGTGATCTATACTTTCATATATTATATCATACTTAGGCCTATATGGTCAGTATATATGGAAATAACTGAAAATAACAGAGGTACACATACCTAACAATGTAGGGAGTAATTGCTTAGTTCCTGTATTTGCTTCTCTTGTCATATGGGTCAATAGGATTAATGGTCAGGGGGTAAATATGATCATGTAATATGTAAGCGTACAAGCTAATACCAGGGAGCTATCATTTTAGATAATGACAGTAAATATCCTATTGATTTCTTGTTCACATTTGTTTGTGTCAGATAATTTAATGTAATTGTAAGTTTCCATTAGAATTTACAATGAACAAACCATACAGGTAAGCTTTGCTTCCAGCAGGCTAACAGATTAGTAGCTTGGGCAAGCTTGCAAAATCCATGTTGGCTTACATAATCAACCTAACAAAAAAGTAATGTTAGCTTGTGCAAGCTTAGTTTTGAAGTACTTGTCAATATCAAAACTGTTTTGACAATTAGTTTGTTTCTATATGACGACGGTTGAGCTCTTAATCTATTCAATAATATTTTTGTCAAGCTTGTCCACATTTAGACAAGCTAGCGATGAGCTCATCAATACTTCAACGAGCTCGCCTAAATATTCGAAAAGCTTGTGATGAACTTGTCTAAGTTTTGACGAGCTCGTCTAAGTATTGACAAGCTCATCTAAGCTTTGACAAGCTCATCTAAGCTTTGACAAGCTTGTCTAAGTTTTGACAAGCCCGCGACTCTCTCATCTAAGTATTGACAAGCTCGTGACGCTCTCATCTCAGTATTGATGAGCTTGCGACGAGATTGTTTAAGTATTGATAAGCTCGTGACGAGCTCGTCTAAGTATTGACGAGCTCGCCAAGAGCTTGTCTAAGTTTTGACGAGCTTGAAATGAGCTTGTCTAAATATTGATGAGCTCATCTAACTAAGTATTGACGAGCTCGTCTAAGTTTTGACAAGCTCGCTACAACCTCATCCAAATATTGACAAGTTTGCGATGAGTTTGTCTAAGTATTGATGAGCTTGTCTAAGTATTGACGAGCTCGTCTAAGTATTGACGAGCTCGTTGCGAGCTTATTTTTTGTTATGGTTGAGTTAGATGTTTGTTGGAACCTGGAGGTTGTAAAGATTCAACAACTCTTTGCCAAAATCGTGCTGTTCTTCCAAAAATTTACATTAAAACTTGGAGAAGTTAATTCAAAACGTGTATATTTGCATTAAACAAATCCTACAGAAAGAACTGAAAATAAAAAAAAGTCAACAAAAAATAAAATAAATGTAGAACGGCAAGTTTTTGATCTGGTTTTACTGGGAAGTATTGGTATTTTCCTGATTGGAAAATTTTAAATAATTTCTGCTAACATTATCTCTTTTTGACCATTATATTGACCATAACTTGCCCTTTTTAGTCATGTGAAAGAAATATGCTGTGATACAAAGTGAAACATAGAATAATTGCACAAGTTTTACAATAAATGCCAGTTTCCCCTCGCAATATTTTGACAGTGTGGTTTCAGGTTGGACTGTCGATGATTAATATGGATGGGCAATGCCCTGAGACATCAGGTTTTTAATCATGCTTTGTTACTCTTAAAGGTTAATTAAAACCAGGGAAGACGCTATAAACAAACATGGTTACATGTTTTGACTGGCAAGTTCTCTATGCCTCCCGTGATTGCTGTTTCTATTAAAGTCCACCTACATGAATCATGGAGACTGCAAGGAAGGTTCCTGGGTCAAATGCACATTTTATGCCGATATTGTGCCCCGACATCTACAACATTGCTACTCGCAGCGCTCTCACTCACTATTTCTTAAATAGTGTACATGCTGTGTCACGCTAAAACCATTCCCGAAATAAACTCTGTACATATGTACGCACAGTGTATGTATAATTGTACACTGTATGTGTGTAGTGTGGGGGCAGTGATGTGTGAATTGTCAGTGGCCTTGAGATAATCGATTTGCCAACATGTGGAAAATCAGAACATCACTGATATAAGGCCATGAATCTTTCATATCTGTTGTCACATCCCCACCCCTCTTATTGAAGTCATATCTACCATGGTTACCTGTCACAAGCACATGTAATTCCTGGAGGAGGGGGGGGGGACGGACTTGGGGATTTCAGCAAAATAAAAAAAAATACATAATACGTAACAAACACTTTTTTTACTTATTTGTGGAGGAAAATTATAGTCCCTCACCCCACTTTGTGAAGGAGAATTACACAGCTCTGCCCAAAGTTTCCGTGTTTAATAAAAAATGACTTATGTGCACAGGCAGATTAATTTGTATGATAAGGCACAGACAAGTAATGCAATGTCACTTCGTGATAAAAAAAAAAGCACTGACTGAGACATTGGTGTCTGCATTGAAGGCCAGTTAAGGATTTCTTTTGTTGCAATTAATCAGTGGGCTAGATCAGAAGATGAGGGGAGCTTTATCAATTTTTTGAACTTAATAACTTCTACCTGATTTTGCCCATCATTCCAATAGGAATTTTTTATATTTTTTTCATAGCATATATTGTTTAATTGCGACACGTACTGAACAATAGCTTTACACTATACGTTACAAATAACCTATTAAGAGCTTTTCAGTATAAAACTTGAGCCTACTTTTTTTAAAGACTGGATTTGATATTTATTCCACTGCAAATTTTTGTGCAAAAAATTATACTCATGTTAGGGACATAATGTGCACTGCCAAAGCCACCAATCCCTCATGCAAAGGTATAGAAAAGCATTACTTATAGCACATCTCTGTGTTAGTGGTAAAGCATATTGAAAAATAATCAAAGTATCAACCGCATTCAGTCTCGGAGGATAAGAAATTAAGAACAATATGGGATCACAAGGACAGCATGACCAACAGATGATCTTAGCCTGCGGTACAAAGTGCCCTATTTTTTCCAGTCTTATCAAATTCCTACAGGGAGATGTAATCAAGAAAACACCAAAAAATAAGACCAAAAATCTCAAAATAGTCCCTGATTGATTTTTTTTTCTTGAACGTCCTCTTGAGAATCATATCTGCTATTTATGCATCCTGGTATGCCGGAGCAAACCAATTCTTGCGGAATCAAAATGGATTTTGGAAATTACCAAGAATTTCTAACAACTTTTGTTGTTGCAAAGGAATAATGATTTTTTTTTTTTTGTATTTTGGAGAGAGAAAAAAATGGATTTGTTTTGCTTTTATTTATTCAGATTTGGTTCGGAGGGAACTTATTTTGTTCCGTTATTTCTATTTCACCTTTACTGTGTAAAGCGCTCTGAGCTAGCTGTAGCCAGATCTAGAAGTTGACACTGGATTCAGTGCTGTAGAAGTTTCTTTCATTTATATTAATCATTATTATACAGTTGGAATAAGTTGTGAACAATGCTTCTGAAAAAATGAAGTTGCAAATTCATCAATAACAAATGATGCAAAATTTTGAAGAAATTTAATGTGAATAGTAATTGCAACAGTCAGTGACGTCATGTCAGTTTGTGCTGGTGTCAATTTTTTTGTCACAAATACATCTCTAATCCTTAAGTGACTGGAAATTGAGTATTTTGCCATAAATTGAGCCTCCCGGAGTTGTGAAGAAGTTTTGCCCTTTATTGAAAAGTGTCCTACTTGTATATCCCTACAGGGTTAGAGTAACACGTCATTGCATATATTAAAGGGCACGTCCCTGCATATAGTCAGCTGTGTGTTTGCAACTTCAGGCTCATATACACAGCCTTCTATTGCTCATACAGCATTCACCACATTGAACTACATGGCATGATAACTAACCATGCAAGGGAAAATAAGGGGAAAGGGGGTTTATGACATACTGTATAGTCCCTAATAAAGGCTCCCCTCTAATAAATGCCGCCCGATGCATTTTGTGGTGGCATTTGTGAATTCACACATAAATTGATTGGTAATATCATACAGTGTGATTTAAATTTTGACTTCATTTAAAACCGTATACTGTATAAGAAATAATTATGCTTGGTATGAACATTCATATTAACGGTCATCCATACCACCATGTGCAAGAACTATTCCCATATTCTAGGGACCCAGAATATGCCACCCTCGCATTTTCCTGTCAGTGCCCCTTTAACCATGTCTGGTCTCAGCTTGGGTGCATGACTGAAACAAGATTCTGAGATGTAACATAACAGAACTGCATCATGTGATTGGCATTGGCAGTGCCAGAATTTTACCTCATTTAGTGTGAAGGGGAGGGGGGGGAGCCTTAAAATCTAACAAAATATGTCATTTTACAAATTTTTCGGGAGGGGGGAAGGGGCAAGCGGAGGCTTGGAAGTAAGTCCCACTCTTCTCAGTGGCGTATTGAGCGTGTGTCAATTGGTAATTATTGGAAAATGTCATTTGATAACCTGATGGATTTGAGGTAATCACCAATTTAGAGCACATTTAAAAAGGTCATCACCAAATATATACATCACTGACTCAAGACTCCCAAACAGAAAACTATTATTTTTCATTTGATTGATAAAAATAAAGTTTTAAGAAAGACTTCACAACAGATGAATTGCATCCAAAATTCAGTAAAAACAATACAATGTAATTGTAACAAAGCATATGTTAGATGCACAATCATATTGGCCTTCTGTAGCATTCCTCTATTAGTGTACTTTGGCCTTCTGTAGCATTCCTCTATTATTGTAGTGTGGCCTTCTGTAGCATTCCTCTATTATTGTAGTGTGGCCTTCTGTAGCATTCCTCTATTATTGTACTTTGGCCTTTTGTAGCATTCCTCTATTATTGTAGTGTGGCCTTCTGTAGCATTCCTCTATTATTGTAGTGTGGCCTTCTGTAGCATTCCTCTATTATTGTAGTGTGGCCTTCTGTAGCATTCCTCTATTATTGTAGTGTGGCCTTCTGTAGCATTCCTCTATTATTGTAGTGTGGCCTTCTGTAGCATTCCTCTATTATTGTAGTGTGGCCTTCTGTAGCATTCCTCTATTATTGTAGTGTGGCCTTCTGTAGCATTCCTCTATTATTGTAGTGTGGCCTTCTGTAGCATTCCTCTATTATTGTAGTGTGGCCTTCTGTAGCATTCCTCTATTATTGTAGTGTAGCCTTCTGTAGCATTCCTCTATTATTGTAGTTTGGCCTTCTGTAGCATTCCTCTATTAGTGTACTTTGGCCTTCTGTAGCATTCCTCTATTATTGTAGTGTGGCCTTCTGTAGCATTCCTCTATTATTGTACTTAAGATGATTTCAATTAGGATGTCATATTATATTTAAAATGACTATCAGAGAATTATAGTACATCTTTTCCAAGAAGTTTTTTTTGCAAATCATTGTTTAGTAAGTGCAGTAGCCAAGTCTTAAAGATGAATTAAGAAGTAGGTTAATTTATTCTGCTCAGGCCTGCCTGGTATTCATTCTTTAAGGAGACATAAAATAGCAGTCTAGGTATAAAAAGCAGTCTCAGATTTCCTTTCACATCCAAAAATGTACTCTGAAAATCTATATTAAAGGAATTTCCCCCAACGTTTTGACAGAGATTTGATGTATAAGTATCTTTAGTTAGAATTTAAATGCATTTTAATACGCTTGGTTGCGAACAAGTCCATACTATAACCTAATCATTATTTATTCAACTGTGTGCAACAGATATATTGGATGCCACTGTTGAAGGTGGCTTGAAGTGTAGCTCAAACAAGTGTGTATGTTTGTGCAGGCTAAAAATGAAATGGAGGAGTGGGGGTGGGGTGTGGGTGGGTGGGGTGGGGGGGGGGGTTAACAATTATCCCAGCTGAAATCTTGCAATGCTTAACCATAAACTGTAATGATATTTTATGCTTCATATCTACTGGTTTTTTAGGGTCATTAACTCTACAACCATTTCTATATAAAAAAAATTGTTTGCCAATTTTACCATTTTATTCAATTTATTTTATACCGAACTTTGTCTCTCGTTAATAACCTTGGTATTTCATTTATTAGGGTTATTCTGGATATTGGGCCCCAATCTTTCTCCATAATATATGAAAAAATGAAAAATCCTCAGGAATATTACTTTAAATTGTTATAACTTCTAAACGGAATAAGATATCAATAACATAGTTCTTTCACCATTTTGTTTCTACAAATTTTCTCTATCATATATGAAAAAATGAAAATACATGGGAATATTTCTTTAACATTTTGACTCTCATTACAATAGGCCTTTCTGTATTATCCTTTTATTTGATAAATTAGTTGTCTTCTTGACAATAATTTTATCTCAGAATATTCATCTTCTTTGGGTGGCTTTGTGCAAGAAGGTGTTGTCAAAGGAACCATAGGGAGATGAACTGTGCAAAGCTGTGGCTTTTATCAATAGGCTGAGTATGAGGGTGGGATGATACGACGACGAGTGAACACACAATGACAGGGTTGTCGCCTGCGTATTCGGTTATGATAGTAACAATGCTATCACGAAACGCTTAATACGACCCGGACGAGAACACAGGTACGACGTACGGACAGACATAAGATCGACAACCAAGTCAATGTCCACGGCCTTTGATAACCAGTTGTGGTGCACTGGCGTGTCTACCCAAACCAGGCTTGAACCCAGGGCCTTGTGGTCAGTAGACAGGTATGATAACCGCTACACCACAGTAGGTGGGATGGTATGTTTTCAATGATTTTTTATATAATACAGAGTGCTCCATGGTAAAGAGTTTCTGAAAAGGGAAAAATATTCTTCACAGAAATTCCCAATGGCAAGTATTTTTCACTCATTTTTTGTGGACCATTATAAAAAAGTGCAAAAGGTTGCAACCTTTGATTGAGTTCCAAGCCATGAAGGCTTCACAACTCTTTTGCTAAGAAAGTTCTTTATGCCCCTGTGTTAAAAATAAGTGATTTATTTTCAAAAGGTTTCAAACAAAATATTTACAGACATACACCAGGAACTGCATTGTGAAATATTTTTACTTTGTATACAACAAGACATCAACAATTTGTATCATGTCAAGAATTACATAAAGCATGACATTTGATGCAGAAATTTCCCTGTAAGTGAATAAAGAAAAGTGTTCATGAACTAGCAGAACAAGAAAGAAAAAAAAAAAACTTTGAGCTCCAGCCATTTATTTTGCTTTCTATAAAACACAGTCATCTTTGATATTAAGAATCTGTAAACATGGAAAGAAATTTGTTTTCTCAAAGTGATTTTTAATCAAGGTTGTTCTCCCTGTGGGTGCTTCGAATACTCCCTGAGATAAACATATACCTCGTGTTTTCAATTTACCTGTTGCTGGATGTACAGGGTTTATCCACAACGACATCACTATATATAGATTTGTCTGGCAGGTGTAATTCAGGGAAATTATTTGAAGCATCTAATGAGAGAGAGTATTGACTGTTGAGAAAAGAAACTGTTGATCGACCATGTCAGCGGCAAGATAGAAAGTGATCAAGAAATTTAGCGTCGCTACGAAATTGAAAATACAACTTTCTATGATATTATTAAGGCAATATTAGGATGAAAAGTATATGGTTACAAAATTTGATATTTTTTTTCAGAATGAAATGTAATATATGAAATACATGTTCAGTATTATATTTAGCCTTTTCGGAATCAAATACTGATGCAAAAAGTCAATATTCTTAAATTGATAAGTTTCATGCGTATTTATTCTCAAAGTCAGACATCTGGGAATGTTGTGGTGCACAGCGACGTAACAATTATTTTTTGACGATCTCAAACTTCAGTTAAAGGGGAAAACAAACAGCCAGTTATTATTGCAGTCAATGGGAGAAAAATATATTTTTTGTCATTTTTTAACAAATACTAGACGGAATTGATTTTTCTTAAAATATGTTGTGTATTAGATAATAGTTTCCAACATATATGAGTACCAATAATTTTCGTTGACTGGCTGAGGTACTACAAGTATTCATAAAAAATTATCCTGTTGACTGTATTGATAAAGTTTCCCCTGAAACTTGGCAAAACCATACTGAGCTCGTACACAGTTACGTCGACTCCGACCGGGAGAATTGAATTTCATTTGTGAATTTTCAATATTCTGCTATAGAGAATGTCTTCATTTGTAATATTCAAGACCCAAAATTTGTATGCCTTTTCAGTAACATGCGTTAATACATATAAAAATGAAATATAATGATGCACGTTACATAAAATGAGAAGATTCTTAATTTGTGCAGCTGAATGCACACCGCAACACATTTCAGAATTATTATATAGATATTACCAAATCACATAACAATTCATGTTAGCCAAATCTCCAGCTCTGGTGTAGAATGACTGCTTGAAGTTGAAAGCCCCCAAGAACATATATTTTTACTTCTGGTGAAAAATGTATCACATGATTGTATTACTTTTGTCATATTAATTTTGTCTATAATAAAATTAATTATACTAAAATGTGTAATACTTTGTGCTTAAATACAGCAAAATCAATTCTGCTCAGCCATGAGCAGACCTGAGATTGCTGTTTTCAGTAACTGTGCTTTACTGTTTAGCAAAATGCGCCATTGTTTGGGCATGTGCTATTCTTCTCCAAGAATGCGCCAAATATTAGCCGCCAATAAGTGTCAAACATTTCTTAGAGTGTAAAAGTAAGAAATGCTTAGTGGTCCAACTGAAGGTTTCTCAAACAGTTATAGGTTTTTAATATAATCCATACACAGAGATTTTTCATATGTGCACATGGGTTTGTAGAAATTCAGCCTTTCGAAGTCGGTAAATTTGCAAAAGGTTCAAAAGAAGAATTGCAGTATACCAAAACAATATATGAAAAAATTATACCCATCTACTACACTGCAGTAATGAATTACTTAGTAATTAATTAGTCACTAACGAACATTTCAGCTGGCAGAATAAAGACAAAAGAGTATATGTAAGGTTAAGGTAACTGATATATCCTGTTTCCCCTTAACCGTCCCCCTCTACCGTCCCCACCCCTTACCTCAAACTAGGAGAACAAATCTCATTTGATTTATTTTAATATGATTTTGAAATGAATTCAAATACAAAGAAGTAAATAAATTAATACTAATTTAAATAAGACAACTTATGATACCACTTTTTGATTAGCAGAATTTAAAAAAATGTTTCAGTCATTGCTATGTAAAGGTTTTGCCTTATAAGGAAAAATTTCTTTGCATCCACAAGATACCCTCCACCTAATAAATGATGAATTCCTTATATCTTACAATAAAGATATATCGGTTAAATCCAGCGGTACAATTTTGGCAAAAGGAATTTCTTGCAATACCTACTTTATTCTGTTCTTAAAATAACTGAAAATTTGAAGATTTTGTTTTTTAATGATTTCATAAATTTTGTTTGAAGATTTATACCTGAAAATACTCCCTTTAAATTTTGGTATTACTAATGAAATTTCTGTTCAAGAATAAAAATGATAATTACAATTAATACACTAAGAATGCATGCTAAACTTTACATCATTAATTAGCAATTTACCGCTATTCTTAGATTTTTCAATATATGTTTTCCTTGTTACTCTTTTCGACATTTACTTGAAACTTTCAGTGAAATTGACACCTTCACATTTCATGAGATATTTGCATGAGCATTCTTCCAGGCTACAAAATAGATAACATCAGTCTTTCGTTTTATTTGGGAAATAATAGATGCAATCATCAATCTAATACGCATTTCCTCTGCTTAATGCATCCTGTGAACTTTCGTCAGAAAATTTTCTGTATATTTTCATAATTTCTCTGGAGATTTTTTGAGCCTGGGAATGAAACGCAATACTCTGTGAACACGGTCTCCGTCTCTTATCGTAAATAAGAAATCAGGGAGCTTGTGATGCAAACGCTTCAAGGCCTCGTCATAAATCGTGAAAATCATTTTTTGTTTTGGCTTGTTGTTCCTTTTCCCTTTCCATATTAACCCACTTGGTTGGTTTTTGTTTGATTTAAAATAACGACACAAACGAGTGGAGCTGAGATGATCAGTTGTGAATAATCTTCGGGATGACGTCAAATTGAGCTGGGAGAGATACTGGATTCCAACTATATGATATGAAGGTGTACGATAACTTCTGGTAATTTGTTTTTAAGAGGCTGTGTATCAGAGCTTGAACAAGGGTAGTAAAATGAGATTTGAATATCTTTTGATACATCACACTGATATGATCCTCATAACTTTGGATACAGTAGCATAAATAGGACTTTTTCATGGAAGTGACACTTACAATAAGTAAAAAGATACTTAATAAACTGCTGTTGATTGATAAAAGTATGTTCCCTTTTTGCTATCAGTTGTGGCAGGCTGAGATATTTTTGAATATTTCAGAGAATAGTTTTCACTGTTTTCTTTTGTGAATGGGAGGGAATTCAGAAAATATGGCCCTTAAATTATTCAATTATTAAAAGGCTCATTAAAATATGCAGGTCAGTGGATGTGGCTGAAGATTAATATTTGACCCACCCCACCACACTTACCTACAATATATGCAACTTCATGTATGTTACTGAAAATTGATATTTGACCCCAACTCCCCCTTTCTCCCTTCCACAACCCCCCTTCCACCACCGCTTCCATTACACCCCCTAGGAATAGCATGTCAAGCCATAATTTAAGAATGTGCAATCAATGATGAAGTCATATTTAGGGCTAAAAATGTTTTGGTTTTAATTTCTTTTTAAGATTTAAAAGATTTTTTGAAGATTCCAGTTGCCATGCAGGCATTCAAAGTCAAAAGAGGCAGAAACGTCACATAAATAAATTCCAGTGACAGCCGCTGAGATTTTGATGTCACCTCCGGTTGTGGAACATGCAAGATTTTTGATACTCTGCTGCCGATTTGTTTGTTTACATAAATTACATGCACTGCATTAGTATGTAAAGTTTCATGCATAGTACATAACGTTATCAGGTTAGAAGGACATGGGAACTTTTCTCAACATTTTTTTCTACATGATTATCAAAAGAAAAAGTAAAAGTGAAAAATTAGTAGATAATACTATAATAATAGCAGGATTAATAGTGACTAGTCGAAAATTACAATGAGGATAAAAAAAGAGAACTAAAAATAAAAAGGAATTCAGTCGGGCTTGAACCCATGTTTGAAAAACAAATCTGATCTCAAGGTCATGCAACGCGCTAACCATTGAGTTATAACATATGGGATTATTTACAAAGTTTTTTAATGATATATAGTAAAATATGAGCCTACGTATCATGTAGCAATTGGTTGTAATTTCAACCAATCAAAAAATTTGAATAGAATTATAATTATTGGGTCCACCTCTTTAAATAGGGAATCTCATCTCAAGAATGTTGCTTGACCTTTGACCAATAAATCTGATGACCATACGAGTAACGTCACTTCCATGGCGGTAATTAACCTTTCTGGGTTTAATGATTGACAGCTTGTTTTAACCAATCACCGCACGCATTTGCCTAGCAACAAAATCTGCATAACTAAGTGGGGAAAAACATCTACGTGGTACTGGTACAGTACAGCTAGCTAGCAGCACACGCTCATGTAGTCAATGCAACTTACTGTACAAAACAAATTTCTGCACACACAGACTAGATGACGGCAAAATGGTGAACAAAAATTGCACTTACGGGCCCTCTGCGGGCTTTGTAAATCTGATTGCTGTTACTCAGAACAATTAGTAAACTGGTTTTGTTTATCCTCATTTGCTAAAAACTTGACAGATCCGGATGAATGCCATAAATGAATCAAAGCTTGCGGCAGGCCTCACAAACATCTAAATGTCAATGCATTGGTAATGCACGATTGCGGATTTGAGGTTTCTTTGCCCCACATAGATAACACGTTGCTATGGTGGGCGTGGCCTATTTGGAAACCTGGAAAGCTTAAATAATTGGCTTGTCAGTGCATGGTCAGTAATATTGTGTCAATATTTCGACCCATCAGAAATGTTGGATTGTATCGTATTTCTGATCTCCACAGTATCCACATTAACACGATATCACAACGACAACGACGACTGAACACACGATTACAATGATGGGGTCGTCGCCTGCGTATTCGGTTATGATAGTAACAATGCTATCACGAAATGCTTAATACGACCCGGACGAGAACACAGGTACGACGTACAAACAGACATAACATTGACAACCAAGTCAATGTCCACGACCTTTGATAACCACTTGTGGTACACTGGCGTGTCTACCCAACCCAGGCTTGAACCCAGGGCCTTGTGGTCTGTAGACAGGTATGATGACCGCTACACCACAGTAGGTAGATAGCACGATATCAACACGATATCTGCCTTTTAAAGGTAATTTTCCTTTTCAGAGGTAAATTAAAGAACAGAAAACAATTACACCCCAGCAAGTTCAAACATATGTCACTTCTATTTCATCTAAAACCTGTCAATTTATGGAGAAGCTTGTGAAATCCTGAATATTCAAATAGAGTTAGAATTTCTTTCATGAATAAATTTCCCCAGGATTTCTTTCATAAATAAATTTCCCCAGGATTTCTTTCATGAATAAATTTCCCCAGGATTTCTTTCATAAATAAATTTCCCCAGGATTTCTTTCATGAATAAATTTCCCCCTCAACAAAGATTGAAATATTACAGTATATCCTTCACATACCACTTAACATTCTTTCCATTAGATGGCCTCTGCAAATATTTAAACTTTTCACATTTTGCTTCCTTGGGAATGCCAAGAACTGTGACATGTCTTTTTCAGATGCAGTTTTAAAATTCATGTGTTTGCATTCAAGAGAGAGAGAGAGAGAGATATTTGTCAGTTTGCGAGGTACTGAGGTTATTTTATTATGAAATTCATGGGGTACGTTACAAAGATCGCTATCTTACAAATGTTTCTAAGCTGTTAACCTCTTTTTGAAAATAAAGGCTGACACATTTAAAGAATTCTGGATAATTAGAGGTAAAATTAATGGGATGTTTCAAAACCTGTAAGATAACTTGAAATTGACAGTAAATCGATTGGCAATTTTACAGCTATTTGAATGTAAAATGATGTATGTCTGGGGTATTATATGTCGAGTCATTGTTTTCAATGCTCTGCCACAAAACTTTAAAAGAGAGTTAAATGTGGTGATATGTCACAAATTTGAACCCTCTGTTGGTGAGAGTAGCCCCATCTCATTGATTTAAATCAAGTTAACGTGAAAGGAACAAAATGATAAGAAATTGTTCAAAATTCTTTTTCTGTTACACGAGATAATCAATATTTTGATTTTTGTATTAATGTGGAATTGATGACTGAAATGAGTTTTGGCATCATGCCCTTGCATTCCTCTGAAGGCCATGTATAGTGTTGACATTGATATAAAGAAAATACAATAAATAAATACTACAATAATGAATACAATAAACAAATACTACAATAAGTAAATACTGCAATAAATAAATGAATACAATAAATAAATACTACAATAAATAAATACTACAATAGATAAATAAATACAGTAAATAGATACTACAATAAATAATTACAATCAATAAATGCTACAATAAATTAATGCTACAATAAATAAATGCTACAATAAATAAATGCTACAATAAATAAATAAATACAATAAATAAATACTACAATAAATAATTACAATAAATAAATGCTACAATACATAAATGCTACAATAAATAAATGCTACAATAGATAAATAAATACAGTAAATAAATAGTACAATGAATAATTACAATAAATAAATAAATGCTACAATAACTAAACATTACAATAAATACATACTACAATAAATAAACAAATACAATAAATAAATAAGTACAATGAATAAATACTACAATAGATAAGTAAATACAATAAATAAATACATTGAATAAATACAGTAAATAAATACTACAATAAATAAATATAATAAAATACAATGTTACTGATTGGTTGAAATATTAACATGATCACCAGCAAACCCATCATTTACCGCCGTGGAAGTGACGTTGGTAGTATGTACCGAATTTATTAAAGACTCAATCAAATTTGTGAGACAAGATTCCCTCTTTAATATTGTAATATTGCTCTTTTAATAGTAGACTTTTTACATCAGTCATTTCTATGCACATGTACTTGTTACAACCACATTTTCACATATTCTCCTGAACAGAACAACGTGTATTGGTCAGAAAAGTAACTTACTTTGTGCTATTTCTCGCTGTATGTATCCCTATCCTTGCATTGGTGCCCAGAATGCAAAGTGACTATAATTTCTGAAGTGGGTTTCAAAAATTAGACAAAAGCCAATCTTCAGAAATAGAAAAAAAAGTTTTTTGAAATGCCTTCAAGGGTCTTCAAAACGTACTGCCCTTGTTGCAATAGAGAAGTCATCGATTCTTTAATTTGATTGTCAGTGCGGCTATTCCAAGTTTCCTTTACTTGTTTTATTAGGTCGTGTTGTGCCTGTGGGTTAATTATCAACGTTCAAGTTTGAAATTTAAAGCAGTTGGCTGGGAACAGTGACGAGCCAGATATTTCAAACTCGTCCTTCTTGCTTACTTGTTGAAAACAGAATCTTATTCCAAGAAAATTGCTTGAAAAGTCTGCAGTAAATATGATACATACTAGTGATGTCATTTCTGTGAAGGTATTTGATTGGCTTATCAGTATTTGTGTAAATATTTCCACCAATCAAAAATGTTGAATTTTATTGCATATTATTTCAATGTTCATGTATAAATGATCTTTACATTTTAAACTCACTTCAAAACTTTTATCCTGGTGGAAGGCTTATGGGTCCTCCCACCTGCCCCCTCCCCCATCTCCCTTAAAATGTTGGTCTATTTGAGTCTGGACATTATGGAACAGATACAAATCTGGGCTTTGGTTACAAACTTACAACAAGGTGTAGAGGTATATATATTAAGGGGTAAGTATTATAATGTGTATGCATAAACTTTGCAACTTTGCATGCATTTACAAAAATGACATTTATCAGTCCAGGAGAGGTCCTATTTTAAGGAACCTGTAAAATACCTGAACTGATAAGACGTCTAGCAGCCATTTTGTTCATATTTTGCGATAAACATGTACAGAAAGATTAACTGAGAGACCATTTTGTCATATATGTTGTAAGATTTTGCGATGTGTAATTTTATTCTTATAATCAGCCATCTCAACGACAAAATTAAACTGTTACAAATATTTGAATTTTAAAGGTATATGGACAGGTAAAGATTTTGCAATAAATATGTTCCTTTTAATATTCTGAACATTTCATGAACATTATCTATCAATTTTGTTTACATGTTTCTGAAATATTTATGAAAAAGTGAAAAATTTAGCTCCAAGAAAGGACTGGACTTCCACTATTAGAAAGTGTGTGTGTGTGTGACGTAAGAATAAGGACACAGCTTTTACCAGCGCGTCTATGATGCATAACTTTCACTGTTACGTATTGTGTCACTCTGTCAACTGTAATGGCAGGCTACATTAAACATCAGTTTCATTGCATCATACATCAGAATATCGCTTAAGCTTTAATTTGTTAAGTATTATCTTGTGACATTTTCTTGTGGATAAAGACAAAATATCGATTCAAGTTCAGTTCCAGTGTTTTTTTTATCATCAGCCGACTCCACTCCTTACACTAGGCTGTAAGTATTACTGTATGGTACACCGTAATTTTCACATAATGTTACAGTTGTGTATACAACCATCTTTAGAGAAGAAAAAAAAAGAATCCGCATAAATGATTGTACAAAAATGGCACCGATAAATGTATCTAAAAAAAGTTATGCTTCATTTATTGAGTGAGTTAACGATTGGGAAAAGGGCAAAAGGAAAGTTAATGGAGAATTTCTACAGGCCGTACCATTGTATGTCATTCAATCGGAGTGGATCATGTGATGTACTGTCCTGGACCTTTTTACTAAAATTTTACATCACGAAAAAACCAATACCTAATGAGTATACGTTTGGAGACTTAAAAATAAGCTAGATTTTTCACATTTTGGGATCGATTTTGTAAGAAAGTGTTTGTGGTGAGTGTTTATGTAGGGCATTTGTATTAATTTATGCAGAGTGGTTGCTAGATGTCCATATACTTTTAAAAGGCCTAAAAGCCTAGCTTTTCTCTTGATTTTCCCTCATATTTCAAAACAGCGTGGTAAACATTTGAAAGGGAATGGATTTAGCCATGACAGCATTGGTTTGTCACTTAGTTCTAACTTTCGCCAGGGGAAGAAATTTTTCGTAGAGGTATTTGCAATTTGAAATTATCATGATAGCACTATATAGGGCTTTAACGTTAGTAAATCAAAGCGTCTTGGCAAATATCACAAAATGGTAATGTTTATCATCACGAAAAGTTCCTAAATTAAGGAACCGAAAGGTTCCTTCATGACTTGTCCTTCTCCTTAAAAATTTGTTCCAGCAAATCATAACCACAAACTTATTGTAGCAAATAATGAGACCACTTATCATGATTAAAATAACCACTCAACCACACAATAAGAACTTCATCCATTGCTAACTTGATACTCAACACCAACTTCCACAACAACTCAGAACCAACAGGAGAACAAATACAATGGCGCCATTGATAAGGGAAATTTGATCCCAATTTCTTGTGGTTTTCAGAAGGAAGAAAATAAAGAGGAAAAGTCTGACCCGATCTGCTTATTTATCAGGTCGGGTCTGATTGTTTGAAACTTGAAGGAGCAGAACAACTAATGTTATTTTTGGACCTCTTCCAGACTTTTCATCTTAGCAAATAGTGAGTTCTTTACATAGATTTTACTATGTCTGAAAGACATTAAGGGTTAATTTTTTGAAATCATTTTGTTTCTTCAAGTACAATTAAGCGCTGGAAATCGGTGTCTTTGAAATGGTAAAATAGTCACGTGCTAAAAACTGACAAATCTACAAATTTTGGACCATCCACCATAAAATTGATTAAATTGTAAATTTGGCTTATTCAGATTCCTGCTATATACTTGTGTTCTAGATATTTTTGTTACATTTAGGGCCCATTTTTCTGTTCATCTTGAAAAAGCTAGGTCTTGATATCAACTTGATATTTGTCATATGGTCCTGTTTCTACAGCTGGTAGATGAAGATGGCTGCTTCTAGCAAAGTCTTAATTGTCATATGGTTCTGTTTCTACAGCTGGTAGATTGACAACAGCTGCTTCCAGCAAAGTCTTAAATTTCAGTTTTGCATTTTCAGTCTTGTCATTAAAATGAAACTAAAATTAAGAAAGATTTAAATTGTCATTATACCCTTAGCTCCTTGAATGAAAAAGCATTTGATTAGTGAATATAAAGGACTTAATTATTTTCAGGAATAGTGAGAATAGTATATTGTACTATGAATATTCTATTTAGTATGAGCTGAAGTTTCATGTTCAACTGCTGAGGCTGTTAATCTGGGTCTTGTCTAAAAATAGAAAAAAGTATTTGAACAGCTATACATCAACCAAAGAGCTGATTTGCAATAAGATCCACAGAAAACTGTTCCTTCTCAATATTGAAGAACAATTGTGTGGCACCCACTGCATGAGTGTAGCCAGGAAGGAGGAGAGAGAGAAAGGGGGGAGGGGGTGTACAGGGTCGTATGCAATCCCCACAAAAAGTTAAAATGGTAAAGGTAAAACGATTAAGAAATTATGCTAACAGGTTTAAATATTTCCCTGGACAACCAGTCCAGTCCGAAAAGCTGCAATGTTTGTTGCATAGACAATTCAGTTCAATTGAAGCAATAAGTCATCTCACAAAGTTGTGTACATATTTTCTCTTGTAAAAACCTTAGGATTCATAGATAGCCAGGAAAAGTAGAATCTCATGTTTTTTATTTAGAAATACACATAAACAACAGCAAGTAACTTGACTACATTTTAACTACCTTCTTAGTGCCACAAAATGCTTGAGGGATGAATTTGTGTATATTTCACGTGGAACGGTATTTTTAAGTGACAAATTTGAACCCTTCGTGGTTCAAAGCAATCAAACCTTGTATATAAAGCATCTGCGATATGCATAAAGCATCTGCGATATGCATAAACCATGTGCCATATCATCTACGATATATGCATAAAATATCTGCAATATCTATAAAGCTTCTGCGATATGCTAATCTGTTTTTACTCGTCGCTAGCAATTCCACCTTTGTTTGCTGTAAAAACTCGTCAAGGTAATGCAGAAATGAATTTCATGCTCAACGAAATTCCGATTTCAACTTATTACAGATGATCAATTTTATGTGAGGCCATTTGTGACTGAGAAAAAGTACATGACTTTGAAATTTGCAGAAAAGTCAAGTGTTCAAATTAACTCAATAAAATGATGCTTTTGTCAGCTGTTCTAACTATTTGATCGGCACAAAAGCAAATATCTGAGGGTAGCTGTATTTTTTTGTAATATCATACCGATGCACAACATCCATTATATTCTGTAGGATAAAAATATTTCCTCTCTCACCTGACGTAACTGACAAAAAGTAAATAACATTTAAGATACAATAATAACAAATGTGCAAATGGGCTGCCGGTCAGAAGCGCAGAAAGTTTTGAATATTTTGGGGCCAAAAAATTGAAATACCTTGCCATCTTAATATTTTTGTTGTCATTTTGGTGGAAACTAAATTAGTTTGCCTGAAAGAAAAGGAGGGCCGGGGGGGGGGGGGACTGAGAGTGGAATTCCTGAAAGGTGAGAAGGCCATGGCTCCGGCACCACTGGGCTAGGTTGATTCTTAGATGGAAAGGGAAGACAGTGGAAAAGGATTAAGGGTGTACGGTGAGATAACAGAAGAAAATGCATTTGCACAGACAGGAGGGAAAGCAGTGTTTTCTGTATCGTAATTGTCATTAGCAAGAAAACAATTGTAGGAGAATTGTTAGAATAAAATTTATACTTCCTTTCATTGTTCTCTATAAATTGCCATTCAATCGTTAGTATAGTTTATGATGCCATGAACTACCAGTTACAGGACAACAAAGATAATGCTCCTTTAACAATTCTATTTCTTATTGCAGATGATGAAGAAGAGGTGACATTGATGTACTCCCAGCATGAGGTAAGATCTTTGTTTCCCACAACATTAAGCATACTAATGGTCTTTTGGTATAGCTCAAAAACCTTATCTTTTTATAACATTTACTAATAAAAAGGACAGAATTTACGAGTACCATTGCTTGATTTTGTAAATAGCATACGTTGTTTGTGAGTTATGGGTGACTAAAGGCATAGAGGGATTTCATCACGTGACTTTTAACTCATCTGGAAGCCATTTTGCCAAACAAGCGTCGTTGCGTTTCACGAGTCTTCACACAGCTCAGTCACATCACACGTACAAAAAACATACTGCCTGCTAACCTACCTACCAGTACCAATTTAGCGAATTAGATTGTTTTTGATCATGGCCGCGATTATACTTTATATTTTATTAACGTTTTATATATTCACTGGGTATATATAGAGTAACTTTTATGTGAACGCCATCTGATTGTTCGTTATATGCAGACAAAGCCTACATACCTGGCATAAAGTGCCTACTGCAAATCCTAGGTGTGAATCTAAGGTTGAAAGACGTTGCGTTGTACAGCAGAAACACACTTCAAACATCAATCAGGATCAGATGGAAATAGAGAAAATGTCTTTTTATTTCCCGGCACACATCTATTAGTGCAACCAATGGAACAGCAAGATTCCGGCATAATGATCTTACAAAAATTATCTTATATAACAACATGCAAGCGCTTGTAAGTCTAAATAAGTAAGTGTCCTACAGACGATTGTTCTCGCCTGACAAAATGGCAATCATCACGTGACCTCGTGACATCAGCTGAAACACCTTAATATTAACAAGTAGATAGAGGAAACATAAATTAAACAACTGTAAAATGATTTTAAAACCATGAAACTAGCAAAGACTTAACATAACAAGACAAGATACGGGCTAAGAAGGGTTAGTCACCCCATAAAAAGCCCAAACTAACACCAAAACCACCACAAAAAAAATATCAGAGATGCCCAGAATTAGTCAAGAACTTATCACTTTTATCAGGTTTAATTTGCAAATTTGTGATGTATTACAGGGCGACCTCAGTCAAATTTCTTACATAAATTCCACTTTTTAATTGTCTTTATAATTCTATAACGTTGCATATATACAAGGTGTTGGGAAATTGTGCAGGAGAAAAAAAACTTCCAAGGTTTTGTTGGGTGTTTTCAACAACTATATTACTGCTTTTAACAACTGTATTAATGTTTTCAACAACTGTAATTATGTTTTCAACAACTGTAATAATGTTTTCAACAACTAATAATCTTTTCAACAACTGTAATAATATTTCAACAACTGATAATGTTTTCAACAACTGTAATAATGTTTTCAACAACTAATATTGTTTTCAACAACTGTATTAAAGCTTCTGAACTCCTCGAGACCTCAAAAACAACTCTTCAATGTATATAAAGGATGTGAGTTACAAAGATGAAGAGGAAAGCTCTGCTTGGGTGCAACAAAAGGGATTAGGACAGTAATTAGGATTAACTGAAATGGAGAATAAAGAGGAATATGTAAAGTATGTGCTGAGTTACTAGCATGGAAAGGAGTGGGGAAACTTATAAGCCCAATGAAATACATGAGCATGTGAAAGTTAGGGTGAAGCTTTAAAAAGTTACAGAAGTACTGTAAACTGGACTAGAAGTTGCTGTATATTAATTGTAGGAGTCACATGCCTTCCCCCTCTACAGGAAGAATGTCACATTTTAAAGATCTATGGACAGGCTATATATATGTATGTATGTATGTATGTATGTATGCATGCATGCATATATATATGCATGCATGTATGCATGCATATATATATGCATATATATATATATGCATGCCTTTTATATATGTATGTATATATGTATGCATGCATGCATACATATACATATATACAATTTTGACATCCCAAGAAATCCTATGAAAGCACATGCATGTCACAAAATGACTTTTCTAACTAATTGTTTTTCAATCTATCGCCAAATTAAAAACCTCCACCAAAATTTATAGCATGGAAAATAACATTTGATAATGTACAGACATTGCCCTCCAAGCCAGAATTTTGAAGAATTATAGTTTCTGCAAACTTTGTGATAACGCAGTCAGAAACCACAAACTAATCTGTTCTGAATATACAGTCTTTTCAGTTTTCAGTTCGAAAATAAAAATCCCTACTTTTGCCTCTTCCTGCAGTCCTGGCAAATATAAAATCTCTACTTGTACCTCTAATAAACAAAATACAAAGGAAAACTCAATTTGTTTCCACAACTAAACAAATCATAAATGTACAGCAGATAACCAATTTCATAAACTCGATATGACCAAATTAATCAATTTCTTTGTCAAATCACTTTCAGTTTTGATTTGAAAGTGGTAACTGACATTAAAGAAATCAAAGAAACATCCAACTTCTAAATCATGTACCTTGACAAGTGACTTATTTCTTTAAATGGCACAAAAATATAATATAATATAGTATCTATTCCCTGTGACCAGTTACTATGAAATATATGAGATATTCAGATCTTCTTATATTAACGTGAGGATATACAACCTTACGTTTTTTTTTCTAAAAAGCGTTACTAATAAGTGTTTGGAAGGCAAAAGAATTTAAGTACAATCCTAGACATTAAGATATCTTACAATTGGGCGTGCTTTTCTCAATCTTATAATGGGAGTTGCTATTGGATGTGGAATGTGAGGTCCAGGTTGCTGTAAGGCGGCTGGGGCAACAGGAGCTGGAGCAGCTGTTAAAGGTTGATGTGACAACAGCAGTGAGCTTGACAAAGCGGAATATTGCAAGGGTTGCGGAAAGTTTTGATGATTTAAGATTGTTGGTGGATTAACAGCAGTAGAGGGCTCCTGTTAGAGGTGGAGGCCAGTTGGATAGGTATGGTTTCAATCTGTTGTGATGGATAACTTGATGGGTTTGGTGTGATCATGAAGGTCTTGTAGCTGGTACACAACTGATGATCATATTCAGGATCATCGTCATACTTCGGTATGCTGCGCATCACCTTAAAGCATTAAGTGTGCAAGCCCTTTCCTTTCAGTATGCTATCATAGGGGCATTAATAATATGCCCAATGTGCATCAGATAGAGGCATCATATTACACTCGTGCGTGTTGGCAATGTAATTAGATCGTAGTTGTGCCAGGCCAAGCAAATAATGATATCATATTAGGTTGCCCTTGCTCTGGCGAGGCTTGTGATGTGCAACCGTTGATTTTGGCCAAAATTGGCGGTTGCAGTAAATACTAAACGGAAAGCGGAGGTACACCTCATGAGGGTCCTTTCCAGCATGGTTTCTACTTCCTTTTGCGGTTTGTGGGCGTGTCAACCCACACAAGTTCACCCGGTTTGTACGGCGAGAAACGCATGTCAGTATCGTGGTAGTATTGTTGGCGACTTTTGGCAAAGGATGATGTTTCTGTTAGATTATCAAAAGTGACCTGCCAGTCCGTTGTGTGAATGAAGAAGAATATTCAGCTGGCTTTCCAGCAGTTGTGTTTGATTGTGTTCTGGGATAGAGAATATAACCATTGGTGGAAGTCTCAGTTCGCCACACTGTAAGAATAAACCACTGACAGTGACAGTCCGGCGGGTGAGAATCCAGTGCTACTGTACTTAGAGGAGTTTTATGCTCTCTCGACTTGAGGTAGGAAGGCATCCCAATTTCCGTCATTGACTTTTGTGTACTTAACAAGGTACATTATTAGGGTAATGAAGGTTGCTTTCCATGTAATCTGATGAGGCGTGACAGCTACTTCAAGTCAGTGAAACTATTGGCCAAAATCTTCACTTCCATTATTACTGAATTGTAAAGGGAAGATCAATTTTGATAATATGAGAAGAATTGGGATGCAATCAATCACGATATTTCAAAAACAGTACAGTAGATTTATATCATATGTGGTACCCAGATAGCCCATGGTCTGTAGATGTGCCCTATTGTTTTTGGTGGTGATGTCATGCTTATTAATAGTGGGCTTAATGTAAAAATCTACAAATGCTCATATAACAACCGCATATCTGTTTTGTTTCATATTTGGTACAGTTATGATGTTAGCTAGTGTGTACATATAATAAACACCCCTTTAAAGAATTGACAGCTAAAATTAATTTACAGCAACTTCTCTTCCAGTTTACATCGTAACTTCTTTGGAAGTTGTCTATTTTCTGTAGTCTCCCGACACCTTGCATATATGCAATGTTATACTGGTAGCAGCGGTGGTTCAGACTCTATATTCAACTTAAGTAATTTTGCTGCAGATTTTTGCTGAAGAGGGCATATTGACAGGACTGTGATTTATTTATTTGTATCAAGGATCTGAATAAAGTTTGAAGAAAAATAATTTAAATGGTGACAAAATGAAATAAACTTTCCTTAAAATACATAAAGACTTTGAGGAACTTTGAAGAATTACATCAACATTTTGAGTTGTCTGCCCAGTCATACATCACAAATTTAGCATAAGATAACTAACCATTGGTGAAACTTTGATCTGCCATGTATGACTAATACAAACATATGACTGTTTATCATACTCTTTTGTTAAGTCTGTACTCTTGTACGGTTGCGAGACATGGAGAGTTAAATGCAGCAGAAAATAAAAAAGCTGGATACATTTATGTTCAAATGTTACAGGAGAATTTTGAAGATCAGATGGCCATATGTAATATCTAGCGATGAAATACTGAGAATCACTAAACATGACAAAATCAGCATTGAAGTAAAAAGGTGGAGATGGATTGGTCATGTGATGCACATGAGCTCTATCTAGCACTTGTGTGACAGCTATGACGTGGAAACTAGAGGGGAGAATTAAAGTTGGTCATCCGAGAATGACCTGGATAAGGACAGTCGAGAAGGAGAGGAATGTGATGGGATGGGAAGTTACAAATAACAAGAGTCCAGTGGAGAGAGTGCACTGCAGCCTTATGGGCCAGGCGGCCTGAAGAGACTAGGTGAGGTGTGATATGACTGAAAAGCTAAAAGTGCTATTTGCAAAATTAATTCAAAAACCGATTTGCTCAGACTGTATTCATTAATAACTAATATATAAATTGTTGCATGTCCCAGTGGCGTAAATCCATTAAAACAAGTGAGGGAATCATTTGTAAGATTTGTCCGTTAAGGTGACACCTAAGGTGTTACACCTAAGAAATCACTGCGTGCTTGCTTTTTGGCGTGGGGTCCATGGGCACTAAAGGGATGACATTGATGAAAATTTAAGCTGGAAAACCCATCTTCAGAATTAGCCCAATACTGTTTTAAAAAAATTGGTATTTTGTATAAATATAAAGGTCTTTTCTCCTCTCATTATATAATACTCCAATTGTACTGTACTTAAGTTATTGTTCTATTGCCTGGGCTAATACCTATCCATCTATTGTTAATCATTTATTCATTCTTCAGAAGGTGCTGTAAGATTCATCAACAATGTAACATACCATGAACACACTTGATCCTTTTAAGGATGTATTCTTAACCAATTTGATTTACACATCAATCAACTTGGTATTTGTATGTATATAAGTATAATCATAATCTACTTCCATCCAATTTGTATTCTTTTTTACAAAGGTTGGCGGTGTTCACCATCATAGTACACGTAACAAGGATAACTTTGATCAAAATACATATAATTCTTCTTTGTACCATAAAACATTACGTATAAGTGGCCCAAGTATTGGAATTCTTTAGATGTGTGTTTACGTACCCAGCAATCCATAAACTACTTTAAATCAGCTTTTAAATGATATCTGTTAAATAATTATTGACCTTTTTATGTCATCCCTATCATTGGCTTGGTAGTGTGGGTGGGATTAAGTTATTAAGTGTTGATATTTTTCTTTCTTTCTTTTTCTTCTATTGGGTGGCCTGGAATTCAAATAAGCACTGCTTCCTCCAGGTCTCCTCTGCATATTTACTATAAATAATTGTACATAAAAGTAGTCATGCACATACATTTAATGATATATACTGCTCTCTATATAATCATCTACCTCTTTGTATTATGTTTTTTCATGTACATTATAATATTTGTCACATTATGTTGTGGAAATAAATAAATAAATAAGGGCCCTTGGTGAAGTCCAGGAATGCTCTCACAAAATTGACATTTGAAGGGCAAAAAAGTACATCACAACGCATAGGAAGAATGTATATTATACAAGTCAAAATCCATGTCAAAGAGAGTTATAATACACAATATACAAAACACAATATCATAAAAATGCATAATGTGGAAGTACAGTATGTTTTATAATGTTTCTGTGCATGATACATCTGTGGTCACTTTGAAAAATATGTGTAGTCTTAAAGGAAAATGTTTCATATGCTTCCAACAATTCACTAGTGAATACACATTTAAATAATCATACTCACATTCTTCTATGCTTCATGATGCACAATGTGTGCATAATGAGTTTGTTTCTATGATGGAATTGCATGCAACAGGTTTAATGCTGTGATTGGATGATATCCCCTTAATGCTGTTATGACAGCCAATTTATCATGCTTAACATATGCTATAAATGATAGTCTAATTGGCAGCTTCATGTACTCTGTAAGTAAGCGATGTGTCAGTGATATATTAATGAATATAACAGGTTTGATTACTATGTCAGAGATAATTAACAAGAATACCCTCAAATAAAACTTTCATTAATAGTACATGCTCTTGTGAATGACCTCTATGTTTGAGGATTAGTTCAGGGGTCAAGCAAGTCCATCTAATATTTATATGAAAGAGGACTCCAAAAGAAACAAAATGGTGAAAAAAAACATTCAAAAATCTTATTCCGTTAAGGAGGTATTTAAGTTTAATGTTTGGTATTGTTTCTGTAGAAACGACTGAAATCAGATTAGTTGTGAGATGTCACAGCCTCAGATTCCTCAAAGTCTATGCATTTTAAAGAAAATGTATTTAATTTTTCACAATCTAAATTATTTATCCTCAAACTTTCTTAAGGTGGTATATTATAAATACCCTTCCTAGATTCAGTTTTACTACTTTTTTTACATATCCAATAGTTTCTAAGCCACAGAATCGCAGGACAAAATATGATAGAATACATAAAGACTTTGAGGAATCTGAGGCTATGACATCACAACTAGTCTGATTTCAGTCGTTTCTACAGAAATGATACCAAACTTTAAACTTGAATATCTTTTTAACGGCATAAGATTTGTGAATGCTTACTTCACCATTTTGTTTCTTTTGAAGTCCTCTTTCATATAAGATGGACTTGTTTGACCCCTGAACTAATCCTTTAATATTTACTTTGTGAACTTTTGCACTTGCGAGCTAGCAGATGCAGTAATGATTTCTCCCTCAGATTTCCCTAAAGTAGGAGAAGCCCTTTCACCACCAGCTCATTTTGTATATATTCACTAAAAGAGCGTCCCTGCGGTGCAAATTGATATACCGTATCATGAGAATGCTAATACTCATGTAATAAACTGTGCGTTGAATACAAATGAAAGACATGGAATATCATGTAATAGAATATGCGAGGTATCGGCATCTTGACAAGCTAAAAGTGTGCTTAAATCGAGCTTAAGATCCTTAAAGGGAACGCACTTCTCATTTGATCTAAATAGTGACAACTAACTTTTTATTAATTTTTTTTCTTCTCCTTTTTTTGTTCCTTTCATGAAAAACATTTCCAAGACCTGAACTTGATATAATGGGTTTAAAATTATTTATGACATATCCTATGCAATAAACACATCAAATTCAATCCAGAATCACTGCACCATACATGCTTTTTCAGCTTAATTAAACCTGGCCTGGGTAGATTTAATAGGTCAAGATAACTTAGATATTGTACGTCATTTCAATTTTCTATAACGATTTGATTCAGTCTTCAACAAGAGAGGAAATGTCATTGTTTAAGCAAAGTTTTCTTTTTCTTCAAATTTTGAAGAATTGTTGATGCTAATAATGTTTCTAAGATGCTTTCCTCCCCTCCAAAGTATGATAGCAGAAGAATAAAGAAGACTTTGAATCGGCATTGGTCTGCCAATTCATCAGTAATTGGTACAGACCTGAATTTGAGAGTGCTATATATGGCTAACTCAAATTTTGATGTGAGGCTTCCTCATTCACATGAATCAATTATAGAACTGACATTTTAAAAAAACACAACAAATATTCTGTTTTTACTAGATACTTTTTAAGGTCATTTACTAAGGATAGAGAAAATGGGAGCAATGTCATCATCACATGCACTATCATTGGTGGAAATAAGGAGGGTGATGGGGGATTTTTCCCTGCACACTTTTTGCTGTATTTATTTAGTTCATGGTGGATATTTTGGATTTTTTTGTTATCTGTTATATCTTCATAATAAAGATATCTTTTTCTGAGTCTTTAAGGTAAAATTATAAAACATTGAACATATTAAGATATTTTTCTCTCACCAGAACATCCAGCATCCATTGCAAAATATCATCAGTCAATTGTTACCCTGAAAAACTTAATTAACAACATCAGACTACATGTCTACTTGAATAGAAATTTCTGCAAGGGTATTTGAAGGGTGAGGTACAGCTTGGGTAAAATGCAACAGGATACAAAGCCGCATCAGAAAAGCAATAAAATCATTTTTTTCCTTGAGGCACAAATAGGTCTATGACCACTTGGGGGAAATGCATATCAAAATGATATAGAAATCATAAAGAATTCCCCCCAGACCAAAATCAAACAATCTAATAACCCTTGCAGAAAAATTTGCTTGCGCGATGCCCATGTACACCTGCGGCAAGCTCCACAGTGCAAGCAAGCTTGCATGCTAGTAAGGAAAAACACAAGCTTGTAAAAGTTTGAATTATAAGCATGCGCGAGTTTGAAGCCTAAAGTATGCCCAAATGTGCAAGTTTGCATGGGTAAAATTCTATGCTTACTTTATGGGTCCTAGGTTATCACATTTTTTTTGCATCCTCCTTCTTTCTGATATAAATGGAAATTATCAAAATTTATGTTGAGATCTATAAATCATATACAAAATTCCCAAAATTGCAGAGCTTTGAGATGATACACCAACTTCTTCAGGGGTAGTAGGCAGGGAGCATAGGTGTACGGGGCAGGGGGAGCGGGGCAGACTGCGCCACAAAATTTTGGGGCACCCAAGAATTCGGGTAAGATGGGTATCAAAATTTGGGCCAAACTGTTAAAAAAAAATAACTGAAATATTTTCTGATTTTTTTTTTTCTTTCAAAGAAATAAGTAACCAAATTCTTAAGTGAATATTTTTGAGTTAAAAGTCAGAAAGTTAAAAGATGAAATCTGGGGAATTTATCATGTTCCACACAGTTATGTGTCAAATTGTGTGACAGTGAACATATTGTGGTCATAAACTCAAATATTTTCTGATTTTAAGTAGTTAATTAGTTAAATTCAGGCAAAACTGATTTACTACTTTGATTTACCATTTTGTTTAAATATAAATATGATCTTTAAAAGCTTTGTTCAGTTGTTTGTTGTTTAAAAGCAGATGATTTGGCATTGTGGCAAGATGAAATGTAGATTTTATGAGTATATTCATGAACTGTGTTAAATTAGGGCAAGATTGGAGGATTCAGGCAAAAATTGTTCTGTCCCCCCAAAATGAAACTGTCCCGTATGCCTACGGCAGGGAGCATGAAAGGTTTTTCAAAGGGGGCATCTGTTTGTAAACTTTATTGTAAACGCATTTCACTTCAAAGTCTTGAAAATAAAAGAGGTGTGGAAAAATTGCTTTCTCATGTCATGAAATAATGTGGAGTAACAAATTTCATCTATAGAATGAGCAAAGAACTATAAAATTTAAAATGCATTTTGACTGTTTAAAATATTGGATGGAACTGAGAATATACAAAAACAAATCTCCCTCCCTCCCCCATCCGCACTGATTTTACCACACCACTTGTCGGCATTTTAGCCACATTTAATACAACTTTTATTGAATATCTCTGAAAAAGAATTGTCTCTGAATTTCCGGGAGGAGAAAAAGAATACACAACAATATTTCACGCATCACATATGCCCTCATCACATTTAAGTACTAAACCATCATCCTTTGCTATAGACCTTAAGGGAGTATGTAAGAATGAAGTGTAGAGAGAGCCTCAGTTTAATTAGTTCAGTCGCCTTTAAACATGTGTGCATATATTATCTTGACAGCCACTAGCTACCCTGGATGGAATATGCACGCACATGTTTTTAGAGAAATTCTAAGTAATGAGTTTTCTGATGTGTAGCAGTATTTTTCATATTTTTTTGAATTTGACTTTTTTTTTGTCATTATAACCTGGTTTATTTGTTGAATAAATTTTCTAGTAATTGTAGTTTACATTATTAAAGTTAAAGAGGGAATTGTTTCAAGGTGATTCGTGACCCTTCACCAATAAATCTGATACATTCAAACTAGAACGCCACTTCCACTGATTGGCTTGTCAGTGGTTGAATAAATATTTCAACCAATCAGAACATTCGGACTGTAGTGTAACTGTAGTGTAGCTTTATCTCCACGTGAACACCATTAATATATTTAAATTTTCTATTGTTCTAGTTATATCCATTCCAGTTAACAATTATTTCATAGATTAAAACAGATTGATTTACTTACAAAATAAGGAATACAAAG